>LS490283.1:170299-181750 GCA_900490845.1 Pristionchus japonicus
AATATTTCCCCTAAAATTAACTGAAAAACCGAAAATGATACAATTAATACAATTTATGAAGAGAGCTGGAGGGGACGGTGGAAGATGGGTCGCCCTTGTGTTACCTGCAATCATATACATTATTTCTCTAATTCATCGAACAACCAATTGTTCCTCGCACAATTGTTTTTCCATGTACCCAAAATGAGCTTTTCGCAGCCTAGTCCTCACCAATAATTTCTAGGCCACGTTAGGATACGCAATGATGCAAAATGCGATCTTATGACAGCTTATCTGAATTCTCATACCCGTTTTTTCATTACAGTAACCCAAAGTTCCCTGTTCCAATGACCCATGTGCCCTTGACGCAATCGTGAGAGAATACAGAGAGGAGACGGTAGGAGAGAACACGAAGAGTTGAGAGAGTGGGACAAAAATATCTAATTCTCACCTTCTCGTGCATCTTAATCTCTCTCTCCTCGCGTTGAAGAGCGGCTGAAGAATCCACAGATCACGGTAAGGGTCACGTTTCCTGACAAAAGCTTGAACTTACTACGCTCTAATGCTTCAACATTTGTGGCAGAAGATGGTTCATATTGCTAATGATAGTTAGCGATTAACAAAACAAGATTCAGGCTTTTTCAGGATCTTTAGACTAAAAAGGGCTACGAAAATACATAGAAAGTGATAACTTAATTACCAGTCAACGGTAATGGTGACGTTGCCACGCGTTCGCTTGAACTGAAATGCATTCAGGGGTCAGTAGTACTCAACACAGTCATGCGAAACTACATTTCTACTACAGAAACCCCTTGGACGAGGCTCCCATAGAAGATATTGGTTTGATTGCGAGAGGTTGGTGTACTACTTGCACAATTTGACAATTCGTTGCTAGTTTCTGTGAACTGAACTCACTTGTCTCAATGGCTGTGATTTTCTTGTGATGAGTGTTACGTGTTGCGCGTTAATCGACAAGTGATGAAAGCGTGTATGGCTCTGTCGATGAAATCATTTAATCGAGAAACATAAAAACAAACAAAAATACACGCTAAAATAAGATAATGCACGTTCGAACGGTGATTTTCGAACGACTTGAAATTAACACGATGATTAGAAAATATGCAGTTTTCGGAGCCAATAGTAGTATGATAACAATGGGAAAGAAACGCAATCGTGGTCGAGGGGTAATCTGGGGAAGAAAGAACGATGGGAGTGAGAGATGTTTGCACGTCCCCACTCTCCATCTTTCTTTGATAACGATGGAGAGTGGGGACGCGCAAACATCCCTCTCCTCTCTCGCTCTAGTCACCATCAGTATGTGGAGTGAGACACAAGAAAACCAATGATCAAAATCCAATATTCAAACGCTGAATATGCCAAAATTTCCAGAATCAGTCAGCCTGCACTTCAAATTGCCGACAATTTCTTTGAAAGACGACGATAGAAACAAATAGACTATTAAAAATCTAAATCCGATTTCATGATTTGTCTGGCGAAGGAATATGTGTGTGTTCTCTCGTCATATGAATCATTTGGCAGTTGATAACGGTGAAATATTGGATCTATGACTCTGGATCTATCCAGCGATTCTGGATCGCCCGAAGCGAAAGGTTTCCCATAGTCTGATTGTAATGAAAGTGATGGTCTTCCCGGCCTGCCCTGAACCAGAGTAGATGCTCACTTCCCTGATATGGCATTTCGAGCCATAATAGTTTGAAATAAGGCTCCATTCAGTCCTTTACAGGTTTGACGTGTAATACAAATGAGCCTACGCAGTTCGTTTTTGCTTAAAATGGTTGACTACAAATGTCTCTTTCCCTTTCAGTCATTCGCCTTCACTCCTTCATAAATGAAGCTCACGCAGATTCCCTTAAGTTGTTGCCAATTGGATATGCACCCCGTTTCTCAATCCAATCTCTCCATATCCAATTATCACTTGATGGTCAGGCAGTGCGCGAAATCACGTGTAATGAAATTGGATAGGCTAAAGCCCATGAGTCCACTCGAGCTTGAGCGCGATATTATCCACACCTGCGAACTCAATCTTGAATCGTTACTCATTCCGAGCATCCCCACATTGCCCATTTCATAGCTGTGTTTGCTGCCTAATCCTCTCTCCATTTTCGCACCATTTTCATTGGTCACAGCTTTGTAGTTTGCACTGCGTCCGATATCCCTAAGGCGGGATGGTGTAAGTCCGGTCATGTGAAGGGTGTCGAGTTCGATCCCCCGTTCAATCCCAATCAAGAATTATCTCTTCCGGGGTCGGTAAATTGGTAGTGACTTCGGTTGCGAAAGGTAACGATCATATAATACATTGGACACAAGGATATCGTATTCCCCCAGCAGTCGGCCTCACCGTTCTGCCCCACCTGGTCGTTGCAAGACGACAACAAAAGCACTAGTTGTGTGAGCACCATTGCCTTTTTATCTCAGCTCAAGAGTTTCAAGATTATTCATGCAGCTCTAAATACCTCATTCCTCTCCTGTACCATAATTACCTGTTTTTGTGGCCATAGACACACATGTCTTCTCGGTGCTGCGAAGCTACAGGTCGGATAATATAGTTCAAAATGAGAAAATCAAGGCTCATTTCGCGGATGGTACAATCTTTAGTGTCGACAGCGTCATTCAGTCCTTCTCTTCTGGACGGGAACATCTACTAACAACTGGTTCCAATCGCTCCAATCGCTGATCGAATTGCTTGGAAACACCAAACAAGTTTGACGTAAATTTGATTTTTCTGAATTTAACGCACAATACAAATAAGCCTAGGCAATGTTGGTTCGCTTTTTGATTGAAAATTACGACAACTACAAATATACGCCCCTTCGTGCTTGTTCGTTTCCTTTCTCTTGTTTCGTATTACCTATTTATGCTTCCCATTTTTCATATCTCATAACCGTCATGCTCATAGTCTTTCTTGATCTCATCTCATCCATGACATTGTTGATAAAACACCTTTCTCGGTCGAACTTTTGGGAGCGCGACTTCTCATCAGACTAAACATGCCGTCACATCTTCCCGTGTATGCAATTTGTACTGCGATCAATTAGTTTGTTCAGATCATGAATCAACAATTCTTTGATTCCGAATACAATGCCGAAACTGAAATGCTCGGCAAATCACGGGAACAGATTGAGGAAATTATGCAGGTGAAATGCAGTGCTGTCCTTTCCCTCAGCGATTCGGGAAACTGAATTGTATTTTATCCGTGCATCAAATATATTCCCCTACTTCCTCTATTTGCATCAGTGGGAGAAACTTCTGCTCTGTTAATTGGTAGTGCATGGTAGAGTCATTGTATGACATTGATTCAGAAACCGGGGGCTCTACTCTCGTTTAGTGGTCCCATCAAAGTTTCCTGGTCCCTACTCACTTGGCTGGTCCCAACAAAGTTGACTGGTCCCATCAAAGTTGACTGGTTCCATCTAACTTTACTGGTCCCATCAAAGTTGGCTGGTCCCATCTCACTTGGCTGGTCCCATCCAGATTATCCCTTCTAATAGGCTATTCAGCCTTCATAGGCCCAGAAGTTGTCTGGCCCTATTCCCATCTTCAGTTAGTTCTCATTTCGAATTCTGAATGAGAGCGCAATGATGTATTCGCTGGAAGGTAAACAAGAGTATCCGATAGACATGAATACGAATCGAGTAGCCGGTGTGTTCAAGAACAGTCAGTCAAAGCGAATAATTCAGCCCACGAAAACAAGACATTGATAAGAATCTTTGCACGATTCAGATACTCCTTCAAGCAATTGCATCATTTCACTCACACTCCGATTTCGAAATGAGTGCTAACTGAAGAGAGGATTGGGACCAGCCAACTTCTGGGCCTCTGAATGCAAATAGCCAAAAAGAAAGGTTAATCTGGATGGGACCAGCCAACTTTGATGGGACCAGTAAACTTTCTTGGGACCGGCCAACTTTTATGGGACCAGTCAACTATGTTGGGACCAGCCAAGTGAGTTGGGACCAGGAAACTTCGATGGGACCACTAAACGAGAGTAGAGCCAAACCGGGGCTCGCAGTGGTCGTTCGCCGATATTCGTTCTCTGTTGAGTGCATTGTTCACAGCCCAGCGATAACGGTTTCCCTCGAAGCTTACAAGGTATGTTCCCGTGAATGGACTTAGGACTGTCGGACTAGCAGTATTGCATATTTCTCAACAAATGTCCTACTTATACTTTCCGCTTTCCCTGGTGTGTAGGACGTTCTGGAATTTTTAATTCAGAAATTCTCACCCATTCTGCCGAGTTCCAGACCGAGCGTTACGCTGAGATACATTCACAACGGACGATTGTGAGTACTCAGTGTTTCCTGTTATGTCTTTCTTACATGATTATCAACTTTTGTGCCGTGGACACTGTATACATTCCAGCGAGCAGGTCAGTACTCGGTTCGTTGACGTCTTTCGTCTGTTCGACAAATGCATGCTTCACACTCCTTGCCAAAGAAGCAACGAGATCGCTATTGGGCTGGCGTACGCATGGGATCAACGGGGTGAGTAAGGGTGCTCGAACAATTCCGCTCATTTCGCAATACTGGATAGACCCCAGGCAGGGTTCACGCCACTGGTGCTGCGTTCAAAATCATAGCAATATCTTGTGAAAGTGAAGTTTACTCACTGAAAGCTGACCTATTTCCAGAACTCCTTCCTGTATGGAGCATGGTCCATCTCTATGGAGACGAAGGAGCGACAATGGAGCTGAATTCACTCGTGAGTGGACAGAAAAAGCGCACTTTCGAAGTGCGGTCGTTTTTATGAAAACCGAGAGAAATTTTGATATTTGTACCCCGTTTCAGGTTGCGCAACCATGCCTGCCAGTCGGAGATTCTCGAAACGAGATAAATTACCAGAACAATTCATCGATCAGGTATTTAGACAGACTTGTTTTCGAGTTTAGTTTAAGGAACCCGAAGCTAAGTTGTTAATTTAGGTAGACAAATGAATCAATGAGACAGTCAGAGAACCTGTAATATATCACATTACGCGTGTCTCTGGATCGATTTATTCCCGTTATATCTTCACCATTTTCGACTTTGTATGTGCAAAATAATCTCCTTCGTGCTCCCTATGATTATATTAATGTTTCAAGCATAAAAATATGTTCTTCATACTTTACTAGCACCAAATAGACGCATCATTTTGACTGATCATGATCTTCTTCAAAGATATTTTTTTTTTAGTTACCGAAACGACCGAAACGTCCAACCGCGTTATCTTTAGGAATCTCCCTTTCTTGTCTCTTTCTAGCAGCCTTACCATATCTGTTCTACTTGTAACCTCGGTTCGTTCTAATTAGACCGATAGCAGAATAATCATCGTAGACTAGTTCGCTCATCTAACTTCAGCTCAACGGCGAACGACTCGTCTCTCTAAATCATCATATTTATCCTTAAACAAACGAAAAACAAACTTCCTAGCCTTATTCCCATGATTGGGGTCGGCTGCCCTATTTTATACGTACTGATGCGAAGGGGCCTAGCCTGTTTCCAGTGGCCTGGCGCTGAAGATACCGTTTCCTGAAGGATTTTTGTTTGCCGTGTACGAAACACTACCAACATTTCTTAACCCCCTTGGTTTTGGGTGGATCTGCACCGCCCGGGAGTCGAACCAGCGTCCTCGTGATTGGTACTCAGAGAGCACAACCACTACACTAACCGAGCGGCATCATATTTATCTTTATCGCTACATATTTAGATGTGCGAAACAGAATATTCTCGCAGCTAGGAGCCAGCAGGGACAATTGAATTAAGATAAATGGAGGCGAATGTATAGTTAATGGTCGAGGCTGCACCATCTCGACACGAAGAGGAGATGGAGAAGATGAATTACAAACAAAAAAAGAAAAATGGGAAGATAGGGAAGATTCGTTCGAGGAACAGTTTGGAGGAAAGAAAGTGTGAGTTTTAGCAAGGAATTGAGGAGAGAATGGGTGCTATGGGAAAGGAAATTTTTGCATAACGGACTTTTCCGAGTACGAGAGAGTCTATACTCTAACAGAAGAGATGGGTTCACAGTGGATTGGGGACAATAAGAGAGTGAATGAAGTTGTTCTGTGAATCTCAAGAGATTCGTAATCGAACCTCTTGCAAGAGAGTGGGTAGCACAGGAAGATAATTTTACATCGATAATGAATCCTACGGACAAAGTTGAATTGCACTCTCTCGAAAATCTTACGATCTTTGAGAGTGTACTGTGAATTAACAATAGAGCAATATTCAATGGAGCAATTTTCAAGAATTGCGAGAACGTAAATCTTACATGCATGGTTGAGAACATAGGGATTGGCTGATTTGATAGCTACAAATAGAAAGTTAAGGCGTTTGGAAGCCTTTTTTACAATATCGAGGATGTGAGAGCGGAACGATAGATCGCTACTTACAAGAACACCGAAGTCTTTGACAGAATCTATCGGGGTAATTGGTACGGAGTTGAAAATGTAGGCGAATCTGGGGCCTCTTCTTCCAATATGAGGAATAGCTGACTGTAATTGGGGCAAGGGGCAAGGGACATGTCGTTGAGAACAAAAATATTTGAGCCATAAAAGAGAATCCATTCATAACCGTACTGCTAGATTAGCCTCCGTCGACATCTGATCCGAGAACGACTCTGCGAACCTATAAAAGGGGAGATAATATGCGTCGAAGTTATTGGTAAGAATAGATATTTGCCAATTCCGTTTCGAGCTTGAAATGATACGAACGTAACTCACGATGGTGTGTTCCACCATACCAATGGCTTTATCGCCATGGATGTGGGTTAGAGTCCATCCCTCCGGGAGGATTTCTGCAATGGAAATAGTTGTTTTCTAATGCATTGTGATCCTGGTGGGAATGCTCGCATGCACCTAGTGATAATTATAATTCCGTTATACCAAGCATTAACGCTTAAACGAGAATAAGTGGTGCTTTTCGTTTGTTAAATTCCACAAGTAATCATAACCACATAACCATGCTTCTATGATACTCACTTCTTGTGTTCCACGTAGTTGCCTCTGTGATCGCGAAATGCATGCCCGTCTGATTCACTTCGTAAAGTTGCTTCATGTCGTGTCCACGGAAGAGTTGCAGTCTATTCGTTCGTACTTGAGCACTGAAGCAACCAGTGAAAGTACATAATACTTCCTTCTCGAACTGACAACCCAATCTCAATGTGGTCTCAGTGATCAACTTACTACTCGCCGTTGTACAAATATCTCAACGGAATGCGAGTGGTTGAGGGCTTGAACTTCGCGTACTTCTGAAACATATTTTGCCTTTTTTTATACATAAATTCGAGATCAGTACCTCGTATGCGGCTTCGGAGACAGTAATGGCAAGAAGCAGACCATTGGGGCTCACTCTGGGATGAACTTCATGGACTACCACGACCGTGCCCGGCAGCTAAAAAGGTGTTACGTTAATCTTTCAAGTTCAGTATTCCAAATCGAGCATTTCCGTATTCCAAAACGAGCATTTCCGTGTTCCAAAACGAGCATTTCCGTATTCCAAACCGAGCATCACAACTTCATGCCCATGTGAGAATACATTTTAATCTCACCTTCATCATTGCTTCCTTCTCGGCTCGGGACATGCGAGCCACCTCATGGTCGGCCTCGTATTCAGCATTGAACACGTCGTGCTTCATGGCCAGAGTCGAAGGATTGAACGAAGAAATCGAATCTGAATTAGTTAATATTGGCATAAATTTGGAGTAGCAATATTAATACAAGAGGAACAGAGAAATCTCAGAGTAAAATCAAACTGGGAGAAAGCTACACTTTGACTTATTCAGAGCCACATACACTGAGCCTTTGTAGTCATCCGCATTTTCTAATCAAAGCGAAGAGATTGCGCTGGCTCATTTCTGTCATGCGTCTAAAGTAACTTAAAGAATACTGTATTGATTCTCTATTGATTTACTAAAAAAAATCAGAACCAAATAACGATTATCGCAAAACGGACGGCGTCTACACTGTTATGCGCAGATGGAACAATCAATTATACCAACTATTTCGAAATGGTGTCAGAAAAGGTGGGAGAAATAGTTAGACTGACTAGCTCTCAGCTGATTGGTTTGGGATAGATTACACGGTGATGAGGGAATAGATTCAGTAGAGATGCTGGACTCTTGACTCTGTTCTGGAATAATTCATAAGAGATCCTGGAAAAACTCATGCCGACCAACGATATTTTGAGTGCAATGCGCAGCGTACTTAGATGGATAATTGTGAGAGAGGCGCATATCACTGGCAGAAAGATAGCAAATGCATAATCACATCAAAGAATCACTTGAAAACGGGATTCATAATACATGCGAAGAGTCAGTGTGGGAATAATAATGGATGTTATATCCGCAAGTACTGATAAAGAATAACACACCCTTATCGAGTTCGAATGAGGAAGGTGTCCTAGCAACGTTTTCTTGGAAGACATCAGGCAAGACTATGTGTGTTTTGAGAGATGAGATGAGGCGTGTGAGAAGCATCGAGAAGATAATGCGAAGCAGGACTAAGGGAGCGAATAGGCAGGGAGCACTTGTGGAGATCCCCGGAAGAATAGATGTGTTTCACTCATTCAACAAATTAGATCGCCTAACGCAGGGGTCGGGGTGGATAGTGGTTAGACACTTTTCCGGAGAACTACACAAGTACCGGAGGGGCTGCATTGAGACACCCTTTTCGATCAAAAGCGAACGGGATGATTGGTAATACCAGAAACAATATGTTCGCTAACCATACGCAGCGTTGCGGTTCTATCACGGACAGCCGTGAATCGGATCTAGACGTTCGTACGGAGAACGCACAGAGTGGGCTCTCCTTGAGTTATAATTGATAGGCATCCCCAACGAGATAAGAAAGATTGCGACACTTGATGGACAGGACGGAGTTGGGAATCAAGGTAGAAGGATCGGATGAGCTCATTACACGTGAGTTACTACCAGGGAAAGACGATTGGGGGGGGGGGGGGCGGGGAGTAGCCTCTCCCTATTCCAGGGTATCAGAGGGGCAAGGATGAGCTAATTTGAGGTGCCTTACTAGTTGGGAGTGACTCGGTGGTGCGGGGTGGAGAGGGCAGATTACAGGGCGATGGAGAGGCGCAGGTGTAGCTATTATATTAATGACAGAAGATGGGCTCTTGGTTTCTAGTCTGTCTCTCTCCATCTCTCTTGATCTCTCGCTCTGTCTGACCATCAAGAGATAATTGCGAGAGGAGAGATACCCGGATTAAGCCTCCTTGCCAGGTAGATCCGACAGGCAGCAAGGAAGGGGGGCTTAATCGGTCATGATTCTCTTACGAATGGGGGGAAACGAAGAAGTAGAGAAGGGATTGGCAATTGTAGTCATCGGCGTTTTAATCAAAAACGAAGTAATCAGGTAGTATCATTTGAGTAGTGCGTCAATCCAAACTTCGTTTTGATTAAAAACGCCCTCAACTACAAATGCGCTTCTCCACTTCTGCCACTTCTTCGCTTCCCTTCTTTCGTCAGAGTATCCTACCCGGATTATCTCCTTCCCCTACGTTGCTGCCAGTTGGCGCTTCCTCTATCGTGCCCAATTATCTCTCGGTGGTTAGAGAGGGCGAGAGATCATGGGAGATGGAGAGGCTAGAGGCCAAGAATGCATCCTCGGTCATTACTACACACCTGCACCTCTCTATCGCCCCCTGTAATCTACCCTCTACCCGCATCTCCGAGTCATCCCCGAGTAGTAATGCACCTCTCATTAGCTCAACCTCACTTTGCTGCTCGGAAGGGGAGGGGGCGGAGCCTACGCGGAGCCCCTCCACAGCAGTAACATACTTGTCATTAGCTCACTCGCCATTTCTACCATGATTTCCCTGCCATGGCCGTCTCTTTGGTATTACTTGCCTCAAAAGGGGAGTCATTTTTTGGTTGCAAGAGCTGCTCTTTCTTCTCTTATGCAATGGGCGGAGTCTCTCTTCTGAGCGGAGCAGCTCGTGTTGTCATCAAGACATACTACTTTGGTTTTCAGAAGCCATAGAACAGCTACCGTAGCTCCTCATGCGACCCTAGGTATTCCCACCTCGCCCCCCGCTTATTCGTTTTTTGACTCCTTATTCGTACTATCTTCGCTATGCATCTCTCATTTCTCTGCTCATCTCTCATAACACACATAGTCTTCCCTAATATCTTCCAACGAAGCGTTGTCAGGACAACTTCCTCATTCGGACTCGATATGGATGTCTTGTTTACCATGAGTACTAGCCACATCCCGTACTATTCTTCCCTTCATACTACAAAAGTGTGTGAGGTTTCCAACTAGGAATATCGTACAGAAAGCTTCCCGGTCTAGCTAAGAGGACGGGCATTCTCGCCGAGTCTAGTCCGCCTGAAAGGATCGAAGAAAAGGTTTTTAAACCACTCTACGACTTCGCCTCACTGGCTATGATTCCTAAGCGACTTTTGGATGCACATGGTCCACGCTGTCGAGAGCACCCCGTATTGAAACCGAAGAAACATCAATTGATCATGTTTCCGTTGGGAGAAGCCATAGAAAGCTACCGTAGCCCGGTTTCCCACTAGGCATTTCAACTCAACTTGGTTTCAATCCTCTGCCCTGCTTATTCGTTTGCAAACGTTACACAATCGTGTATTATATCTGTCACGCATTCGTTTCACATACACTTCCTGGTTACTTCATTTTTGATCAGAAATACCCTCAACTTCAAATGCGCTTCTCTACTTCTTTCGTTAATGTACCCTACCCGGAAATACTCCCCCTCCTAGCTTACTATCAGTAGGATCTCTCTCCCTCATCTCTCGATACCCATTTTTTTTCGATGGTCAGACTTAGCAAGGGTTCATGGGAGGAGGAGAGAGACAGACCATGAGCCAAAAGTCCATCCTCGGTCATTAGTATAATAGCTACACCTGCCCTTCTCCATAGCCCTGTAATCTGCCCCTCTATCCCGCATCCCCGAGTCTTCCCCTTATAGTAATTTACCTCACATTAGCTCACTCCGCTGCTAGAAAGGGGAGGGGGCGTAGTCTCCGCCCCTAACCAGCTTTCCTCCAGTAGCAACATGCTTGTCATTAACTCACCCGCACCTCCTTTCCCCTGCCATGGCAGTCTCTCAGGTTATCCTTAACGTAGGATAGAGGATGATTCCGGTCAATAAGCTTCCATGGAGTGTCATTCTCTGCGCTTTTCAATGCTGTATGAGTGGCCAGTTCTACATCGCGACAATCATTCTGAGATCAACTTGTATATTTGGCACATCATACAACTAGAACTGAGTATTACTTTTTGCTTCAATACGCACTAAGAGCCCGTTCGCGTAAGAATCGGACAAGGGCTGGCACAGCTCAAAATCGAAGTTTCTCTGTAACGATGCGATTTGGGGTTCTCAGTGATGCTAAAGACGATGGACATGGTCATTTTTCCTTTTGAGCCTCCGTTGGCTCCAGACGACGTCGCGTCGAAAACAGATTTTCATCCATTGCGCCTCTCCCTGATGCGCTAAA
>LS490283.1:193893-224138 GCA_900490845.1 Pristionchus japonicus
CCCCTCCTTCCCCTATTCCCTCCCCCCATTCCCTTCCATCGCTACTCGATTCTGCCCTCACTTTGAGAATCAGCAGTCTGACCACGATTCGAGTTGGTTACTGAGGATCTCTCAAAGCAAGGGCATCGAGTCAGCTTCACTTTCCCTTCCCCATTCCCTTCCATCTTGTATCTGACGATGAATTGCATCTGCACTTCTCAGCTATCTCAGATGGATTGGATCTTCACTTCTCGGCTAAACTAGCTGAGAAGCTTAGCGTAGGTTAGCTTAGCGTATTGGCAGCTCAGTTGACCTGGAAAATCACGTATTTCCGCATTCAAAATAATTGACTTCATCACGAAAACTCTACCTTTGATCATCTTTCGCTCAGAGATAGCTGAGAAGTGAAAATACAATCCATCTATCTCTGAGCGAAAAATGATGAAAAGTAGAGTTTGCGAAAAATGACGAAAAGCAGAAATCAATTGTTTTGAATGCGGTTAAATTTTCTAGGTCAACTGAGCTGCTAATTCATTCATAATCGGAAAAAAGCTTGGCAGACATTGCTATTCGAGCCGATCTACTTTGCAAATTCTCGCGGTCGTTTTAAACAATGAAAATTGATATTGTGGGATGAACTGTATTGCAATTATGCATAATATATTTAGAGCCAACACTGAAAGCAACTCATCAACGCTCGATCATATTTTGCTTTAGTTATGTTTTAGTATCAGCGCAAAAGCAGAGACGCGAATGGAGTTGGAAAGTTCCGATCGTTACGTTATACGCAGGTTTGAAGTTATCAGCCATATCCATTTGAAGTAGTCACTTAGAATAAAACATGTGCTAGAAGGGAAATTGTAAGCCAAAACCGGAACTTTCGTCTGGGGAGAAACCGGATGCATTCGATTGTTTCACTCTTCGGCGTTACAGCGTTTCGAAGAAATGCGCATTAATCACACAAAACAATGGAAAGGAGCTTATAAAAGAATGGAGAAATTAAGGTAAGTAAGAATGGCTTCGAAATTTCTTCTTCTCTTTTTCTTGGGCGCTGCATCGGCAGATCGACTGAGATTCCATCTCGAGAATCTCGTGGACAGAAATGTCTCTGCTTGTGATGACTTCTACCATCATGTTTGTTCGCAACAAGTCGACCCTAAGGAGTTCTTCTTCAATCGAGCAGGAATAATGTTCCAAGAGGCACTCGATAGGCTGCACCCAGATGCAATCAAGAACAGTCCGATTGAGGTAAGCAACATTGCACATTTGCTTAGTCCACATTTTTCAGTTCGATATCCAACACGTCATAGAAGATCTGAAACATGGAAGAATCAAATTTGATGAAAACAAATTTGCAAAGCTCGTAAAATCGAGGTTTATCGTCATCATAAAAATCGTGTCCATAATTATTACTCGTAGATGCAAGGGCGACATTAATTGCTACAAAGAAGAAGTTCAATACTACGATGTGCATTTCAGGCTTCTAAATGTGAAAATATTCTCTTACAGCAAAATCGATATCTTTCAGATAACATTCAACCCACCATCCATATTTGATACTTACGAAGATGCATCTCCTAAAAAGAAAATCAAAATATTCGTCGTAATACTTACGAAAATGATCAAAAGCCTCGTCAAATTCGCTAACAGGATTACTACAACTTCAACTGTTTCATTCCTAGAAGTAAGTTGATTAAGCATTTCAAAGTGTTTCAACTCAAAGTATTAGAAAGCTCTTCAATTCCACGCTTGTATTCATACTCGAATGGATATGATTGATTTGATGAAAACAAACAAGACGTATGGCGACTTGCACGAGATTAAAGAGGCTGCAGAAATATTGAAAAACAGGATGATCAATAATATCAATGTAAACTATTTTTCGAATTTAAATATTTCAATGGTTTTTACAGAGCACTTCATGGCTTTCCGGGGATGTGAAGAGCGATTTCATGCGACAAAAGATCAAAGAGCGAATCGCGAGCATTGAAGTTTTCCACGATTTCGACGAAACTGACAGAAATATGACAATAATGCAGAAACTGAATCGTGATTTGAACGATGTTTACTTCTCAGTGAAAAAGTTGGTTATTCTTGATAAGATGAGGACACCTTTTAAAAAAAATTCAGGGAAACTGGCGTTCATTCTCTCGATGTTTTGCTAAGATTGGCCTACGCGTACGCTAAGTTGTTCGAAAACAAATCTCCCGAGGTATGAGTCCTAGATTTTATTGCAAATCCACGACGAAAATAGATGCTAATGTTCATCAATCGAATCACTCAAAATTTTGGAATGAATGCCTACTTCCAATCTGAACTGAAAACAGTAACTATGCTCGCACCGTTCATGGCTCGAGAGGTTTACACAACTGATATTTTCGAAGAGGTTCATCACATTTCTTTTTACTTTATACAATATCAAACTCAGCCATTCTTCACCTACTTCGTGCTCAGTCATGAACTTCACCATTCACTCTTCTCCCCTAGAGCGCCTCTCTTACTCGAACTATTCAAGCAGAAGACAAAATGCATTGTCGATCACTACGCACATACGTGCTCGAAATTCGCCATTGTTTGTGAATTAGACAAATACTTTGATTGTCCCAATGCCCAGGGCGCCTGCGGAAGCGGTCAGAGGACTATAACTGAAGATGGACCCGATCTGGAATCTTTCCGTGTCTTGCATTCCCTCTTGCTGGAGAGATACACTTCTGAACAATTGGTTCATATATTTTTGTTAATATTCTCACAGAGAAATGTTTTAGAACGCGAAAATCGATGGACTCGAGACGACACTGGAACAGGCTTTCTTCTATTATATTGCGGGCGGTTTTTGTGCTAAAGACGTAGGTTATAGTTATGGTTACCCTATTATGATGATGTTTGAGGGAAAACGATCAAAAGAAAAAGCAAAAGATGTGCACTCTGCTGACAACATCAGAATGAACGCAGCTCTATCTCTCATGCCCGAGTTCACAACTGCATTCAAATGCAAGAAAGGAGATGCAATGTTCACAGACGAAGACAAATGTCATGTGTTTGGACCCAAGGCTTGAGTCGTACTTCTCTTCATTATTCTCAGATAAATACATCATAATTGTAAGATTTGTGTGAGCCATTCCGAATTAAATCCCTTGAGTTGAAGGAGAATGAGGAATGAAAAAGAATGAAAAAGAATTAGGAACAAGTTTTGCTTTATTCAGCAATGGGCACAGTCAAGCAATGGTGTTGTGAAGATACCTGCGTCCAATTGCCATACTTTTCGAGGTTCTCGCACCTTCGGTATAAATTGATGCTAAAACTGAGCCACTTCCTTACGCATTACATTCCTTACTACTTGTTTACAGTTTGCGAATTCAGATCCCATCGTTTAGATCAAATTGTGCTTATAATGGATGATTTAGAAGAAAACATCTTTATCTTTCAAAATAAACATTATTTACAATACTTTCAACGTCGTATGATCTGCAGCAGAGGAGATACCATGACGTACGACTATCCTGCAATCAACATATTTCAGAAAATCAGTTTTCGAATAATGGACCGCCTCTCTTCATTTTCCGCTAAATATGGCTAATTTTTTTGAGTAGAATCAAGCAAATGTTCACTAAGAAGTGCGTATCACTACCAAAGTAAATAAGTACTTTCTCTACGGTCCATTCCCGTCCACCAACCCTGTATTAAACGGGCTAATTTGAAGAATGAGTATTCTATTTTTCAGGGGAACTCCACATGTGAAAAAGAGTGTTAACGAGTGCGCTCACTTCATGGCATACGGCTGTTCGCAAATATTTCTTCGAACATTGTGCACATCTTCTCCTGAGAAATAATAAATTATCAATCATCTTTCTCAGTCTTACTCCCATTCCAATCTATGTTTGTCAATAATCTTGATGTCAAATAGACTGCTAAACTCTCTAGTATTTTCAAATGAGGATATCTGGTGGATATCTACCAACATCTCAATCACGAGTTAGACATAAATCCAACCACTCTGCAAACGAAAAGTATGTACTCAGAACGTCCTGCCTTCTCTACATCAAAAATTGTTTTTTTTAAACTTTCCAAGTCAAGTCTACACACAAAGAAGGGAATCGTTTACTTTCTGTCCTCATCGTTCCGACGGTTCTTGAAAAGGCAGTGTCCGTGCTGTGTGAAGCTGCGCTTGACAAGAACCTGCAAATCCAATATGATGTTGCTGCAAAACAAGAACCAAGGACCAATAGCACAAAAGTCCGAATATTCATGAAAGTATTGATAATCTGACCTTTTGTCCTCTTCCGTTCGTGGGATTTTGAGCAGGAGTGAAGCTGCGCCCAAAGCGTGGTAGCCAAACCTGCAAAGAACGTATTTCTGTCAGAATATATAAATGATTTAAACGGAAACCGATCCAAAACCGGAGGAGAGTTCACTGATTCTGCTGCGATCTATGCTGAACACGTCAACTTCAAACTGACCCTCAGTGATCAGTAGATTTGGAGTATTCTAGCACTATTAGTTGGGTAGATCGCAATTGGTTGGTTTCCGGACAGAAAAGAAGCCGACCACGAGTAGAGTGCTCAAAATCGTTCAATTAAACACCGAAAAAAGAGAGTTGAAGGAGTAAAAGTGAGCGAAAAAAGTGAGTCGATCGAGAGAAAAACGAAATCGTACGATTGAGAAAGGAATGTGGGTCAATGCACTCGATAAGCGCATTGCACTATTAAAGCGAGAGAGGGAGGAATGGTGCCAAATAGTGAGTGGCTCGGGCGATCCTCTCCCTTTTATCGAGCATTGCGCTAAGCGATAAAAACGAGAAGAGAGAAGAGCTGTGCCGAGTGGTGGCTGGCTCGGCCGATTATTGCACTAGTGAGGGGACTCGTTGCACTATTGTTTACATGTTTTGGTTCAATGCGACATTGCAAAAGAGATAGTTCGAAAATAGAGCACGCCCATGGAAAACAAGGTCAGACCAGGGAAATCATCAGAAAACTGCTAACTCGATGAGTGAAATAGTGTGCAAAGAAACGGGGAGGTGGATTATTTGTCTTCCACTCCTTCTTGCTCTTATCTTTGAGGATAGAGGCATCCACGATGCTATTCTTATCTAAATTTGACAAAGAAAGACGGCATTCGAGGGGAGTCAAAGTCACTGCGCGTCGAAAAGGCATGGATAGCGAATAGGAGTCACTGAATGAAAATAAAATTAAACGAACTATTCGCGACCATAAAATCATCACCAATGTTACGGCAAGTCGTGAATTCGATGAGAAATTCGAAGAGAGGAATACTGTATCCGTGTTACTTACGACAGTGTAGCACTGTTTCTCGAAAGCTGTTAATATTTCCGCACGCATTCGACAAATTGCAGCATCTTCCTTCGGATTTAGCCCTTTCTCTTTCACTTTCCTGTTCCTTTCACTTTCGTTCCGATAGATTCAATCGCTTCACAGATCTTGACCAGATAAGATTTCTGCACCATAGTTTCCAGAGTAAACTTTCCGCAATGACATTGCTTTGTGAACATGCAACGCAAACTCGACTTCTCGTGAGGTCAACTCATTTATCGCTGATAAGCATCACATGGGTGTACGTAAATACCAAAGATTAAGAGAACAAGTGAGTAGGAATAATAGCTGCATGTGTGATTAGGCAGTGTATGTCGGGAAGAAGATGGGACAGTGCTGGTTCTGAATTGGATCAGTTTCACTTCCGAGTTACGATAGTACCAATCGTACCTGTGGGAAGACCATATCATCAGTTGCCGAGCACTGGAAAGCAGACTGGAATTCGGGCCGCTGTCCTAAGCGACCGTTCACTTGGTAATGTTGAGAGAACAAGACAGGAGCGCCGTTGATTGTCCTGAAAATGGATTTTTGCCAGTTCCTAAACAACTAATAACATACATTCCACCGTGTACGTTGCAACCGAACATCGAATTGGCATAGAAGAATAGCTGCTGTTGCGAGATATTCAGTGATGGGTAGGCAAGTTCCTGAGAGAAGCGGATTGAGAAAGTAGATTATAGTAATACTCACATCGATTCTCGAGCCAATCGCGGTTTTGAAAGCGCCATACGCGATCTGAAAATGGTTGCTGATCAAATGAATATGCGCAAAGCGAAACCTCAGTTCCGTACACATCGGCCTCGTCCTCAGCTTCGAAGAATGTCCATCGGGGATCCTGAAAACCATTGCATTTGCCGAAGCGATTGCGGCTGTAGGGACGGAAGTGAAAGGGGAAAAACGGAAGAAAGAGGCTTCTCTCTATGTGTAAGTATATGCTTACTCCAGGGAAACGCTGCTCAACCAGGTCGAAATGGTCCTTCACACAGTCTTTTGAAGCGGAGACAACCTTCAGTAATAAGAAGTTAGGCATAGTTTCTCAGTCGACACTTACCGGGCTGGTGGGCATCAGTTGAGGATAGAGTTCGCGCTCAATTCCGTGGTACATTTCGTGGCCGTAGACATACGACATGACTCCGTACTGAAATTGATGAATATTTGAAGCATTCATTGTCGTATTCACCACTGCGGCTTCAGGCGAATTGCTGCCGACCAAGTCGAAGATTGCCTGAATTCAATATATGTAGAGTAGGGGAATTGAACCCGGGACCTTTCGTACGTGAATCGGGCGTTCTAACCACTGCGCAAGGGAAAACATTACCTGGTTGCGAACACAGACCCAGAAGAAGAATCCACTGATCACAGTGGGATTGCTGACACTGCTAGTGATGCTCCAGCGATTGGTCATGTCAATGCTGAAAGTGTCAATTCAGACACACAGAAAATATAAAAAGTCAATACTTGACAGTAGCGAGCATGCGCGCGTGGGCTCTGTTCACGGCGATGAATGTTCTCAACCAGGGAAGAACCATCAGAGGCGCTCTGGAAATGTGATTTAGGGCTAATCGAGGAGTTTTTATCGACAAACTCACAGCTTGTTTCGCTCCTCGACATAAAAGTTATAGAAGTCTCTCGAGAAAGTGAGGGAAGCCGATTTAACGCCGAGATTGTCAAGATCCGATTGGAGTGTCTGCAATTTTCATGTTTTGTTCGCTGATTCGAGGTAGTAAGAGGCGAAACTGCATAAGAAATAACGCACATTCTGATAGATATCCATAACAGCATCGTAGAATCGGTTATAGAACGACTTTCCATTGTTATCCGCAGAACTCCAAGCGGCAGTCTGAAAAGCTGCGTTTCGGAGAAAAAACGTTAATTTAATCAAACCTGCAGAACTCTAGAATACTCCTGAGTAACCTTGGTGATTGCGTCATGAATGTGATCTCTCGTGGCGCCAGTTTCTTTGCCTAAAATTCCATTCTTATCCGAACTCATAATTTCGTAAACTGTGCATCGACCACGTCTAGTTTGCCCGGAAACTTTCAAGTTACTCGCGGCCAGAAAGAAAAATCAAACGATTTTCACTTCTTGATATTACCTTCTCTGTACATGACGTTGATCACGTGGTTGTAGTCAGTGACATCCTTGAGGAAGGGAAGATACGCCTGATGAGTAGACGGAATTATTCAAACAATTCATACCTTACGTAATCGTAACTAATGTGCATACGTGAGCGTAAATATAGCACAAGGGCCCGATTTTGATCCGCACTCCAGGTAAAACAGGAGAAAAATTTAATAAACTGGTGAAAACATAACCCTATTCACCGATTCCCACCGCCAAACAACAGTGGGAGCTATAGTTCGAACCCGATGGACAACTCACGATCTTCATCTTCTGAATTCCACCAATCTTTGTAATAATCGTCTTGAGATTTGCGGCAAGACTGTTGGTGAATGCCTTCTTATTGGCGAGCGTTGCGAAGGTGGACGAGTTGTATTTGGCTGTAAAGCGAATTTGTTTTGACGTTGCTTCTTTCCATTTTGTTGTCGTGATTAGCAGGTACCATGTTGTTTGATGTTGAAATTTGTTGAATCATAGGATTACCCACTACGAACGCTGATAGTTCACGTGTTGGGCGCAAAGAACGGCTAAATCTTTTTTGTCTTGCTCACCAGGGAATTTGGCTTGATCAATCGTCGAGTTCCACTTGCGGAGATTCCATACGTAACTGTAGAAGTTTCCGGGTGCCGCGATATGGAGGGTGGTGTACTCGTAGATAGTTAGCAGAGTGGCTTTGGGCCTGCAGAGTAAGTTGATATCTCAGATCTAATCATTATTGATGTCAAATATCAATGCTCACAGCAAGAAGAGAAATGCCGACAGAGCGGAGTCATTTGTGTAATCGAAGTGATCGAATTGATTGGCTCGCGCGAAATCGTTCTGAATAATTTTGCATAAACCCCGATTTCCACCTGATTTTACCTCCAGTTTGGAGAATAGATCGTATTTCGAGCATCCTCTTTCAATTGCGACGATTTGATCGAAGAGCTGGAATTGGAAATCTAATCAAAATTCGATTAAAAGGGAACACTGTCCAGATATTTTCAAACGAATACGATTTCCTGCATGGCAAGACGATGAAAGTGACTAATACATTCACAAAAAAAAGCTATACGTACTCCCTGGGTGGATGCTGAAGCGGAAAGTCCCTGCTGCGGGCAGAGATGGCGATGGAAGTTGCTGCATTCGGCTAAAATTCTAGGTTAAGAGGCTAAATTCAACCAGTAAAATTATTTACACGAATATGGATCTTTTGTTGTTGTATTCTTCCGGCAACTGAATCGACTGAATCGATGCTAATTATCTTACTTAGAGTTGCGTTGAGAGCTCCCGAGTTGAAGTGACGAACAACGATGTCAGTGGAGATGAGATTTAGGAGGCTCTATAATCAATTTTAACCCGATTTAGGTAAAATTATGAGCCACTAACCTGTCTCTGAGCGGTTCCGCAGGTCGATTTCCACTCAGAAGAGGCGGCCAGAAGAGGGAAAAGAAGGAGCGAGGAGACGATTGAAGAGATCATCGTCGAATGATTTCTGATTGAAAAGGGCGCTCTTTTATATCATCTTTCGGCACAGTTAGACGCCCTTCGCAACATTTTCGAAACGCGCCGATGCGGCTAGCCTAATTGGTTTCGCTCTCTCAAATCTCATCATCTATCGTGTTCCCTGTTCCGAGATAGAATGCGTCGAAGAGAGGTGTTAATAGAGTAGGACACGTAAGCTTGCGTCTGACAACGATCTCCTGGGGCGCAAAAGGTTTTCGGCTTCAAAAATGTCGCGTACTCCCATCCCCCGGAGCGTGAAACGATTGCGTTTCGCCCGCGCGTTCAAGATCTATGTACCCTGATCTTTGAACGCAAAGGAGAGTTAGAAGGTGAGTCAGTTAGGAAGTGATAAAGGTCGTAGTGGCTAATGGTTAAGTACTAAATGTACTGCCCACGCCCTCGTTAACCCCACACATCATGTAAACCTCGAAAGTACGTGGGAAATTAGTCATCAGTTTCAATGCAACAGCGTGTCCTCATCGATTCTCAAGTGCAGTTTTCAGTGATTCACATCCAGATAAAGAGATGGCCATCAACCGCCGCGCAGCAGTGTCCAGGCGAGGGAGAGTGGGGATCATCGGCTATTCCTTTGAGAAAACTCTCAGGCGAAAAGGGTAAAAAGTGATTCTGAATTGAGTGTTGGAGTAAACATTAGGAAATTTCTTGCCTCGTGTGACAATACGCTACAAAATCTAAGTATTCACTCTCACAAGGAAGTGTTGGTTCATTCATCTCAATCTCAGAGTCAATAAGGAGAATTATATCCACTTTTCGCTTCAAAGGGTTTAACGAAAGGATATGAAAGAGAGGTATTCGATCCAGATTACTGCAAATGAATCTCATAATTAACCTTTCCATCCGAATAATTCACTTTTTTCCTGAACACTTTGGATCATTTGGTTACATAATGACGTCATTAACTCCGAACTGTGTAAAAAGAAGTCCCATTTTGAACGGTGCCGAAGCCTCATCGCAATCCGGTGTTACTGGCTAAGACATGACCAGAAAAGGAGAGTGAGACGGCGCAACTCCGTATTGCAGTCTAATGGATAAAAGGGTTACCGTGATCCAAGTGTGTCGCTCGTTTCGCAACCGTTCAGGAAAACCCCGACGTGATCTTGTTTTTGTGAAAGACCTTGTTAATGTTTAGTTGAGGATTCTTCACACTCAACCTCATAATCTAATTCGAGTCTACTCACAAATAGAGAAGTGGTTTGGTAGACTGCAACATGAGAGGAGACGCAGTATTCTTGCGCCGCGGGGGTTTGTAGTTCGCAACAAATATCAAGATGCGTTTACGTCAGCCCAGGGAGACCTTTCCACACAATCTCTCATAGAATCATCCTATCTCTCAACAAATATCACAATGCTTTACGATTGTGCGTGGGAAAGCCTAGGGAGACCTTCCCACGCACAATCTGTCCTCGAATACTCCTATGTATTAATAAATATGATGATGCTCGTGACCGTAGCGATGCGTGGAAACCTCCGCGTGAACATTTCGAGAAACATCTCGAACAATTAAACAGAAACCCGTGAGCAAAGAAGAGAGAAAAGGCGGCTTTGCACGAACTATTTCTTAAGGACGGTACCAGGCGTTATTATACTGCGTGGAACGGTTTCGTAAGGAGAACTAGGCGTCATTATACTGGGTTTCGCAAACGTACCATTGCACAAGAGTTGGTATGAACATACCTAATCATCTCTTACTGATACAATGCACGATCACAATATTTTACTAGTATATTAGTGTCATATATGACACTGAAATATATTTCGTTGATTTTGCAAGAGCAAGTCACAGATGGCATCCAATCATTCGAGTAATACATTCTTCGATCGTCGTGCATGTTAGACACACTTCAGAATCTTTCAAACGTAATTATCTCGCGTCGAAACGGATTCAGAGGCGAAACGAGCTTATAATTTCTCTCAGATAGTCTCTGCTATATTGTACCCGACTCCTTCTGATGATATAATTTACAGTCAAAGAGGAATCAAGTAATTATTGAGTGGGCATTAGTTGAGGGTGCAACTGTCGAGATTGAGGAACGGCTTTGTCGACACAAATCCGCGATGAAACGACGATGTTCCGTGGTCATTAGGAGGATAATCAGGGCGTTGAGAGCAGGATGGAACGAAGAGCAGGGAATGAAGCTGAAAGATATGCATCATGTCGCTCCTTTCTGGTTGAGATCTCAAAGATGGAAACGATCTAAGAGACCAAGTATATTCGATTTTGCACGCCAACCTGATTAGGAAGTCTGGAATTGGCGCGATAAGAGCCAATTCATAAATGAGATCGACGAGGAAATTCAGCAACAGAGGGTTTACTGCCTGATGTGGAAAAAATTGTAGTGGAGAGTGCAACGACATAGGGCACTTGTGGAGGTTTATGTTGCACATATCTTGAACTCCACAAGAGCTCTAAATGCTACCTGAATGCTGAGAACGAACAGACGTTTCTTGTGAGTGCTCCTCATCTTCTTTGAGAAGGTTCCACTTTTGATTCTGTAATTGATGAAAAGAGCACAGCTTGCTATAACTACGAAATTCAAGCAGGAAAGCATCGCGGGA
Organism: Pristionchus japonicus; assembly: GCA_900490845.1. Classification (NCBI taxonomy): domain Eukaryota; kingdom Metazoa; phylum Nematoda; class Chromadorea; order Rhabditida; family Neodiplogasteridae; genus Pristionchus; species Pristionchus japonicus. Next base: position 205,383 of record LS490283.1, read on the forward strand.
AGCACAATTTGTAGTGTCTCGAGTGGTGTTAACTGAATAATTTAGATGAATTGAGAAAACTGAGACATAAATACGTCAATATACTCCACACTGCACTCAATCGAATAATCGCAATATGCGATCGCACAAGATATGATAGCAAGGAGAACGAAGATAATCTTGTGCTCGAATATGCGAACTGTTCTGAAATTTGAATGGTATTTTTTTGATTGCGGTTAGTAAACTACCTGGAATTCGAAATGAGCACAGCCCTCCATACGAAAGAGTAAGTGATCACGATCAGTTCTCCATAGAAAGTCACCACCCACGCAATCCAGATCACTTGGACCGCCCAGCCAGGAAAGTTATTAGACAGACCATGATCAATGCAGTAGAGGATATTATCAACTTTGTAGTACCACTGTAAGCATAGGCTTTGTTGAAGAAAACAGAGAAATACTCACGGTAGCCTGGAAAATTCCGCTGAGTGCACAGCAAAAGTCGACGAGCGCAATAGCTAGAGTGAGTGTTCGATAAAATCCCTTGGATGAGTTCAGTAGGATGGTAACAAATAGGGTCAAATTGAGAAAACATCCCAGAATTCCAGTCGAAATCCAGACAGAATTTGCGAGAATTCGGTCGGACTCAGTAAGGTTTTCCATGTTGAGTAATTTTCGCTAGAAAGCAAGGAGAGAAATCTCAGCCGATGATCGAATAAGCTCACACGTAAGTGCTTTTTAGCGCGCTTTCCATGCGAGCCTAAATCGCAAAAAGAACTGCGCTATACTCACAAAAAAGTGTTAGCCTGGGAAAGGTGCTTGAAAAGTAATTACCTTCATGAATTATATGTTCCCATGTGTTGTCGGTGAATTGAATTCACAAATAAATCTCAACCATGAGCAAACAATGAAAAGTATATAGTTTTACGAATTTAATACTTGAACGTTTTGTAAAAAATCACTGCACAAAGACCGAATAGAGCAGCAAGGTACCAAGAAGAGCACTGCAGGTTTTCTAAACAACATTGCTAGCCTTTTTGGAACTATCACAATGAATTAAATACGAGCAAACACAACGAGCAAACCAGTTGAAGTGTCCAATACGCCAGAACATGATCATGAGAAGCTTAGAAATCAGTTGTACTAAACAAAACAGTCGATTAGTCGAACCAGGAATCATTTCTTTGTCAATTCTAAGCGTGGAATGAGATTAGTTTCTTATAATAGCGAATTGACTTGAAGAGGCGTCTGAAGACGTTCTTCCTTCTCGGACCTGGGTTCTGAATCACCCGTATGTGATTAGTACTGAGAGCGATCCTAGGTTATGATCGCATTTTGAGACCTGTGTTCACCTGTGCTGTCTTTTCCATGCAGATAGTGCGTTCGACGACGCGATGTGCATCCATGAGTTGTGAAGAGGGGCGGTCAGAAAGCGGATCGTAGTCACCTAAGAAGGGCTAAGAATTAATCGAGTAAGATGTCAACACAATATGATACAATTACTCAAGAAAACAGAGTCTCTGAAGTGTGAATCTGACCTCGTAACTCAATCAGTTGCGGGTGTTTGTCACTGATAAGATCGGGCACTGAAAATTACCAAAAAATGGAAAAAAATCCGAACGCATTCTCTTCTTTGATTTTCAAATATTTTGTGATTCATATAACTCCAATAACTCGCAATACGAACCCTCACGATACTGTGCCGTGTACCACGAGACAGGAACGGCTCGGAACATCTTCATTCTTTCCTTGACAGATGAAGAGCTGCTGTGATAAGATATCAGTGAGAAGGATGGAAAGAGTTGCTTCATAGCAAAAAACTGCCCTTCCACGGTCGATCAAGGCAATGGAACACATAATACGAGAAATGAATTGAGTGCGTTCCCTACTAAATCTTTCTGGAGGCTATTTCAACTAATTGTGAACGAATTTGAACAACGCAACTTCCCAACGTATTGAAGAGCAAAAGCATAAAAATGCGATCAAGGGAAAACGCTTGAGAAACGATGATTTTGAGATTTCGCGTAGGTTGATCGCAGGTTTTGTATAAAAAAAAACGAGTCGGGAGAAACAGTCTGTCAAGCACAGGCAGAAAGCGCTCTACTAGGGGTTATCGAGATGAGAAGGGAATGAACTGGGAGAATCACTAATCTTGATATGGACATTCACCTACGACATTCACACTGCAAAATAATTAGTACTAATAGCAAGCTGATTGCAAAGCTTAGCGCGCGATGAAAACACCAAAGTTCCCATAAAATACAAACAGCAAAACAAATCATGAAGCTCGTTCAAACTGATTACCTTCACGAGTCAACATAGTCTACCCTACAACATTAGGAAGCGTCAAAAGTCGTTAAAGTGCGATCATAGGAGTTCGATCTTTATTGCCAATCAAGTATTCGAACGATGAACGAGGGGTGAAAGTGATTGAGAGTAATAGGGGATCTTATCTCAATGCTCTCTTCACTCTCACTTCCCACTTTTTTCTGATCGGCAGCGATTAGAGAGATCGATTTGAGAGCAGAACCGAGAACAGAAAAATGAAGGGAGCACTGATACGAATCTCTTGCAAAACAAGTGTGTCATCGCTCCTTCGATTGAACGTGGTGAGTCCGTTTCCCCCTTTGACTGTCGAATTAAGCAAGTATTTACTTGTTTGTTTCAGTGGTAATCATCGGTAACGTCGTTCTCTTGCCTGACGGGGTTTTCTTGCTAAACTTTGCTAAGATTCAATTCCAATCGTTGATTTTCGATCCAGAAATTTCTTTCCACACATGTATGATTTTGAATTACCACCCAATTTCCGGGTTTTTGCAAAATCACGAACCGTGAAATTGTGAGAACGGCATCAAAGTTGTTATCATGTTGTTGCAGTTAGGTTATGATTGCGATTCCTCTGCTCAAATTTGACCATGGGCCGGAACATTTTGCACTTTCACTCAACTCTCCTGTTCTTCTCATGGTTGCGAATTGACTGCGCGAATTTTCTCGCAGATCCTCCGAACTTCCTATTACTCTCAGTTACGCGCGCTTTCTCGTTATGTCTGACTGGCGAGAATGAGTGCAGCATGGATAGACGAGAGCATCACTCAGCATTGATTTAGAAGTAGGAAAAGGGAAATAGGAATCCCCCAATTTGCGTATGTTCTGCCCCGAAAGAGCGCGGGAAAAGGACTGACGAGTGTAGAACGCAAGGGGGTTTGCATAATCAATGAGATTTACCGAACAGCATTCTCACTTAAACTCGCTCTTTCGGACGAGCTAGAGAAAATGCTTAATGAAGATGCGAGAACTTCACTCTAACACCCGCTGAGCAGCATGCTAGGAAGAAGAAGGGGCTTCCTGCGAATAAAAGAGAGAAAAGGATTGAGGAAGGTAGATCACGCAGGGGGGAGAGGGATGAGATTGGTTCATTCACAATTCAAGCAACCGGGCACAAAAATTACTGCGCAACCTTATCAAACTCTGTTTCAATTACTCTCTTTTACGCCTGCTTTCCAGCTCTGCCTGACTAGCAAGAGAGAATGTGTAATGGCGCATTGCGCTCTCGCATGTATTCTGCTCAGCAGTAGGGTATTGGAAGAAGAAGGGGAGATGGGAGATGGGCCTTTCAATCACCCCCACAAAAAATGAAAATGCGCTGTTCCTATGCAAACTTTGCAACGTCCCCTTTCCCGCGCTGTTTCGGGGGCAGAACACACGCAAATGTGTGGGGGACAGCAAGGGCCGCAGGTGTTCCGCCTAGCGTGTGGGTTCGAGTTGCAGGCCACAGTGCAGTCAGTGAGAACAAACAGATGGACGATGCGGGCGTTGGCCGCCACTGAGTATTCGTTGAGAATCGGTGATTGGAGATGAGGGAATGATTCCATCTCCCTTCCCCTAATGCGCTTCGCTCCAGAGTCACAGGCCGAGCAGTCGGTGAGACGATGAATATGGAGGAAGCTGTGATGGCTTCCCTTGCTCGTCCCTCACACATTTGCGTGTGTTCTGCTCCGAATACAGAACGGGAGAGGGGGCTGACGTTGCAAAGTTTGTCAAGCAATAGCGCATCTCAGTTAGATTTACTACACAGAATTTGTTCTAACTCTTCCACTTTCGCATGCTCATTTACTCTGTCTGACTGATGAGGTTTAGTAGTGCATGATGAGACGAGCAACTCTAATGTAGTCCGCAGCAGTCGGCGGGAAGAGAAGGGGGGAGCGGAAGCTGGCCCATTAATCTTCCCGCAAATAACAGTCTGCCTCGAATAAGTGAGTGGGAGACTCGATCTCATAGGTGCCGTTGTTGAGAATCGGCGATAGAGGAATGGTCCCCTCTTCCTTCCCCTATTTTACTCCAGAGTGGTAAAATTCGAGATCATAGGCTGAGCAGTCGGTGAGAAGTAGCAGCTGTGATGGCATTCACTTTCTGCCCCACGCATTTCCGTGTGTTCTTTTTCCGGGGAACTCAATCACTGGTGTCGAACTAGAACAAACTCTTCATATGTGCTTCGCGTGCGCCTCACATGCGTTCTGCTTCCAAAAGACCTATGGGCTAGAGAATGATCCCCGAGGTGCATTCTGGATCTGATTTGACTGCTAATTGGGCGAACATTCGAGAACGTCGTGTCGAAATAGCAATTTCCCCGCAATCTCCGCTGTGAAAAGCCGTCTTCTCATCTCGAAAACACCGATTACACACCGGAATATGCGTGAGTCAGATCGCTCACTTGCTTCCCATCTGTTCGCCCATACGTTTCAATTTCCGCCTCTCTCCCTCCCTCTTCTCATGAGTCTAACTCTCCCCGTTTCCCCTGCTCTCTCGCTCGCTCTGACCGACGAGAGAGCAGGGGGATTGGAGAGAGACGGACTGGCATTCCTCACTTCTCACATGCTGCGTTTCTGAGTCATGCACATTCCTCTGCAGATTCCCGAGCAATTGGCCCTCGGGACCCGCGTGTTCTTCGTCCGCTTCCCCTTCCTTCCGTCCAACTCGATTTAGCCCCCATCCCCTTCCCCTTCCCCCGCACAAATTGCCCGCGAATCCGTTTAAACTAGAGAGCGCCCCCCGCTTCTGAACTCTCCCCGTTCTCAGCAGTCTTTTACTGCCTCCATGTGTGCGAGCAGAGCAATGGCTCGGCTCTCCTCACTTCCTCTGCTCTCTCGGTCTGTCTGGCCGAGGAGAAAGCGGGTTGAGTGAAGAGGCAGATCTGTGGTGCGGCTGACGTTTCTGCGCCCTCGCCGTCGGCGCTCTCTCCCTTTCCCACGATCTCACGCTCGAGTTAGGCGGATGCGGGCAAGCAAAAAAACGCTGCTGGGTGCATTTGAGAGGAGGAGGAGATGGGAAAGAGAGGGGAAGCGACCTCCTCCACTCTATTCTCCCTTTCCAGTAGAGCAGTCATGCATCGGTTCCCTCACAGAACCTCTTGCTCGATTTCGCAATAGATCCTTATCATGTTTTCGCAGCAAACTCCCCGTTGAGTTAGTCATCCCCTCGACAGTTGAAGGAAATGTGTGGCATATTCTCCCCTAGACTATGCTTACTTCTCGATTGTGCCCACCCCCTTTTCGGTAACGCGGTACCGCCCGCACAGTTGGTTCCGCGCATTGCCGTTCTTTCGAGATATCGTTGGTTCATCAACTGGTTACAGTAGTCATGGCTCGTCTCTTCGCCTCTCTCTTCATCGCTCTTCTCCTCACTGGCGTCATCGCGAAGGACGAGACAGTGCACATGTGCGGGGCCAAGCTGGCCAACTTCTACGTGGCACTGGGATGCGAGGAGGCCGAGGCAGCCAGTCAGTTTTATCTTGTTTATTTGAGCCGCAGGTGGGAGCGGAGGAGATCATTGGTCACAATGTGGTTAGGATGCTATTTCATAGAGGTCAGAGCTAAACACTGGGCACCTAGCGATTATAAGATGATGTGAGGACAGGCAGTCAGTGAGTTATCTCTGGTTACTTCGAATAGCGGGGATTGAGTGGTTCAGGACTGAGCAATAGGCAATATATCTGTGAGAGTGGACGAATGCTGCTCAAAATCTAATCTGCTCATTCATTCAAGTTGCTCATTCTATCTCATTCTGACTGACTAACCTCTGCTCAGGGGGGTTCCGGGAAGAGTGATTTGTCATTCCTGAATTGAGATTACCTTACGCGGAGTAGGGTCGGATACTGTTAGGCAATTTTAAGGGAAAGTAGAGTACGTTCTAGTCAGAATCTGATCTCTGTCTCTCTGTTTCACACACTATCTCACCCTGTTTGACCGCATGCTGGTTTTCGATTGCCATCTAGCACGCTTGTCAACTTCAATCCCAACGGAATTGAACACAGAGAAATAGCGGAATTCAATTTCACCGTCTGCGTTTCTCTAATGGTTACGAAATCTATTGAAATACTGGCCTATTCATTAGAAATGAGCAATACCTAGAGCGTCATATGGTTCATAGCATCAAATTGCAGAGGCCGAGAAGGTGCCCGTCCAGAAGTACCCTCTGCTCTCTCTTCGTTGCTGCACGTCGCCGGTGAGTGAAATTCGCTAAATTCGCAGCTCAAAACTTCTGGTCTCTCAATATTCTGTGCACTCTCGTCGTTCTGAGTGTGCTAAAGAGCATGGGACTTAAGGAGACATGAGAAATAGGGGATTTTTAAATGTTTGGTCGTTGCAAATGGGATGAAACTGAGCGATTGCGTGAAAATGAAAGAGAAACCAGCCGTTTCAAGCACGAATCATTTGATTCTCCAAAGAACTTCTAGTTGCAACTACGCGCAACACCTGAGAACCAAAGAACTCAACAAAAGAACAAAGGTTATGCCGTGCATTAGTGCATGGGTCAGACTATTCGCTTTAAATTCAGATATTTAGCATAGTGTGCGAACAATTCGGTGGGTTTGATACCTTATTAGTGCTTATGAATCCGTTGCAGGGTTGCCAGAAGTACGATCTCATCCGCACCAAGTGCTAAGAAGATAGGCACATGTTCCCACATGACTAATCTCGCCTACTCTTCGACAAATACTCTAGAAACATCCGATCGATACGATACGACAACTCCATCAATTATGTTCCCGAACAACATGCAATGTATATTTTCCAAAAACCGAGCTGATGATTCATCGAATAAACTGATTGCAAATCCAGAAACAATGACAAGTAAATGCTCCGGCATAGCCTTGCTTGGCTATGGAGTCTATATTGAGTTCTGCTCGTCAGACACTTAGTTCGCTGAATGAGCATGCAATGCTTTCCTTTCAAATTGCATATTTCTAATATCTTTATAAGAACGGATCATATGTAAAGTAACGGAGTAATGTAACGCAAAAAGTTACAAAGCAAGTAATGATAAAACACAATAAAATTCTAGAAATACCTTTTCGTGTTATTACAGTAGATTATCATTTTAATGAATAATATGATAACGCCCATCGCAAGACCGGCTAGTAAAGCATAGAAAAGAAATGCGATTTCTGACAGTTCTACTATGTCGGAAGTGATAGTAGCTTTCATTCTGGGAAGGTTCAAGTCGCGATTTGTATACCGTCTCCAGTGGATTGTTGAAACCTGACAGAAAGAACTCACTTGCAGCTGCGGCCTCCTCTCATCCCAGTGCCCGTAGAAGTTGGCCAACTTCACACCGCACATCTGCACCGTCTCGTCCTTCGCGAATACAACAGAGAGGAGAAGAGACGAGCCAGCTCAGTTACTGCATTTTGAAGATCAACTATGGCGAAATTGAGCGAACGTGCGGAAGCAAGAGAACTAGGCTTCAGAAACTTCAGGAAAGCATGACTAGCGCCTACGGGGTTGCTTTACGGGAGGAAGGGCTGATTGAGAGTTGCGGAGAATTGGGGTCCTTTTTCAGGAAATTTTGAAACCGTTCAATTCAGAAAATGAAAAAAATGAATCACTCTTTGTCGCCCGTCATGTTAAGTGAGCAACTATTTAAATTTTTCATTATAGAAACCTACTTGGAGAATGCGGTCTGTAAATTGTTGAATAATCGATTACTAACAGTAATCGATGTTCAAAAGTTATAGACAGAGTTCCACATGAAAGAAAAAGTATCCCGTGAACTTTGCCACCGACGGTGTAATGGTCTCTCTGGTTCAAGACTTCTATGGTTCATAAGTGCCTAAATGCTTCTCATTACAACAAATTTCTCTCATTACTTTAATTCGCAAAGGTTATGATATCTTTATTATATTGCTGAATTGTTTTTGTTAAATGAGGCGGTAAGTCGCATTTCGATCCCACATGGGACCCTGTTTCTGTCCCCCCGGATTAAGTGTCTTCTCATTTCCAGGTTCTTCAGAATTCATATCTCCGAGAATCGGTGCAAATTTCACGATCAATTCTCGATTCCTCTTCTCGATCTCTTCCAATGCATAGTTTCTCTCCAATATTTTTAATATTGTTTCCACAGACTCAGCGGCTGTCGTAGGATGAGTTCGAATGAATTCATGTAACTGTAATTATCGAGAATATCCACCCTGCCAATGATTCCACTTACAGTGGTCAAGTCCAGTGTTCCACTTCTAAAGAGAGAATTCAAAATTGTGTTCATTTTCAGTCGCAAGGGGAGGGAAGTTCTGAAATCTACCGTTACTACGAAATATCTACTAATCCCACGGATTCTTCTCTAATTCCTCTATGACAAATTCCATTGCAGTTCCGGGATGACGGCTTTCAATGCTTTGTATCAGCTCCGATAGTTGATTGCTCTTTATTTTCAACCCATCTTTAATTATTTTCTCATGCAGAAGCCTTAATAATATAATGAGATATATACCTCGATTGATAGCTCACCATTTCATGTGTTGTCTAGTCTCAACGTCTTTGCTGCAGAAAAGAACATCTACGTTATAGTCCTTAACGAGTTCGTCATACTAAGCGAAAAGTATTGCTTCACTTGTTTGAGGTAGTACGGGAAAACAACGCTCAGAGGCGCATTCAGCAGTTTTGGCGGGCAGTTCGCTATTTTCCTAACAAAAAATTCTTAGATGAAACATTGGAACATAACACTCACTTGTCGTTCAAAGTCTCGGAATTCGCAGAATTTAGCAGGTGTCGCAAGAACTTAACAATGACAATTCTGATTGTTTTTGCAGAGGAACATACATTTCGAGTAGATGGTTCGGCGAGATATGGGTGAACTATGTCATCAAAACGATCAACTGACATTATTCGGACATTATTTTTATTCGAATGATCAGAAACTTTGTCGGTGGAGAAGTATTCGATCGTGCAATCAAGGTCTGATCAAATTCTAGATAATGTTTTCATTTATTGATACAGAAATACTTGCTGGATAATGCATACGGAAATGGAGATGCGGCGAAAGTAATCAAACATCTAGTTGATGAATATGAAGGAGACCAAGATCAATTGAAGAATATGCTGCACGAATGGATTTATCAGGTTTTGGCAAAATTAGGAATTCATGATAGATATTATGCATTTGCAGCCCGGAATAGCTTTGGTCTCCGTGGAAAGAGACGAAAATGGTGCTACGCTTCGGCAAACACGCTACCACTCTACTTACTTCAATGAAAAACTGCGAGATGTCACGTAGGATCATTAAGTGTTTCCATAATTAACAATAGTGGGGCATAGCGCGGTCGATAGAGTGCCCAGATGTGTGATGCGAGGTCCCGGGTTCGAATCCCGTGCTCGGCATAAGTCTTGCTAGACCACACCAACAGGCCTACCAAGCCTGGTCCATTTGGTCGTTCTCAACAAAAGTACGGTGAACAAAAGCGAAATGCTCTTCAAAATTGAGAAAAGTGATAGTTCGAAATGATATTTTTATTATCGATCTGAATTATAAATGCTAAATGAGACGGTGACGAGCAATTTGTTCCATTATCGGTAACTTCTTTGATAGTTTGTGTGAGGAAATATTATTCTCATTTTTGGGTTGTTGAGAAGTCATATTTCGGAGCGGTCTAAACTTCTTGGCCATTTCTTGATTCTTCTCGTTTACTTCCAATATATAGCGGGCCTCCAATAATTGCATAATTGAATCAACAGACTCTGCGACAATCGAAGGATGAGCTCGAATGAAGTCGTGAATCTGTTGGTAGAGTACGTTTAATCGCTCTGAAAATACTTCCACTTACAGTTGTTTGGTGCAGCGTTCCACTCTCTTCGACAGCCTCCAAAATTGTGTTTAATTTCAGACGCAAGTAGAGAGAAGTTCTGAAAAAAACATAAAGTTAAACAACTATTTTATTGCTTACGGATTCTTCCTCAATTCCTTCATGACAAACTCCATCGTAGCTCCGGGATGTCGGCGTTCAATGTTTTGTATCAGATTCGATAATTGACTGCTTTTGATTTTCAACTTATCGTTTAGTATTTTTTGCTTCAGGAGCCTTAAAAATAGTGAGATATGAATATCGATTTTTTACTTACCATTTCACTTGTTTTCTTGTTTTGAAATGTTTGTTACAGAAAAGTACATCAACATTGTATCCCTTAATGAGTTCGTTTTCGCAATTTACAATTATTGCGCAATCACTTCTCTGAGGTAATATTCGAAGACTTTCGTAAAAGGCGCATTCAAAAATTCTGGTAAGCAGTTTTCCGGTTCTTTCTTTCTGAAATATGAGTAAATTAAATAGCAATCAGAACAAGAGACTCACTTGAAAGCTGGGTTTTTCTTCGGAAAGATTATTTGCGGCAAGACCTTAATAATTCCAATTAAGGCTGAATTTATAAGAGGCCTTACATTTTGAACAGATGGATCATCACGATATGGATGAACTAAATCGTAAAAACGATCGACTGAGACGATTCCTGATTTAACTAGGTCTTTTGTGAGCAACATCCAATTCTTAATCAGAAGTGAGTTAGCATATTTATGAGTATATCATGCTTACCTCATCTGGTGAGCCACTTGGTTCAGACCACATCCCAAATAAGTCACCATAGTTGTTCTCAATAGTGAATGTTGAGTTTGATTGGAGAGGAATGAAGAGGCTGGCCTCTGGAGAAAAGTCTTTTTCATGATATTATGAAAATATGTACATACCTCGGCTATCGAAAACAATCGTACGCGATTCTCCATCAATTGTGCAAAAAAGAGGAATTGTAAATCGAGTGCTAAATCTCCTGTTATTTTTTATTACAATGATGTTAACACACGTGACATCTCGCAGTTTTTCATCGAAGTAAGTAGAGTGGTATCGAGTCTGTCGAAGGTTAACACCATTTTCATCTCTTTCCACGAATATTAGAGCTGTTCCGGCCTGAAAATAGAATTTCTCTTCTCAATATTAGTATAATTTGATACAACCTGATAAATCCATTCATACAGCATAGTATTCAATTGATGTCGGTCTCCTTCATATTCATCAACGAGATGTTTGATTACTTTCGTCGCATCTCCATTTCCATATGCATTATCCAGCAAGTATTTCTGAGTCAATGGGTGATAACATAGCCCTTTAAAGTAAAATAGACCTTGATAGCCATTTCAAATACTTCTCCACCGACAAAGTTTCTGATCATTCGAAGAACTTGTGATCCCTCAATCAAACTCAGAATTAGATTTTTGCATGCAGAAATTTACGTACTCTTGTGTAGTGGATGTGACTGTTACTTCCGAACGAATTAACAAGATGTATTGAGGACGTGAAATTATTTTCGAAATGCATAGGAAGATCGTGAAGTGATACTAAGCCTGACGAACGGACGCCAAAATTTGACCTCTGTGGGAATTAAATTAGCAAGTGCATATATAATCACTCTTACAGGTTTGAGGTTACTGTCATAGAAAGATGCGAAGCCTTCATTGACCCAAATATCGCCCCAAGTTGAGAGAGTGACGAGATTTCCAAAGTACTAAAGCCCGTTCGAGTTAATGGGGCATAGTTTTGACAAACCATATGAGCAAGTTCATGAATATGCGTGTCTACGTTGTCAGCTTCTACCACGTGAAAAGTGATCAGTCCTGAAAATTCATGAAAATGTGTTAAATCTTCTGGATTTTCGTCACCTGGATTTTCCATTGCTCCGACGTTATAATCTTCGACCACAAGGATATCTGAAATTTGCGTTTGCTCGGTTCAGAAAAGTTTGCAACTGTACCAGTCTTTTCCGGAATGAATGGTACTCCATCGAATATCGAGTGATTTTGAAGACGCTCCAACGCCTTTGAAGCAGCTTCCACAGCCAATTTTCTTCTGTGTCCGATTGCGCGAAACTATTTCATTGTTTGTTATTTCGATTCGCTACTTTGCATCAATCTAACCTCATGTCCATCTACAACACTCAGCTCCACAACAGGTTGCTCAGTTATGGCGAGAGCTACAAGATAAGTGGGAAGGGGAACTGTCGGCTTGAAATTCGTCAATCGAACACTGAACCATTTGCATGTTTGACGTAGTTCCTGCCTAGCTAACCCATTCTCTGTGAAATTCGACTCAATTCGGGTATTTGAATAAGCCTCAGTCTCCGCTGGATGATAAAGGCTGATTTGGAAGATTGCCTGACCAATTATGCTTTTTTAATGTTAGAATATTCTTGTTAACCTTCTTATCGGGTTCATCAAAGCAGGGAAACCATCTTCGTGCCGCGGCTGGTTCACAATGAGTGAGCAACGAGATGTAATGCCCTTCAGATGAGCTCTCTCGTCGATTCCTGAGGATATCACACTGTTTCTCGCTAAATTTGAATGCAAAATCACCATGATTCGTACAAGCCTTCTCCGTCCATTCGGGCAGTTCCATTGTACACAATCTGAAATAAGCATTCAGAACAACATTTCACTCGTTTTCTAACCAAAATTAAAATGTTTTCTCCGGGCAGAATAGCTCGTCTTGATGGAATAACGATTGTTTCGCGTTGTTCATTGATTGAAAATTCTCCGACATTCAGGTATTCGTTGTTTGGAAGTACAAGGGTTGCCTAAATATCTATGAAATGATGCTGAAAAGCAAAACGAACATTTTGTATGCTTAATCCGAGAGAGTGCAACTCGAATTCCTTCACTGGAGCTGATATATTGAGAGTGATCGACACAGTTCCTGAATTTCTATGAGCTTTAGTTTGAATTGAGAGAGGAAGAACCTTCGAAAGATGATCTTTTGGCGTTTCCGTACCCGCTAACCGTGACATTCAAGTAGATATCGTAGAATGTTGGACGGACGAATGGTGAGAGGCGGAGGTCTCGTCTCAAGTGGGCCTATATATGACCCCAGTGAAAACTGTTCTCACCTAAGCTTATCTTCTACATTCCTCCATCCTATTCCTTGAAGATAAGAGGGCAGATCATTCTCATCTACAGTATTGTCGGCACATTGCAAAGAGCTGCATAAGGAAACAAGGAGAAGAAATATCTTCATTCCGATTAGTTCGATACCCAATTTCTGCTTCTTTTATAGCGAGATTTCAATTTCGCGTTGAGCAATCGCAGTTATTGCCAAAATGCCGTTGCGGATAAAAGAAAACGAAACGCTTCAAGTGAAAGGTTATCACTTTTAGGAAGAGAAGGGAAAATTTAATAATAATATGACACATGTGGCAGAGAAGTTTAATTGGAAAAGCGTCAAAGTTCTGCTTTCAGCGAAATGAGGTGAAGTCCGCAAGCAGAAGCTCATTGGCGAAGGGAGTCTCCATCGTGACGTCTGGGAGACTAGGCTGCTAGCATAATAAGATGGAGAGGATGGGAGAGAAGGTGAAAGACATTTGAGTGTCATAAGTCCATCCTTCTTAGTACACAACTCGAAGATCGGAAGGCTAGCTGTGTATGGAAATGCGTTGAGCTCGTCCAATTCTTGGAGAGGCGCGTGATGTTTTGCATATTTACACGTCCGCGCAAAGACCTTACACAATGGGAATGCGTCACATGAGCCTGTGTTATGTATAGATTTGGCCTTTCGGGAAGAGAGAGAAGAGTAAGACTCATATGACTCCGTTGTGATGCGTTACTGCAGAGATTGAACACAGGCAAGCAAAGGGTTGGAGATGATTTCCATATCTAAAAAGGGCATTGCTCATTTGTATAATAGCAAAAAAAACAAAAAATTACAAATTACAAAACTATCAATTGTAAGAGACTATCAAGAAGTACGCACAAGAATAGAGAAGTGAGACAGAAGGAGCTCATTTTAATAGTATGCTCCTAGAGCATCAGATATGGATCAGATAGTGAGTATTCAGATGCATTCAGTCTGCTTCACGGATTGAGACAACGGCGAGTTGGAATGAGTTGTTTGCTTAGGAATCCGTGAAAAGTGAACCATGGACCTAATTAAAAGAACTGTTGCTTCTAAAGTTCATGTTGATTACAGCACTAGCCAAGTGGATACACTTCTATAGTAGCCTGGTACTGCTCAGGATAGCATCGCCAGAGATCACGTTCCCAATCGTGCACATGCTTCCACCTCTTCTCACATGCTTCGAAAAAGTGGCAAAGCTGAATCAAAAGGGCTACTTCCGAAAGGAAGTGTTGTCAACAGTTTTCAGCAGTTGAACTACCCGAAAATGATCGTGTTTTAACAGTCCTTCGCATTTCTACCTTTCGTCTATGAATTCTGGACAAGACTTCACATAAAGAGAAAGTGATTTATCTAATTTTTTCGAAGTTCCAGGTAGCTGATGTGAACGGAGAAGCTTTGGTCAACTCAACTCACCTACTCGGTCAACTATGCTCATATAATGTTCACATTCTCATTCCCCCCCCCCCCCTTATTCTTGCTGAGTCTCTCAGAATTCATGATCTGCAGGAAACTCTGTTGATTCTCGGACTTCAATCTTTCGTTCTCGTTTATTCTGAGCTCGTACGTCAAATCCTCCTAGAAGATAGGATTAAAGCAGATAGGATATCCTCAAGCGAGACAGTGTGTGTTGAAGAGAGTGCTTCGTGATCGAACACAACACGAGCACAGAGACCGCTCATGTTCTTCTGATCATTTGATTACTATAAAAATTGGAAAATATTGTGATGAAACAACTTTCGAATCTGAAACTAACAAAATACATGAGTGAGCGAAAACACAACAATGCCGAAATGAAATAGGGTTAATTTTTCACCACTGAAAACAACGAGCAGAATAAGTTCCTCTTTGTAATTTTCTACTCACACGTTAAATAATGTTTGTTCTTCTGGATACTTGATTCATTCAGCAAAATTGAGAATTGACTTGCAGACCTCTTTCTTTAGACAGTGAAAGATCTCAAAGTTGAAGAATGTAACCAAGAGTTAAAGGCACAAGCGTCCTACGGCAACCCACTACTAGACCTCTCTTTTCTCTCTACAATCTCCATCGGTTTAACATGCGCGAAATTTTTTCGTATATTTGTTGTATTCCGGAGCATCTTTCCTTCCCCATTTAAAAAAATTTCGGACTTTGGATTCGAGACTACGAACCAACACACTGAGTCAAACTTGATAGATCTCTATTTTGCAATGGACGTAAATGTCAACGACACATCTCTCTAGCATTAAATCCGCACCAAAGTGCATCCTCAACAACACGGGGTGATGTACAACATCTGTCTAACGATTGAATACGATTACTAACAGTTTTTGGGCTCTGTCGGGATTGTGAGGTCCCATGGGAATTGTGAGGTCCCATCAGAATTGTGAGGTCCCATCAGAATTGTAAGGTCCCATCAGAATTGTGTGGTCCCAACAGAATTGTGAGGTCCCAAGAAAAATAAAAGACCCTCGATGGAATTGTGAGGTCCCATCAGAATTGTGAGGTCCCAACAGAATTGTAAGGTCCCAAGAATTTGAACCTTCTTGGGACCTTACAATTCCCACTGGGAGCCTTTGAATCTTCTTGGGACCTCACAATTCCCACTGAGCCTATGAATAAGATCGATAATTCATGGATTCTATCAAGGCATTTTTCTAAACAAAGAAGACAAAGATGAGAGGGAGTGTGAATCCTTGAAGAAGGGCTGGAGAGATCTCCCTCGAAAAGGATAGGAATAGGGCTCAACTGTCGTATAATCGCTTAATCAAAAATACATGTTTCCGATTCTGTTGGCTAGTCCCAACTAAGTTTCCTAGTTCAAGCAATATTTCAAATGTTTTTTTTAAATACCTTGAATGAATCCATGAATTATCGATCTTACTCATAGGCTCAGTGGGAATTGTGCGGTTCCAACAGAATTGTAAGGTCCCAAGAAGGTTCAAATTCTTGGGACCTTACAATTCTGTTGGGACCTCACAATTCTGATGGGACCTCACAATTCCATCGAGGGTCTTTTATTTTTCTTGGGACCTCACAATTCTGTTGGGACCACACAATTCTGATGGGACCTCACAATTCCCATGGGACCTCACAATTCTGATGGGACCTCACAATTCCCATGGGACCTCACAATCCCGACAGAGCCCAGTTTTTGCACTGATCTTCTTATATCATAGCAAGGACTGAACACAATTAAATTTCCGGCTCAAGAAAATTGGTCTATTATTCTAACATCAAAGGGACGCACTGACACCTCTTCCCATTGAACTCAACGTTCTCTCGTCTCTGCTCTACATTTCCGTGAAAAATTTGAACCTTCACTAATCATTTGAAATAACAAGATGTTATTGCTTGACAAACACATCAACACCCGGAAAATGTGCGTGGTGTATGCAATGATGGACGTTCTTTGTATTCATTCCTACTTTCAGATATCGATAGCGTTATCAGGGATTTGAAGAGATGGAAGGATGGATGAGAAAATTGAATCGGAGGATGTGACACCGCCCCTTTCTCCCATTCCTTAAATTCTGGATAATCACTCTATCTGCTTCTGTTACCCTACTCTGTTCATCTTCTAATATACCACTTGGTTTCCCCCGCCATATTCATGTGCTAAATTCAGGTCTATTTCGCACATTCGCTCACAATTTAGGCCGCTGTTTTCTAGTGGTGAGAGGCAGAGTGTAGCATGAATTTTGATCGGGCTGCGTCATGGGAACACTCTTCTATCGACACCGTTCTAGAGGACTCTGACGGTAAGTAACAAGGTTGTATGTCCGTAGTAATGTCTGATTGCAAATTATAAACTGCAATGGGTTGTTCGTTTTTTTGTTGATAAAACATAACGTTTCATAAAGCAACTGTTTAAGGCCGAGAACTTTACCGTTCCTTTCTCGAAAGTATGCGCGCTGAAGAAAATCTTGCCTTTTTGGACGATGTTGACTTACTGAAAACGAAATCCGGAGTCGCAAAAAGGGTAAGTTGGCTCCTTTGATGAGTTATTGGTATGGATAGGGGCCGCAAGCTCCGCCCACTTTCTATGGACACGATTTTGCCAAAACACGAGACATTTGGCTAGCACAAGACGAATACTTGATGAATTTCGACGTTCTAGAGCCGAATCGATAGCTAATGGGATGCTCTTTCGATATCCGAGTGGCGACGTGTTCCAGCTCTTTATTAATTAGGTTTAATTTAAATGAAACCAAAGAGCGAGAATGGGTTTATGCCCTTCTCGACATGCGACATGCCGTCGCCACTCGATTTTCGGTTGAGCTTGTTTATTTGATTGTTTCCATGAAGGGAAAACAGTAAAATATATATTCTCCGAGTTGTGCTTGTCTTTTAAAAATATCGGTCAAAATAAATCATGTAACTTGAAGTAGGCATCACATTTGCTCTCGCGGAACGGATTATTCGCGTCACGTTAGTTGACGCCAATTGACGTTATCGCCGGTTCGAGTGCTTTGTTGTTGTTTTTTCGGTTCATTTGTATTCAAATTTGATATCTGCCTACTAGGGCAATATATTCTGCGTTATCAACCGTTGATAGGACTCGTCAGTTTGTCATATTTTGTGTATTTTCGGGATGGTTAGAAGCGCATTTTGTTTGCGCTTCAGTATTGCTCGTTGTTTCGTTCAGGCGATCGTTCTGCTTACACTGTTTGGCGTGTTCACCGCGTTTTTATCGCTATTGAAGGCTAAATTGAGGCTATTGAGGCTAAATTTGCATTTCCAGTCCTCGAAGATGAACGATGGCGTGGTCGGCCGTGGAGGCACTCAAATTATGCGGCATTCAATTCGATCAAGGTGTGCATTTTATGTTGATAAAAATATTTATATTATCACTGTTTGTTGTTGCACAAATCATAATACAGAAATTAGCCTTTATATTTGAATAGCTCACTTGATTAGTTTCCATTCCATTCTATCATTATAATCGTTATAATTTGGAACTTGATTGACGTCGGCACGAGGCAAGTAGAGCTGTTTCGATCATTCACTTATTGTTATCTTTTTGTTCCTGCCCTTTGTTCCTTCCTCATTATTAAATCATTCTATAAGTCTGCTTTTTCCTTTATGAATTTGGGAATGTATGGGTTTCTGTTTCACATGGATTGCATTTTTCTCTGTAATTAAGATCGTATTCGTCGTTTGCCAGCACCAGATTCTAATTGTCCATGCTCGGTCCATACTCCCTTATTTCATGTTCTTCTCCTTTGATCACATTCTACCTTACATTGTAATCTAATATCATCTTTTGTTGCTCGGGAATAGCCTCTATACCCTAATTTCTCTCGACGAATCACGTTGCCTTTCTCATTTCTCAAGGTTCCGTTCTGTTCACTTATTTCACTCGATTATAATTTAAATCCGTTGTAGTTCGTTGAGCTGGGAAGCTTTGGGTACGGTAGATACGTCGCCAGACAGGCAGGGATACTGTAGTCGATGCGTTGATCACGGTAGATACGTCGCCAGACAGGCAGGGATACTGTAGTCGATGCGTTGATCACGGTAGATACGTCGCCAGACAGGCAGGGATACTGTAGTCGATGCGTTGATCACGGTAGATACGTCGCCAGACAGGCAGGG
>LS490321.1:3838-17593 GCA_900490845.1 Pristionchus japonicus
AGGAGAGGAATATAACTCGGGCGTTGTAGTAGTAATTGAGTTTCGAATAGTGTTGGCTTCGGTTGTAGGAATATCTGTTCCGCTCGTTGATTTGGTTCTTTGGTCAATCGTTCTCAGCGATGTGTAAGTTAACATATCTTCATCGTTTATTGCTGTTGTTGAATCCGAACTACTCTTATTGGCTGAAAATATGTTTTGCAAGTACTCTCAAAATCTCTCATACCTGGGCATACTCCATACTTGCTTATTGTTACTTTAACCTTTTCTTCATGTTTAAAGCGACAGATCAAAGTGGCGACGTTGAAAACAATTCCGGAACAGGTCTCATGCTGCTGAAATTTTAAATTGGAATGCATCTCCTTCCTCCTCCTCAACCCTTGGATAATATTGACGTGTGTGATAATTTGAGGAAGTAGAGATACCTCGCACGATTGAATACACAGTAGGAAAGCCCGCATATCTGGCTTTATATATGACGGATCCACCTTCTCCCAATTGAATCGCATATAATCGCATCGCACCTGAAATATTTTTTTCAATTCTAAACACTTGAAAGTTGAAGAGTTGGTTTCCCTTCTATTAAACTGATAAGAACTAACCAGCGAGACGAGACACAGAAGTAGTATCCACATCTCACGACTGACGACTACTGTAGGGTAGAGAATGGCTCAGGATCCCCTTATGTACTAGATTCAAGCTGTGAGCCTTGGGAGCCTCAGTATCCATAGAGAATCGTACAGTTGTAAGTGCTTGATGATTTATTGCTTACATGATTCACTCAGAGGAGAAGAGAGCTGCTCCGTTAAGCAAATAACTACTCTGTGGCCATGGAATTGGTGGAGATGTGACAGTAACCCATTGTTTCAAATGCTCAGGATTTCAGTTGCTGATTGTTTTTTGGTCAACGTTTTGCGTGTGAAAAGAATTGTCCCATCAACGATTCTCATTCTCACTGTCGAGCTGAGCCCCAAAGTGTTGAGATGAGTGAGCTAAAGTGTCCGCACGGATGGCCGATATTCACCCCCTGTCCCTGTCCTCTCGCTCATTATAGCGGCACTCACGCAAGACAAGCTCACCTGCACGGATGGCCGAGTGGTCTAAGGCGCCAGACTCAAGCGGAAGCTTGGCACGAGTTCAGTGCCTCCTGGGTGTTCTGGTACCCGTATGGGTGCGTGGGTTCGAACCCCACTCCGTGCAAATATTTTGCTTTACCTAAATTGTTTCTCAAGGAAGTTGCAGGAATTTTTGCAGGAGTTTGAATTGGAAATCAGTTTTGCTGATAAATGTTCCCATGATATCGTTTTTTTTAAACAGTCAAAAGAAGGCAATGATCCCTGCAGATTTTATCGAGCATTGATAGGATACGAACACAATCAGAAGAGCGGCCTAGCAAATAATATTTCGCTTTGAATAGGTAACCCTTGCTATTTTAGCAGTTCTGCACAGACGAGACAGTTGGCACTGATTCCCCGAAGGCGATGTAGCCTGGAATGGGAGGAATTGTTCATCAATTCTCCATAGACTGCTCTTCACGAATAGAGGCATAATTAGGAGACCTCTATCATCGAGTAACGCCTTTATTTTCGAACGAGAGTGAAATGAAGTTTTATCACTGATACTAACCAGCTTGCTCTGCCACTCCTCCGGGTGCAATCGTCATCCAGGAAGGAGTTCGATAGATATCGGAAGACACCAAATCGAGGTTCCACTTGTCTTTGATTGTCTGCAAAC
The DNA here is from genome assembly GCA_900490845.1 of Pristionchus japonicus. Lineage (NCBI taxonomy): Eukaryota > Metazoa > Nematoda > Chromadorea > Rhabditida > Neodiplogasteridae > Pristionchus > Pristionchus japonicus. Next base: position 5,570 of record LS490321.1, read on the forward strand.
GAAATGCATCATATCATAAACCTGGACTTTTTATAATCTAAAAGACATGCAAGTATCCTCACCGCATTCAATTTCACTTGCACTGCACACACTTGTGATGAGGATCCATTCGAGATCCGCAGAGTGTACTGCTTCACCGGACTACCGTTCTCCTGCAATCGCTCATAATCACTACAGTTTCTCATACCGTACCCACAGAACCGCAGTTCTCACTGACCTGCCATTGATTGGTCACCACTGCAGTTACGGTGACTCCTCCGCCTCCAGAAGGGGAAGCGGTAGTGGTGGGTGAAACTGAAAATGGTAAATGTCTTTTGTTTTCGAGCTAGGCTATGTTTGTTTGCCGGTAATACTCATGAATACGCTGAAGAAATATTTCTGGATGAAATGAGCAACTCGAGAAATACGACAAACCTTGCACTGACGTCGTAGTTGTTGACTGCGGTACATTGGCAGTAGTTGTAGTCGGGAGCGCTGAAAGCCACAGTCCAGGGTTGGATATTTTTCTATATTTCGACCCATATTTTGTTATATTTTCTTCATACAATTGGCAAGAAATCGATGGATAAAGTTTAAAATTCAAACCTCCATTGACAGTAGTCGTTGACTGTCCTCCAGAAGCCGCAGTCGTTGTCGTTGATCCGGGAGCGCCCGCAACCTGTCCATTCTGACAGTGCGCCTCCGGAAAAGCGCCAGCGGTGATGCAGATCTGCCTTGAATCGAGGCGTTTTTAATGGGCGTAACAAGGGCGCCAGCTCACCCGTTCTGCGCCTGGAATTTGGTCGGATTGGGTTGCGCATGATTGGTGAGGTTGATCTTGCGAGGGATGGGAGTGAGCCAGTCGTCTTCAAGAAGGCCTCCAGTATCGGCCGAATTGGGGTTGAGACACCAGTAGAACTAAAAGGGTTGGATGTTGTTGGTCTTATTGTTGTTTTTGCATTGTTGTTGCATAAAGCAGACTCACACTATTCGTCAAGCACTTGCTCCTCAGCCACTCGACATACCACTGATTCCACGTCAGATCTCTGTTTCCGACCTCCGCCCTTCCGCCCCATTCACCCACTACGACTGGTTGACCTGGAATATTAGGTGTCCTTGATTTCGTTTCATTAATTCTTCTTCTCACCAGTCTGATTAACGATGAATCCGTACTTTGCCATGTAGATTCCGTCGAGGTTATTGGGGAAGTCCGGAGTCTGGAATTGGTACGCTATTTGGCTGCTCATTATCAGAATACTTTCCCGTACATTGAACTCTGCTCTATCGTAGACACTCGGTCCGTAGCAGTGAGGAGAGTAGACTACGCGGTTATTAAGAGAGGGGTTGCCTGAGGAAGTGAACGCTGATTATTTCTGAATAAGAGCCCTCAGTCAAGCAGCCAAGAGCTCACCGGTATTGATTGGGAACTGTGCCACATTCTCCAGTCGATTTCCCCATTCGATGCCCTCGACGAAGTAGAGGCCGGGGAAGGTGGAGAGACTCTGCAATTGTTTCCCGTTTTTATCTCGCCATCTTCCGAATTTCACTACGATCTCACATTGATAATCCTCTCTGCAGCCTTATTCCAATCAGTTGCAGCATTCGAATTTCCCCATGAAGCGGAGTCGTGCGGTTCGTTCTTGAGATCAATTGCGAACACGTTCCATCTAAGAGTTCAGTTTATTCTTTCTGTTCTCTCTCGTCCTAACTCGTGGTTTCACTTGCCTATCACTGTATCTTGCAATGAGCGTCTGCCAGAGTGAAATCAGCTGAGATTCCGGATACTCGTTGTTGTACCTGGGTATTATCTGATTGACAAGTCACCGATAGAGAAAGATTGAGTTAATTACTAATCAGTTAGTAATCGTTACTAACTACAGCTCGGAAATGCATGCACCCGGTGTGATTCGGTGGTTGTCGAGTAGAGTTGGTGAAATCGGGCTATCTTGGCCCACGGGAACCCGACATGAGAATATTGCCCAGGTGGCCCGATCGGGCTAAGAAAGTCGGGCGAGCAACCCGACATCGAGAGTGAAAAAGTCGGAACGTTGTCGGGTTTCGGGCGGCCCGAGACCCGACTTGACCCGACATGAACCGACTTTGGCCCGACTTTGGCCTGACTTTTCCCTCATTGAATCCAGCGGAGAGGTGACTTTGCCGTTCACAACAGAGAGCTATCGATCCCGTTGCCAGAATGACCTGGTGGTCTAGTGGTTTCCTTTTTGGACGTCACGGTCATCAGACGCTGGTTCAATTCCCCTTTTGAAATTTTTCTTTTATTGTTTTTTCCTTCGAAAATGCGCAGCGAATTACGAAAGTTCGGCAATAGAAAATGGCGAAGAGTGGAATTGAACCTTCGTCTGATGACCGTGACGTCCAAAAAGGAAACCACTAGACCACCAGGTAATTATGGCGGCTGACTCGATAGCGCTATGTTGTGAACGGCAAAGTCACCTCTCCGCAGGATTCAGTGAGGGAAAAGTCGGGCCAAGTCGGGTCTTGGGCCGCCCGAAACCAGACAACGTTCCCGACTTTTTCACTCTCGCTGTCGGGTTGCTAGCCCGACTTTTCGGCTTTATCGGGTCACCCGACTGTCTCTGCCCGAGTCGGATTTTGATGTCGGGAACCCGACAGGCCCGACCCGATTTCACCAACCCTATTGTCGAGCATGATAAGTAATCCTCTCTTGGCTGCCCTGAAAGCTTGTTTCGACATTTGACTTTGGTATTGCTCTACTAATAGTAGACCTACGAACTCTACTAATAGTACCCTAATTCGTAAACTAGTAGTAGAGCGACTAGGCCTACTAGTAGTGGATAGGCGCTTATAGGTGTACTAGGGTTGCAAGTTCGAATTCGAAGACTTCGAACCCTCTCTCTCCCTCGCTCTCTCCCTTTCGAGAGTCTCGAAAGGGAGAGGGAGGGATATGCAAAGTGTCGAAACAGCAAGCAAAGTGTCGAATTGGTTCGATGTCCTCGAACCAATTCGAAGTCCTCGCCATCGAATTCGATGATTCGATGGATTCCCTTCTCTGACCTCCCTCGCCATTCCGCATACTCTCTCGCCCTTCCCTGATCTACCTCACTCTTCCCTGATTACAGTATCCCTCTATCTCCCTTTCCTGACTGCATTATTCCTCCCTCAGCATTCAAAGACTACAGTAGAATACTACACCTTTCCTAACAACAGTGAATACGACATAATGTAAACCGTTTATGATAACTTGTGATAACTTTCCATAAAATAGTGATAGCAATGTGGATACTAGATGAATTGAGCTGAAATTTGGGGAGAATGCAATAAAAATTTAGCCCCTGTGAGCCCGATGATCTTGAATTGTTCATATTTGGCAACGTTGCGTGCTTGATGCTTTTACATTTTCGAGCATTAATGATTAATCGCATTTCTTGCGCTAAGTTTGCTAATCGGCATCTCATAGAATCGCAAGCGATCAAAAGGGCAATTTCCGTCTAAATACACCCCACCCTAGGCTTTCAAGCACGCAACGCTGCCCCGCGACACATTCCAAATATGAACAATTCAAAATCATGAGCTCACCGGGACATGAATTATGCATGCTCTTCAACATTTCAGCTCAATTCATCTAGTATCCACATTGCTATCACTATTTTATGGAAAGTTATCACAAGTTATCATAAACGGTTTACATTATGTCGTATTCACTGTTGTTAGGAAAGGTGTTGTATTCTACTGTAGTCTTTGAATGGTGAGGGAGGAATAATGCAGTCAGGAAAGGGCGATAGAGGGATACTGTAATCAGGGAAGAGTGAGGTAGATCAGGGAAGGGCGAGAGAGTATGCGGAATGGCGAGGGAGGTCAGAGAAGGGAATCCATCGAATCATCGAATTCGATGGCGAGGACTTCGAATTGGTTCGAGGACATCGATCACTTTGCATATCCCTCCCTCTCCCTTTCGAGACTCTCGAAAGGGAGAGAGCGAGGGAGAGAGAGGGTTCGAAGTCTTCGAATTCGAATTCGAATCGGCAACCCTAAGGTGTACTACTAGTAGATACCACTAGGTGTATTATTAGTCAGTGACCATGTCTCGTGTTCTCTCGTGTTTCTCACGTACACGCGCTTATTACTTTGTTTATCAAGCAAATGAAATAACAATACAGATACAATCAACGTGCGATAGGGTCCGAAATAGGTAAATCATCCCAATCCTCATCATCCAAATCATCATAAGAAGACTGAAGATGAAGCGAACAACTCCTGAGATAAGGTAGATCAAAGGACGTAATGGATGGACAAACTCATCTTTTCAAACAGCTCCAGTGAAAAATTTAGCTGTAAAACGGAAGAATTAGTATCTGAAAGTAAACTTTTTCCAATTAGAATCTTACTTCAATTCAATAGTTCAATTACATTCATAGCGTCAAAGACCGTCTTCTTTTTCATTAGCGTAACTGTATACACATCTTCAAATATACACATGCATTTCGATGTAACACGAAGGCGAATTATCAATCGAATGATCATTATTGTGCTAGTTCATGCTTTTTTTTACGATTTTCATAGACTAAGAATTTATGTGAGACTGAACGGAACTTGTTTATCGTTTCGAAACAATTTGATCATCTCCTCTCTCTTCTCCCTCGTCAAATACGCTCGAACTGTGGTCTTCCACACAAAATTTGCTCAGTTTGATCGGATTCAATGATGGAAAGGGATCTTTCTATTCTACCGATCTTTCTATTTTCAGACGGGAGTGAAACGAGATAACAAATTCATAATCGGCTTTCCTCATTTTCCGTCCCATGATCATGTTTATGGGAACAGTTCCAGATCACAAGGATCAAAAATGAGAGACGGACACTACTGACTCAAGAAGGATGCGTGGGCACAATGAGGCCATCACTGATCATCGATGACATGTACATGACTGATAAGAATGATTATAGTGATGCGTTAGCGTTCGTCCCATGCGTTTATTATGCAACCTGTTGGCTTAGACTAAACCGTTTAGTCCACTATGTTCACTTTTCTTCTTCTCATTCCATATTTCATCTCTGGACCTTCAGCAGCGTTTTGAATAGAGACGACAAGCTCCGCCCACTTGAGAGGGATAAAGTCACACCCAAAAACCTGGCCAGGGGAGGCGCAAAGCGAATACGCAACCGATTTGGATGATCTGAAGTGTTTCTGGCAGGTATCAGTGTGCTCACAAATGACCCAATGCGCCCTATGTTTGGTCAACTTTGAATGTGCGAAAATCGATAATTAAGTTGAAAAATAGGCGTATAGCGGCCTTCCGGTGATCGGAAACAAGGGCGCATCAGGAATTTGACTAATTCGAATATTTGAGGAATTTTAGAGAAATTTTCAGATTTTTATCATTGCTCCCCGACTTGCGCCAGAAGCGCGGGGAGAGGGGAGCGAGAGGGCGGGGGGAGGGAGAGAGACACACGCGAGAGAGGCTCCGCCCCTTTTCTCTCCCTCTCGTCTCTCCCTCCTCTCCCTCTTCTCGTTTCGCACGCACGTTTTGGGGTCTAGCGCGCCTCAGAGACAAGATATTAACAATCGGTAAAAAGTATGATGTTCCTGGGATCACTACCGACTCAATAACCACACTTATGAAACGTATGTGATATTTCGGCAATCTACGTTGTGGTCCCTAGTTTTGAAACACATCCAAGTTTCGTTGAACAACGATTGCAAACTGATCTCCGAGATGTCTCGAGAACGCTGAAAGCTTCACTCTCAGTTTGTTCAGCTTGTCTCATTTTGTGCAGCGATCAAGGATCGAATCGAATTTTTTTTCGTGATATTTCACCAATCAGAGAAACGAGAGATCCACTTTTCAATCGGATTTCGTCTCCTTTCGTCGTCTCATGACCATGTTTATCTGAACTGGGAAAGAGAAGAGACCACCAAGTTCAGAAGGACGAAAGGGGACAGGTGCATCCATCAGAGAGGAAGGAAGAGAGTGGGGAGGGAAGGAGAGGGGCGAGGGATAGGCAAACCGTGCCAAACAAAGTTTGGAACAGTATAAAATGGCCAGAGCTTCCCTTCAATTCACTTCACCTCTTCTTCAGTGCACTCGTTGCTTCTACAGCGCTTCTAATCATTTATGATGTTTAGTAATAGTGATAAATATCCTCACTCACCTTTAGATGAGTCAAGCGTCCAGTTGTTTATGGGCTGGTAATTGCTCGCTCATGCAAATGGCTGACTTCATTACTTAGTCTTTACTGCTTTCATGCCGAAGAAAGCCCAAACTCCACCCATTCTCTTCCATTATTCGCAGGATTTCAGTGAGAATGAAGTTAGGGACGTTGTTCGTCCTTCTCTTTCTCCTCCATTCATCAATGAGTCAGCAGTGCGTGAACAAGTTAGAGTGGAGTACAGCTGCTGGGAGGATTATTGTCAATGGTAAGAATTTTTTTGGCTTCGAAGATGGATAGCGTATTCGCACAAATTTCTTCAGGTCAACCCCTCGTCCTGAAGGGCATCAACTACTTCGGTTTCGAGACTGAAACATACACTCCGCACAGAATCTGGAGCTACGATCTCAATTTCTATCTGGATTTTATCAAGGTATTCATCCCATTTTGACCGCGAAAATATGGGGGGGGGGGTGACAAAACCACAACGGACAAAACCACAACGAATCATAAATCGGCTGAGAGTTGACCTAGGGCAATCAATATTGTATCACTGTTATCAGTAGAGGCATACGGTATTTTACTACCGTAACCGTCGGGAATCGCGAACTGATTTTTTTCCATCGAGCGATGACCCAGGGGTCATAGTAAAATGCGCCTGGAGTCGACCAAAAGTATCGTATTCGGTATACCAAAGTATGTTACAGTAACCGGGCATGCACAGTAACAAAAAATACCGTATATACCGGGAATCGCAAACTGACTTTTTTCTTAAAGTGCGAGATAGGAATTTGATCTACGGTCGGTTATGCCTGCCGTACCCAGACATGTTACCATAACCCGAGATATCGTAGCTCGGTAATCGCAAACTGACTTTATTTACAAAAAGATTTTTAAAAATTGAATAAAGTCAGTTTGCGATACCCAGATTACGGTATCTCGGGTTACGGTAACATGTCTGGGTACGGTAGAGACAACCGACCTAAGATTAAATTTTTATCTCACACTTTAAGAAAAAAGTCAGTTTGCGATTCCCGAGATACGATATTTGGCACTTCTTGGATATCTGGCCCAGCCTTCGCTCACAGAGTATTCTATCCCTACCATTCTCATTTCTCACCCCATTCACAAACAAGAGCGGTTGTACTGGGCCAGATATCCAAGAAGTTCCCGATATATATAGTTACAGTGCATGTCCGGTTACTGTAACATACTTTGGTATACGATTATTTTGGTCGACCTCAGACGCATTTTACCATGACCTCCGGGTCATGGTTGGATGGAAAAAAATCAGTTCGCGATTCCCGACGGTTACGGTAGTGAAATACCGTATGCCTCTACTGACAACAATGCTACAATATTGATTGCCTTTGGTCAACTCCCAGCCGATTTATGATCCGTTGTGGTTTTGTCCGTTGTGGTTTTGTCACCCTCCCGAAAATATGATTATATTCAGAACAATAACTTCAATGCGATTCGTGTACCTTTCTCGTTGGAGATGGTCAAGTGAGTTTCAATTGTTATTTATGAAATTTTCATCTTAATTTACTCGTGATTCGCGAGGAATAAACGAGGGAAGTACCTCTCAGGAACAATCCAAGCAATCTCAACATCAACTGTGCAACCAATCCGGGTCTCTGTGGAAAGACAGCTCTGCAGTTGATGGATGTATTCATTGATCGGTATGTTGTCAACAACATGATCAATATAATTTAAAAATTTTCTTCTTTAGAGCTGCTGAGAGAGGATTGCTCATCATGCTGGACAATCATCGAATCACTCCGGGTGGAGGAATCTCCGAGCTCTGGTTAGTAACTCTAGTTCAGTCTATCTAGTATTACTCACTGATTAGTAATCAGCTGTACAGTCGTGGTTGTTTCCCTAGTGAAAACAATCCGTCCCGGCCGGGCCGGGATGGTCCCAGGCGGTCCCAAACGCATTTATTCGTCGAGGAGTGAGAGAATGGAGAAAGCCCTGTGTTGTCGTGAAGCTTGTTGGTTGTACAATCGATTCATAACAACAAAATATTTTAATTTGACTTCAGCATTTAGAAAATTGAAGTTGAAGTGACGTCCGTTTTGATAAACATTTGGGAAAAGATTGGAGAAGATTACTGTAAGGAGAAAAGTCCAAACTGTTTTTCGATTTTCCATGCAAATTACTCACAGTTCTAATCCAATTTTCTAATTACTGAAGGCAAATTAAAATATTTTGTTGTTATGAATCGATTATACAACCAACGAGCATTACAACAACACAGGGTTTTCTCCATTCTCTCACTCCTCGACGAATAAATGCGTTTGGGACCGCCAGGGACCATCCCGGCCCGGCCGAGACGGATTGTTTTCACTAGGGAAACAACCAGGACTGTATCTTTTGTATTCAGTGATCAACGAATAGAATTTTCAGGTACAACAACGAGTATCCGGAATCTCAGCTGATTTCACTCTGGCAGACGCTCATTGCAAGATACAGTGATAGGCAAGTGAAACCACGAGTTAGGACGAGAGAGAACAGAAAGAATAAACTGAACTCTTAGATGGAACGTGTTCGCAATTGATCTCAAGAACGAACCGCACGACTCCGCTTCATGGGGAAATTCGAATGCTGCAACTGATTGGAATAAGGCTGCAGAGAGGATTATCAATGTGAGATCGTAGTGAAATTCGGAAGATGGCGAGATAAAAACGGGAAACAATTGCAGAGTCTCTCCACCTTCCCCGGCCTCTACTTCGTCGAGGGCATCGAATGGGGAAATCGACTGGAGAATGTGGCACAGTTCCCAATCAATACCGGTGAGCTCTTGGCTGCTTGACTGAGGGCTCTTATTCAGAAATAATCAGCGTTCACTTCCTCAGGCAACCCCTCTCTTAATAACCGCGTAGTCTACTCTCCTCACTGCTACGGACCGAGTGTCTACGATAGAGCAGAGTTCAATGTACGGGAAAGTATTCTGATAATGAGCAGCCAAATAGCGTACCAATTCCAGACTCCGGACTTCCCCAATAACCTCGACGGAATCTACATGGCAAAGTACGGATTCATCGTTAATCAGACTGGTGAGAAGAAGAATTAATGAAACGAAATCAAGGACACCTAATATTCCAGGTCAACCAGTCGTAGTGGGTGAATGGGGCGGAAGGGCGGAGGTCGGAAACAGAGATCTGACGTGGAATCAGTGGTATGTCGAGTGGCTGAGGAGCAAGTGCTTGACGAATAGTGTGAGTCTGCTTTATGCAACAACAATGCAAAAACAACAATAAGACCAACAACATCCAACCCTTTTAGTTCTACTGGTGTCTCAACCCCAATTCGGCCGATACTGGAGGCCTTCTTGAAGACGACTGGCTCACTCCCATCCCTCGCAAGATCAACCTCACCAATCATGCGCAACCCAATCCGACCAAATTCCAGGCGCAGAACGGGTGAGCTGGCGCCCTTGTTACGCCCATTAAAAACGCCTCGATTCAAGGCAGATCTGCATCACCGCTGGCGCTTTTCCGGAGGCGCACTGTCAGAATGGACAGGTTGCGGGCGCTCCCGGATCAACGACAACGACTGCGGCTTCTGGAGGACAGTCAACGACTACTGTCAATGGAGGTTTGAATTTTAAACTTTATCCATCGATTTCTTGCCAATTGTATGAAGAAAATATAACAAAATATGGGTCGAAATATAGAAAAATATCCAACCCTGGACTGTGGCTTTCAGCGCTCCCGACTACAACTACTGCCAATGTACCGCAGTCAACAACTACGACGTCAGTGCAAGGTTTGTCGTATTTCTCGAGTTGCTCATTTCATCCAGAAATATTTCTTCAGCGTATTCATGAGTATTACCGGCAAACAAACATAGCCTAGCTCGAAAACAAAAGACATTTACCATTTTCAGTTTCACCCACCACTACCGCTTCCCCTTCTGGAGGCGGAGGAGTCACCGTAACTGCAGTGGTGACCAATCAATGGCAGGTCAGTGAGAACTGCGGTTCTGTGGGTACGGTATGAGAAACTGTAGTGATTATGAGCGATTGCAGGAGAACGGTAGTCCGGTGAAGCAGTACACTCTGCGGATCTCGAATGGATCCTCATCACAAGTGTGTGCAGTGCAAGTGAAATTGAATGCGGTGAGGATACTTGCATGTCTTTTAGATTATAAAAAGTCCAGGTTTATGATATGATGCATTTCGTTTGCAGACAATCAAAGACAAGTGGAACCTCGATTTGGTGTCTTCCGATATCTATCGAACTCCTTCCTGGATGACGATTGCACCCGGAGGAGTGGCAGAGCAAGCTGGTTAGTATCAGTGATAAAACTTCATTTCACTCTCGTTCGAAAAGAAAGGCGTTACTCGATGATAGAGGTCTCCTAATTATGCCTCTATTCGTGAAGAGCAGTCTATGGAGAATTGATGAACAATTCCTCCCATTCCAGGCTACATCGCCTTCGGGGAATCAGTGCCAACTGTCTCGTCTGTGCAGAACTGCTAAAATAGCAAGGGTTACCTATTCAAAGCGAAATATTATTTGCTAGGCAGCTCTTCTGATTGTGTTCGTATCTTATCAATGCTCGATAAAATCTGCAGGGATCATTGCCTTCTTTTGACTGTTTAAAAAAAAACGATATCATGGGAACATTTATCAGCAAAACTGATTTCCAATTCAAACTCCTGCAAAAATTCCTGCAACTTCCTTGAGAAACAATTTAGGTAAAGCAAAATATTTGCACGGAGTGGGGTTCGAACCCACGCACCCATACGGGTACCAGAACACCCAGGAGGCACTGAACTCGTGCCAAGCTTCCGCTTGAGTCTGGCGCCTTAGACCACTCGGCCATCCGTGCAGGTGAGCTTTTCTTGCGTGAGTGCCGCTATAATGAGCGAGAGGACAGGGACAGGGGGTGAATATCGGCCATCCGTGCGGACACTTTAGCTCACTCATCTCAACACTTTGGGGCTCAGCTCGACAGTGAGAATGAGAATCGTTGATGGGACAATTCTTTTCACACGCAAAACGTTGACCAAAAAACAATCAGCAACTGAAATCCTGAGCATTTGAAACAATGGGTTACTGTCACATCTCCACCAATTCCATGGCCACAGAGTAGTTATTTGCTTAACGGAGCAGCTCTCTTCTCCTCTGAGTGAATCATGTAAGCAATAAATCATCAAGCACTTACAACTGTACGATTCTCTATGGATACTGAGGCTCCCAAGGCTCACAGCTTGAATCTAGTACATAAGGGGATCCTGAGCCATTCTCTACCCTACAGTAGTCGTCAGTCGTGAGATGTGGATACTACTTCTGTGTCTCGTCTCGCTGGTTAGTTCTTATCAGTTTAATAGAAGGGAAACCAACTCTTCAACTTTCAAGTGTTTAGAATTGAAAAAAATATTTCAGGTGCGATGCGATTATATGCGATTCAATTGGGAGAAGGTGGATCCGTCATATATAAAGCCAGATATGCGGGCTTTCCTACTGTGTATTCAATCGTGCGAGGTATCTCTACTTCCTCAAATTATCACACACGTCAATATTATCCAAGGGTTGAGGAGGAGGAAGGAGATGCATTCCAATTTAAAATTTCAGCAGCATGAGACCTGTTCCGGAATTGTTTTCAACGTCGCCACTTTGATCTGTCGCTTTAAACATGAAGAAAAGGTTAAAGTAACAATAAGCAAGTATGGAGTATGCCCAGGTATGAGAGATTTTGAGAGTACTTGCAAAACATATTTTCAGCCAATAAGAGTAGTTCGGATTCAACAACAGCAATAAACGATGAAGATATGTTAACTTACACATCGCTGAGAACGATTGACCAAAGAACCAAATCAACGAGCGGAACAGATATTCCTACAACCGAAGCCAACACTATTCGAAACTCAATTACTACTACAACGCCCGAGTTATATTCCTCTCCT
>LS490386.1:19367-67868 GCA_900490845.1 Pristionchus japonicus
AGATCTCTAGCTACAGTAGTCGGAAGACCTGTACATGCGACCTCAGGGTCAGTGTATGGCCCCGGCTCGGTAGTTAGGATCTATCCAAAAACAGATCTCCAGCTACAGTAGTCGGATGACCTGTACATGCGACCTCAGGGTCAGTGTATGGCCCCGGCTCGGTAGTTAGGACCATTTTATTCTGTTAATCTATTGTGGTTGGTAGACCTGTACATGCGACTCATGGTACCTAACAGTCAGTGTATGGCCCCAGCTCACTAGTGACAGTAATTATGGCTCCGCTTGATCTGTTATAGTCGGTAGACCTGTACATGCGACCTCAGGGTCAGTGTATGGCCCCGGCTCGGTTCGCGTTGTCTGTTCACCTCCCCGTGGTGCGAACTGGACACAATTCACATGCATTGCTATTTGCAATGCTCTAGTGTGTTGTGACTGAGAAACAGATAAAACGACTCTTGTTGGAAGTTAACTGCTTCTTCGAATTATAAACAGATCGAAGCGCGTCAGAGTTTTGTCTTGTTGCTTATGATTTCAGTAATGAATAATTTTGTAATTCCCAGTAAAAGTTTTTATTGATCATCTGTCAACGATTATGAACCCTTTAGCACAACTACTAAATAACTTAACCACGCATTGGCTTATTTCAACAGTCAGCTGTTGTTGTTTCACAAGGAGGAAATAAGTGTTCAATTCCGTCAGAAATATCTCTCATAGCGCATACTTGGTGCACATGACTCTAGCTCTTGTTGATATTCTTCTCCGGCGAAAGCAGATAATAAAGTATCGCAGACTGATGAATACGCTTTTTCCGTTTCCTCTTTCTTGAATGAGATGGGAATACAGTTGAAAGTTTGGCAGTTTTATTACACGTTGGAGCATTATGCCGAGTTCAGCACACTCGTATGCTATCAACCGACATATTTTTCAAAACTATTTTATCTCTTTCAAAACCGAGATGTTCATTGTTGGCTTGATCGATATCTTCTGGACTTCATTGTTTGAGGACATCTTTGAAGTTCGTTGATCCGTGGAAACCTTTCGACCAAGTGCTCGAGCGATCCTGAGTTTATGCAATTTATTAAAAATTTGCAAATTCATGATGACAAATATTGAATACTGACATTTTTCGATACTCGTTGGTGAGCAATACGACCGTGAACGACCCGACCAGTGGAGGGATTGAAGTCGTGAGGGTCTGAAGATCAAATATCGTCTTCATTGATAAAAAAAGGAAAGGCGCTGCACGTCGAGAGTCGTAGGCTAGTAAGGCCAGCTATTAGACGGACTACAGTACCCTGCTGTCTAATGATTTTAAAACGCGTTCTCTGTAAGAACGGAGGGGATAGTGTACAACTCCGTCAGAAACATCACCCAGGGCTCATACTTGATGTGTGTGACCCCTGGGGGGAGTTTGAACTTTTTTTTAACTTTTGACCCAAAAAGTTGATCTTTGATCTTTAAAAAAAAATTTGGATTTGGATGTCGAGTAAGGGCTCATTCGAAAGAGGATAAAAAGTTATGTCAAATCCAAAATTTTTGTGAAGTTTCATCCACTTTGAGCGAAGTTGCACCTCAAAACGTAGCAAAAATAGCTATTTTAAGCACATTTCGGCTTGGCTACCCACTATGGTGGCTTTTGCCATTTCCCATATTGATATATTTTTTGTAGTGTTTAGTGGTGAAAAAAATGAGCATCTAACATCGGCAAATTTTCACGGACATTGTATCGATTTTTCATCAAAACCACTTTTTCACATAAGGGGGGACCCTTATGTGAAAAATGAAGGTTGGCGATCATACCAAAATTGCACCTTCATTCCGTTAAAACGTTAATTACCGAACCTTACAATGCCCAAAAAATGATTTTTCCGTAACTGTAATCGCCAACTAAGAGGTTGTTTTGACAACGCCAAAACCAGCCCAAAACACACTTTTACATAAGGGAGGCCCTTTAGCCATAATATCCCTCAGGTGTACGTTTTTGTACATTGTAAGGTTCGGTAACTAACGTTTTTACAGAATGGAGGTGCAATTTTGGTATGACCACCAACCTTCATTTTTCACATAAGGGTCCCCTTATGTGAAAAAGTGGTTTTGATGAAAAATCGATACAATGTCCGTGAAAATTTGTCGATGTTAGATGCTCATTTTCTTCACCACTAAACACTACAAAAAATATATTAATATGGGGAATGGCAAATGACACCATAGTTGGTAGCCAAGCCGAAATGTGCTTGAAATAGCTATTTTTGCTACGTTTCGAGGTGCAACTTCGCTCAAAGTGGATGAAACTTCACAAAAATTTTGGATTTGACATAACTTTTTATCCTCTTTCGAATGAGCCCTTACTCGACCCCTGAATCCAAATTTTGTTTCAAAGATCAAAGATCAACTTTTTGGGTCAAAAGTTTGAAAAAAGTTTATACACTCCCCTAAATGTCATGTACACCAAATATGAGTTCTGAGTGATGTTTTTTTTCGGAGTTGTACACTTCCAAGTCCCTTTCACTGCGTTCTTACAAAGAACGCGTTTTAAAACGCAGTCCGCGTAAGAACGTCAGGATTTGGAGGGCAAATGGCACAGTAGCTCAAAATCGTCCCCAGGGGTTCATACTCGGCGGTTAGAGTCCCTAGGGGTGGGATACACTTCAGCCGGAAAATTGGACCCAAAAGTTGATCTTTGATCTTTGAGATCGAAATTTTTCATCTTGATTTTTACACCGCGTGTCATAAACCATTCGATAGAGCGTCAGAAGTTATACATTCTGGCAAATTTTCAAAAGGTTTGAACTTCAACTTTTCGAGAAACTCGAAAAAATGTTGAAAATCAGCTCTCTCAAACTTTTCAAAAAAATATTTCACCCTGTTCCAATGGATTCTTGGGCCTGGAAAGTTAACATAATATGTAAAAACGTACGGAGAATTTAATAAAAATTACCCCGAGTAGATACGACATACCACGCCATCTTTTTTTTTGCAAAAAACTAGCACCCAATTTTGGGCTCAGGTTCGAATCCGCCTGCCCACATCAATCTTTTGCCAATTTTTTTTTCGCTCCAAATATCTTGCTTTCGACTCCAATCCACTTTATATCTGTTTACACATTAGTTTAACAATGTTTTGCAATGTTTTCAGTTGAATTTCTGTAAAATCTTCCAACTCGATTTTTCACATAAGGGGGGACCCTTATGTGAAAAAAAACTGTGTGGGAAAAAATTGAGATTAATTGGCATTTTTATGAAAAAATATCGAAGGTTGGCTACTGTGGTTGCTATAGGACACGAAACTTGGGTTGATTCTGACATGACCTCAAACCTCATTTTGCACATAAGGGTCCCCCCTTATGTGAAAAATCGAGTTGGAAGATTTGACAGAAATTCAACTGAAAACATTGCAAAACATTGCTAAACTAACGTGTAAACAGATATAAAGTGGATTGGAGTCGAAAGCAAGACATTTGGAGCGAAAAAAAGTTGGCAAAAGATTGATGTGGGCAGGCGGATTCGAACCTGAGCCCAAAATTGGGTGCTAGTTTTTTGCAAAAAAATGATGGCGTGGTATGTCGTATCTACTCGGGGTAATTTTTATTAAATTCTCCGTACGTTTTTACATATTATGTAAACTTTTCAGGCCCAAGAATCCATTGGAACAGGGTGAACTTTTTTTTTGAAAAGTTTGAGAGAGCTGATTTTCAACATTTTTTCGATTTTCTCGAAAAGTTGAAGTTCAAACCTTTTGAAAATTTGCCAGAATGTATAACTTTTGACGCTCTAACGAATGGTATATGACATGCGGTGTACAAATCTAGATGAAAAATTTCGATCTCAAAGATCAAAGATCAACTTTTGGGTCCAATTTTCCGGCTGAAGTGTATCCCACCCCTAGGGAATCTAACCGCCGAGTATGAACCCCTGGGGACGATTTTGAGCCACTGTGCCACTCCCTCGTACGTTCTTACGGAGACCGCGTTTTAAGGGAGGATAAATTCCGCGACCGAATCGCTACCAATTTACCGACTCATGGGAAATTCATAGAAGGCTTGGTTTACCTTTGCGCTATTAAACTCAATAATATTCTTTGCTGTACAAACTGTAAACTCACAAAAATAGGCGCAATGAAGGAAATGTCGACTCGAAACGGGATTGCAGAAGTGCAGCTTAGCGCCAGAGAGTAGACAAAGCAGAATGGGACTACTGCCTGACATTTTGAATACTATTAATTAATTAATTAATTAATTAATTAGTGAATAAAACCTGTAGAGACAGCAACAACAGAACTCGATAGTGTTGTTTGGTTTGACTGGCGGAGAAAGCATTCTTCTTGATATAATTGGTGATGAGAAGAGCAGAAAATAAACCATTTCTATCTTTCTTATCATTGAGCAATCCTGCATGCACAACCACATATTATTCATTTTCTCTATAAATAAGAGCTGCTGGATAAATGAGACAACAATAACGCCTCTGTATATTTTCACGATCTTCATTTTATAGTTATCTGAGAAAAAACAAACCGGCCGCACACATAACAGCCATGAAAAGAATAGAGAAGAAAGTAGAAACTATGCAACCAATCTGAACTACTGAAACAGGTAGAAAAACGTGACCCAGCTGTAAAGAAAGATTAATGAAAGATAAGTCGGAAATTCACATGCCGTATAATCAAAACCAGCAATGAAATGACCGTCCGTGAAGTTTATTGAAATAGAGTGTGAAAGAACTTCGGTAGCCTGCATTGAAACTTACTCAGTTCTGAGAATGTACTGTTATTACCTTCATCTTCAGCTCATTAGTAGGAATGAAAAATGTGTAGAATACGCCTGTCCTGAAAAATTCGTTGTATTTTTTGAACTCAGAATTAACTTTTTCCATTTAATCATGATTGAAATTACAAAACCCACATCTCGTAATGATGATAATTGACAAAGCGACGATAAATAATATTCGCGATTCGAAAATAACGAGGAGACCTTTTTTCCTGAGTGTGCCAATTTTGTTCATTTATCATAAAATTAGAACAGCAAAATATTCGATAAAAGTGCAGTCAACTCACTGGCAAATCGTAACATAACGATAAATAAAGCAAGCCGCAAGCCATATTTCAAACGCATGATATGCAGTCATCCACACAACGTGAGCTCAAAATAGATTCCTTGCATTTTAGAATATTCAAAACTCCCTACCAAATATAGACCCATGAACAGGGAAAGTTAGGAATCTATCACTGTCCACGTAGAAACACTGAAAATCTCTAATTATGGTTGAAACCATTTCGAAATTACCGGGGCTCCAAAGTAGTGCGAAAATGCTGAAGCGCATTCGAGCGAGGATAGTACGTAGTAGCAATATCTGAATCATTCTGTTTCTAGTTAAAGTCAGTAAAGAAGATACTTGTAATTCCCAACGCTTTTCGGTGGCTTTAGGATCATCAAAAAGAGTACAGAAACGCAAGCAATGCATGCGAGCAGTGATATCTTGTCCGAAAACGAGACGGCAGTTTCGAATGTGAGGAGCATTGCGTGATATGGACATGCGAATGCGATTGTCTGTAACGCTCGGTTTGTAGTTTTTTACTCGGAAAACGGTAAATTGTCGGTTGTAGCGCTGCTTTTGGAAGCACGGAGCGGTAAGAAAAACGTAACAAAACGCCTCAACTTGCCTGAACAAAGACTAGAAGTGAATGAGAACGTTCGAAGTGCGTAGTAAATCAAGTGCTTTTGACCGAGATTCTAGGTAGTTATCAGAACAAAAGGGAGGAAAACAGATGCTTTAGAAAGTTCAGCTGCCTGCTTTGAGACCAGTGGCACATTGAAATGAAGTTGCGAAATGAAATCAGCTGCTGCTCTTAATGCACGTACCAAAAGGAAGATGTTTTCTTAAAGTTTACGTGGCGGCTCTATGATTCCACAACATGCAAGGGATCCGCAACCATAATCTCACTACTGTCTGGAACACAAGGTATTGTAGCACGCACGAACGTCATTTCCTTTCATCTTCTGGACGGAATCGTTCGTATCCATCATTTTCATAGGCAGTAATAATTGCACGGAATGACGAATACAAAAGCAAAACGCCCACTCAATGTGACACACATGCGTAAAGATGTACTCACTTTTATAATGCTGGAGGGTTTTATCGAAATAAAGTACACCATTCAATTTGCGATAAAGGGAAATAGTCGACAACGATTTAAATGGGTATCAAAATGGAATTCGAATTCAGAACTTCTCATCAACCCGCGAGACGTGCTTCAGCTTGACCACACACATTCCATAGATATTTTTCAAGGCGGTTACTAAAGTTAAATTAGTTATTGCAGAACTCCAATGAATACCACTAAAATTTACCTTCCAAGCACAGGCTGCCATGATTTTCCCTCGCTTTGCTGTCATATCCTCTAGAAGCGATTTCCAACCATTGCGTTTTATGATCTAACTTGTTCAAGTTCTGAAAACAAGAATCATTTTAATTATGTCTAGGGGACAAAACAACCTTGATGAGACCGCTCAAGTACTGTCCGGTAGCTCGAAAGTACAATTCTTGATGTTCAATTTTGATTTTGCTCACTCGTTTTGCGAACATTTGCGAGAGCACCTGCATCCATGCTTCATCCGGGTGCCAAGTAGCCATATATTTATCGAATATTGTTAATCGACTGCCCGCATGATCGATGGACAGATCGTCTATGAGATCAGCGAGGTCCAGCAGAAACGGAGGAGCTGCTTGCGCGAGGGCTAAAATATTTTTGTTTTTTTATATTTGTTTTTCTTTCCGCAAGCAAAACATCACCCGAGAGAAACACCAAAGGAAACGGTCGTTGCCATCATTCGTGTTTCTCTCGCAAACGTTTCTCGGACACGAATTTTTGACATGCCTAGATCATCAGGACATTCCATGGAACTCATTCCAATATGTACTCGAACTGATTTCCAATCTCGGATGATCTTGAGAAGTTCCTGACTAAAACAATGAGTTTGAACAGTAGTCAATCAAAGTGATGATTCGCTACCTGTAGTCAATAGTTAGTTTATCCTCAAAAACAGCGATTGAGTCCGATCGAAGATTGTGAAGAACGTTGGGGAAGATAGGAACGCGACTCGACATTTCTCGCAGGATGATTCGATTGAAGTTCTTGATTTTGAACAACCCAGGCTCTGGCTTGCCAAGAACAACATCGAATAGAGTCTTTGTTGCGGTAACCATCTGAGATCAGATTATATTTTCTAAAGCATCAAATTTTACTTACGTTAATCTTCTCAAGAATACTGAATCCCAGCTTTTCATGGGTTCGAAGTGCAAAACCTAGAGCCTTCCGGGTTCTCAACTCTGCGACTATCACGTTCCCATGTGGCCCCTGCAAATGCAGTTTATTAGGATAAATTTCGATAGAGGGATGATCGAAATCTCGAGGCAACTCACTTGAGCAGTGCGTAGTTCAAGTTCATCGATAGGAGGCAGGTTGGACAACTTGGCATACTCCTCTTGAAACAATTTGTTCCACTGGTGGGAAACCTTCAATAAATATGAGCTAACAAACGACTTGAAATAGAACTTACCAATTGAACTTCCTCAGAATGATTGGCATACGCGATGACCTTCCGAATAATGTCGGTTGGAAGCAAAGGCGGTGAAGATTCGTTCATCTTACGTGTGATGCAATAACAAATATCAATTAGAATTCAAATAACATGGTTTGAACTATTACTCATCTGAAACAAAGTAAAGCGGGTGAAAATAAGCAAAAATAAATTGAAGCTCACAAAACACAGTTCTATTCTAAGAGACGCGCAGAGTGTACTGTAAGTCGGTTAGTCAGAACGGTCTTGAACTACTCGGAAGGCACCTGCCCAATCAATATAGTTATTTTTGAGCGTTATTTCTTCATATCATACACCTACGTTTCTAGAAGCGACATGGTCATGTCATCGATTGTTTGGTATTTCAGCTGAATGTTATATGTGCAAACACATTTCCTCAATTCTTTGCATAGAATACGTTTTAAAAAGTGAGTTCTCTTGAAAAAAAAACTTTATTCATCTGATACAGATCATACAATTAAGTCTTCAGAAATGTGAGGTAGTCGATATGTGAAACATGAGAAAATAAACAACGATAACGATAAACTTCGAGATATCTAGATGAATAATTGATTGATAGATGAGTTTATAGGAGGATCTCAAGCAATAGTGATGCAATCATCCTTCGATTCTCTCTTCTTGCGCTTCACCTTCTCGTCTTTCTGAAATACCATTCGTTATTTCGAGCATTCATTTTCCCTAATCGTACAGAAGTCGGCAATTTATGGGAATCTCTCACGCTTTCTCTCATTCGATACAGCACCCACTCTGGCATTTTCCACAGTGGGATTCCAGGTTCAGTGTCGGGATTTTTCATCCCACTTGTTTTCCCGGTGGTTTTCCTGTGAATGGACGGGGGCTAGCTTGATCGCTATGTCACGCAGAGATTTAGTAAAGTCAGTCCGTGATCAGCTACAGTACCTTAGTAATCTGAATACTCTCCTCCTTGCTTCTCATGATCACTCCCTTCGCACAGATGGCCACGACGAAGGTGAATGTCTCCGCGAGCAGATAGGAGTTGGGCACCACCGTCCCCTTGTCGTCCGTGGTCTTGATGTAGATCTCTGCAAATTTGATTTGTTCAGTTTCTATCTGCACCACTTGATGGCCAGGACATTATCCACATGTATAGAATTTCGAGAGTTGTTTTGTTGTATACCACCGCGTGCTTTTCAACTTTTTGTCTGTTTAAGGGAAACTAGAACGATTTTAGGTGATCCATAGAACAGTGCTGGTTCGAACTGCTAGGAAGGGTTTAGATCTATCTCACTTTGATCGATGCCTGCCTCGAATCCGATCCTGTTCTCTTTCCCCTTCTCCGCATCCACAGTAAAGAAGGCCGCATTCGCATTGACCCAGCAGTCCTTACTGTCCGACGCGATCGTGTAGTATACGGCGAGACGAGCGGTAGACTGAAAATTTGAGGAATTGGTATTTGACCTCTTCTCTATCGGAAACATGCGCAATCGTTTCTATAGGTGGCTTGTGCTGTTACAGAATTGGTGAAAATTATGAAACCTTATCGCAAAGCAAGAAACGCTAGAACCAAAATGCATGGTCCTAAATGCCCTATTACCAGGCGCATCACTCACCCCCGGCCACGAATCGTCGACGGTGAAGCAGATGTCACCAGTGATCTTGCCAGTGCTGAGGAAGTCTGAAATGCACTTTTTGTCAGTTTCAAAACGTTGATACATTCGAATCGGACTGTGATCTACAATGAATTCAATAAAATTAAGGCAAACATTATTCAAATGTACATCACGGCTTGCTGCCAAAGAAGTGAATACTCACCAGCCATGTCCGCCTGGTGGAGCACGAGTCGAGGGAAGTTGCCCGTGTCTGCAATAATATGGGACTAGATTCAAATATTCGAACTTGTTATTGTTGTTGTCAGTGTCATTGTTATTGGTATTGTTACTGTTATTATTGTTATTATGCAATTGTCACAGTCCTCTCACCAGTCATCTCTGCAACGAGCGGACATCCAGGCAGGGGCAGGTCGTAGGAGGGGCGCACGGTGCACGGCTTGAAAGGCTTAGGGGCCTTCATCTCGATCTTGATCTTCTTGGAGATTTCCTGCTCCTGAAAGTAAAACCTTGAAACTGGTTATGAACTAACTGAATGCACATTTAGGGAAGGAAATTGCAATATTCTTCAAAGTTGCTACTTTGATGCACTCCTAGGATAATACTCGAGTAGCCGAGAAAGGTGATGTGCTGCTGTCAGCACGAAACTTCTAGATAAATGATGCCCTTTCATCACTTCTTCCCCTCTCTCGCACACTCCGATGCTACACTAAGAAGACTCCAAGAAACAAACCTCGGTCGGCAGCACCCACTTGTGGAAGATGTATCTCGGCGCGATTTTCACGCCCAGTTTCGTGGTTTCCTGCAATGGAGAGTGTACATCTCCCTCCTATTCCAGTTTTTTTGAAGAGCGGCACAGTGAAAATTTATCTAAGCCCAGGTATGGAGCTGATTGTTTCGACCTAGCTTTGAAAAGATCGTTCTCACCATCAGAGGACGCTTCAGCGCGCTGTTTGTAGTATCTTTTGGATTCGGCTGATTAGGAGTCTGAAATTACATTTGATATCTGGATGATTGGGTAATGAGTTAGCGTTGCATGTCTCAGAAGTTAGCGGATAACTCACTGCTGCAGCATTCACTCCCGGAGTGGCAGGCTTGTTCTGGACAATCGCAGGATTGGCAGCGGGAGTGCCAGGAGCAGTGGGCTTCGGATTCGTGCTGACGAACTGCAAGTGAAAGTCTTATTCATGACCCTTGCAAGACAGCAAAAGTTATGGCACAGACCGGGAATCGAACCCGGGGCTTCCGATTACAGGGAAGATTTCATGCCCAGAGTCTACTGAAGTCTTTCAATGATTGGAGCAGTGTCTTACCGGAAGCTTTGTCTGCATGGGCGGGCGACCGCGCTTGGCAGGAACGAAGGGCGTGGCGACCTTGGGAGCTTCCTGAACGGGGATTCAGCATGAAAGAATTGTATAAGAGTGCCTAAATTGCAGAACGGCTGAAGCATATCCATTCTTCCGGGGAACTGCTCAAGTGCCGAAAGTAGTAGTAAAATGGGGGGAGGGGCGAGACTCACGAGTTCTCACAAAACAAGTATCTCACCGTTGCTGGCGACTTTCCAGTGGGCGTCGCAGTGCGCATGTACTTGGCGAGGACCTTCGAGTTGAGAGTCTTGGCCGGTGTTCCCTGAATTGACATTTGCTTCGGTGAGTTTCACAGACCGATAAACCTCGCAGATTATGCGAATGATATAAACAAAGTCTACCTCATTTGCTTTCTGCTTTCGATCCTGCTTCTTCTTCGACTCCTTTGGAGACTTGGACTTGGACTTGCTCTTTCTCTGAAATGATGATCATTCTTTTTCGTGAGGGCACCTTATCATCTGGAATTGTCACTGAGATTCCAGCCGCTCCATTTCTCTATTCTATGGTTCAGTGATCGAATTGCTGCGTAAATCTGGGGTTACACCTTTTTTCTCTCTGGAAAACGTGTGACTCACCTTCTTTAGCATCTTATTCACGTTCGCAATCAATTCGTCGTCTTCGTCTTCCTGCAATGACGGTTATTCAACAATAGTAGCAATATTTGAAATGCGCAACAATCACATCGCGTCATTTCTTCAACCTTTTCGCTACTGTCTATCATTATGCATCTACTCTGCATTCCTAGAAAGCAATTGATTCACCTCATCATCATCACTATCTTCCTCACTATCCTCTTCATCCTCATCCTCATCACTGTCGATATCTTCCCCGTCAGTCTCCTCTTTCTCCTCGGGCGCGTTATCCTCCATCTCGGCGTATTCATCGTCATCATCGTCAGATTCGGTCACTCGGGCAGGCTTCTTCCTGGAAGGGAATATGATGATGACCGTTGGATGAGAACGAACTGGATGAGTCCCCGACTACCACCCCAGTAGGAATCACTTCACAATTGAGGCTCAGGTCCTACTGGGCAATGTCGAATACAGCAGACCACCAATTGTGCATGTGCTACCCACAGAAGGGCTAGCCGAACGATTCCAAACGTCCCATTATGCCCTGGTTCATCCTCCTCACTTGCTCTTTCCGTAGATCCTCTCAGCGTCTGCCAGCAACTCGTCCACGTCGTCCTCTTCGTCATTCGGTCCTTTGCGACTCTTGCGAGAACGTTTCTGAAAGTCAAATTTCGATTCTCTCACATTTAGCAAGAAAGGGGGTCTCATCTGATTTGGGTTTCTAATTGGGCATCATTAATCTGTGTTGAATCGCCAACTCGTCTACTAAAATGCCAACTTCTTCTACTGCGACGACTCATTAGTTGAGGGAGGCCAAGGAAGTTTCCCCTAATGATTACCCTCAACTATTGATTGTATGACTCCCAGCTCACCTTTTCTTTCTGCGCCTTCTGCTCTCTTCTTCTCTTTTCTTCCTCTTCCTCCTTTCTCTTCCTCTCCATTCGATCTCTCTTGACGATCAGCTTAGCAACCTTGCTGCTTCTAACGTTCTTCTGCAACATTTGAAGTTACATCGATGCTCTTGAAGATCACTTGCAAAAAGATGTTTCGCACACTTTCTCTATCCGCATTGCAAACTGAGAGACCGTGCACTTTCGGTGTAAGGTCGGATGAGAACCGAAGGATGAGAATTCAATCTATGATCTATGATTCAATCTATGATCTCATTCAGTCGGTTCTCATCCGACTGTACTCAACTGTCTTAGTTGAAATTTTTCATACATTCTATGCCTTTTACCTTCGTCTTTTTGTCCACTTCCTCATCTGACCAGGCATCCTCTTCGGAAGAAGCCTCGGAAGAGTCAGAGCTCTCTTCACTCTCCAAATCTTCGAATTTCTTCTTCGCCTGCTCTTTCGCAACTCTGCAGCTGCGCCGGCCCTGAATACATTAAATAAGCTAATTAAAAGCAATTAACCAAGCGTAATTAAGCGTTACTAGTCATTAATTCAGTGATTGGTAATTGAGCATATCCAATCAAGCTAATTAATCAAAGAATTCCTTACCTCCGTAGGCAGTTCCTTCTCCGCATTGTCCTTCTGGAGTGCCTGCAGCTCATAATCGATCCTGCTCCTCCGCGGTTTCTGAAAAACATCACATTGTATTGTAGCGTATTGGGTACTTGTCTAGTTCTTCGAAAGATTGTATAACCTCCATCCATCCCCTACCACCTACACGCCACTTAGAATGCGTGGAAAATGGGTGAAACTCAACCATTCTTCCGGATAACTAGGCAAGTGCCATGTATTGTACGCTAAATTCCCTAAGATATGATGGAAGCTTCTTCACTAGACCATAATCGAATAGTTTATCGACGCCACAAGACGTACCGTTCCCTTGGGCGTCTCGAGCCCGTTGTTGGCCTGCTGTTGCTGCTGCAGCGGCTGACTCTCCTTCTTGCCACTGTTCTTGTTCACGACTGCCTCCTTGGCGGCTTCCTCCCCCACGGACTTCATCACTGCATCGGCGTCGGGCATTCTGGAATGACCTCTGATTACTTTTTATCACTTCACTCGCGGCGAGAGTAGTATCATGACACATCATTGGGAAATTTCCATACGTCAACTGGGGCTCGCTCGACCGTCAATTTAGGGTAACGCACGCAAATTAAGGGGTAGTCGAGATCTATGTAACGTACGGCAATGATCAATACACACACTCACGGCAAGAGTAGTATTAGGTCTTCTCATGGGGACAATACAAATGCAATTGCTAAAAGTTGGTTCCAATGAGCTGAGACATAATGCCACTCGCAAATGAAGAACGAGTAAAACGCGCGCGACACGGGTGAAAAACAACCAGAGTTGGTGCTGACCCATCTCTACCGATCATAGTAGAGTGAAAGAGGGAGATGAGTGACAGGTAACTGGCGCAAAAAGAGTGGAAAAGAGTGAGAGGGAAATGCGCTTGCGAATGACTTGAATCACGGAACTACTGTCTGGGGTGGCTTCCGATCTCACGACGCTTCCGATCTTTATGACCGTAATCAGGCGCGCCCGATCTCTTGCGTCTCTCTCTGTGACCTCCGTATTTACGGAATTCAAATGACCTTGCTCCCGAACAAAACAGATCCCGTTTCGGGCGTCCGTATCGCTCTCTCTACAAACTAGAGTTTCGAAATCAAACAGCTAGCCTAGAACGAAATGAGCTAGGCGATACAATTTCGACTTATCGAAATGAGCGCTGTTTAGACTAGTCGATTCATCCCGATAAGTCGAAATAGAATTGCGCGCTTACGGAAAAGGGGAAACGCGTAAAAAGAAATAGAGCAACATCAGCAACCATGCATTAGCTAGTAAAGGAACGCACAGTTTGAAACAAAGAGACGCGCGGCAACTCCATCTCTCTCTCTTTTCGCGCCTCCTTTCACCTCTCTCACGCTGCTCTCGCCTGTGCCACGCACGATTTCTATTGGGTGTTATGAGTAAGTGTGGGAATTCAAACATCTCATACAACTTGATGATTTATTCAACGCAATTTAACTTCAAAAATGATTATGCGCTTATTAGACTCTTCTTATTCAACATTACGATTTCGGCACGTCTTAGATAGTTATGCCTTTCGAAAATAGAGAATAATTACAACGCGGTTGGAAGGAAAGTTGAAAATAAACTCACCTTTGAAGCATGGAGCGTATGAAGAATCGAGGGAAGTAAGGCCCGACGGTAGGATTGGATAATGCACTGAATGAGCTTTTACCAGGGGAGAATCAGTTTATAGACGCTCAATGGCCATAGGGTTTATGACGAGTGATAGTAAGAACGCGCATCCAGAGGGAAAGAAAATGCTGGGAAATGCGAGTGATGAAAAGGATGAAGCTAAGACCATAGGGAATATAAAGAGTGACAGCAAGAGAGCGCAGCCATAGGGGAAATAGATGCCAGGAATATGAGAGAGATGAAAAGAAGACCAAGATAAGCCAGTGGGTATTTAGAGATGAGAAGAGATGAAAAGATTTAGAGATGAAAAGGGTTGCCAGTGGACATTTTTTCGAAGAAAAAAAAACGATGAATCGATTTCTGAAACACTGACATTGACAAGAATTTTCTACAAATGCAACCACGTTCGCATCTCAACGGATACTCGAAAATCATTCTCTTGAATAGCAGATCAGAGTTTATTCGTTTAATTGTGGTTATTACTCATTTTACAATATTTGGATCAAAATTCTTCATCGATTCGCGAGGAATGCTTCAGCTTCATCATTGATTTTCCTGAAGGAACTCTAACGCGTTCGCGTTTGACAACGTTCCTTCTACGAGTGACAACTTCTTCATCTTTGAATATTGTCGAAACTGAAATTAATTAGCATTTAATATTTTAATTTCGTACGTTCAATTCACTCACTTTCCAATTGAAGGTCCTCACATTTTGCTCTGGTTCTTTTGTCGCTGCTTCCGACGAACATTATCTCAAGCCACGGTTTCTTGTTCATTATGTGCAAATCCTACATAAAAAATCACGATGTTATGAAAAACGAAAATTCACCTCCAGCAACTTGGCCAAAAATGCCTCCTTCCAGATAATCTTCGTGCTATCGTGCTCGATTTTAATCATGCTCACTCGTTTAGCGAACATTTCTGAGAGTACCTGAGAACTTCTTCGGTTTGGCCTTCTTTGAGACAGAAATAGGGTATCTGAACGTAGTAGATCTATCAAAATCGATAAGTACCGTACCTGCGTCCAGTCTTTAGGCGGGACATGTCCCGGATACCCTTGAGGAACCACTGGATCAGTGCCGAAATTGTTCAGCAGATAGGATTTCGATTCGTATTGTTCAATGTGAAGACTGTCGACTAGGTCGGAAATGTCCAGTAGGAAATCGGCTGAAATGAATAGATATTTTTTTTGTATTTTTAACAACAATTTCATGGATTTACGTCGGTTGGGATGTCGATACAATTCAGAAAATGTATTCCAAGTCTCGGAGAAGCGAAAGTGGGCCTTTGTTGCATTCCACTCTTGAATGAGCTGAAGCATTTCTCGACTGAAATCGAATTATCCTCGAGTTCAAGTGAAAATCATTGAATTCACCTGTATTCGTATGAGAAGTTTTGCTCAATCACTGAAATTTCGTCTGCTCTAATACCCCTGAAGATGATAGGCAGAAACGCGGAACGCTTAGACATTTCTCTGATCACAATGCGCTTTATGCTGTGAATCAGAGAAAAAGCATCAGTCTCTCTCTTCAGAACAACTTCGAATAGGTTTTTCTTCACAGTGATCAACTAGAAATAAAGTTTGTAAAAATTTCACAATGGGGAAAACCAACTCCATCACTATTTCTAGTGATTCTGAATCCTAATTCTAGTAATTTTCGAAGTTCAAAGGAGAACAATCGGGTTCTTAATTCTGCTGTAATCACATCGACCCCACTCTGAAACTACACGTCGGAAATTTCATTTTAAGAGCTTTAATCGTACTTACTTCAACCAAGATCTCGAGCTCATCCATATCTATGTGCTGGTTTTTGGAGTACTCTTGAAGAACTAAGCCATTCCACAAATGCGAGACCTGTGTGGTTGTATTATCATTGGCATACGGGATAAGAGTCTCCTTAATCGCTCAATTTGCAAGCTTGGAAAAGACTACCGCATTCATGCTATGCAAATTGGAATATTGGGGATTTATGTGCAGAGAAATCAACACAGTGGACTCTTATCTTACGAGGGACAGGGGAGGAGAGTTAAACAATAGGAGGGAGAGGGATAAGATGCAAATATAAGAAGATATGATCATTAGAGATTGTATTGGAAACTCACGAGCTGTGTTTCTTCAATGGAATGATTTGCGTATCCGATCACCTTCCTGATTATGTCGGTAGGAAGATGAGGAGGAGCTGCACTTTCCATACTGATCTGATTAGTCACCCGTTAATCAAACAAAGCCAAATAGAAACACCAATAAAGGTTATTCAAACTGTTTGAAAAGACGCACAGACCGTAATCGAACTATCTACATGCCACAAAACATCAGATTTATGAGAAGGTGTCATGAACAATGATCATTATTCGAAAAATATTGCAAGAGTCTTTATTTGGTTGTTCACGATGAGCGCTACAATTGATACAATTGAGAGATGCTAAAATGATGTAGCAAAACATTTTTTTCAGTTATTTGTATATTTTGCTATACATCGCACGATTTCGATCGACACCAGTCGGGCTCATTTCCGAGTAGAACAAGTGATCAGCGATGACGATGATTTTGATGATTGTGGGATCGCTGAAGTACTTAGTAGAGTATTCTGCTATTCTTCCAACAGATATTCCGGTAACTGTTTTTTTTGCAATCTGCTTACCCAGTGCTTTTAAGAGCCAAGGTAAAGGTTCGAGAGAAGAAGTTGAGCTTAGCATTGCTGGGATCAGCAGCGAACGTTGGTTGCTCGAAAAGTCCTTGCACAGTGAACACGAGCAGAGTGGGCTGGAACATGTTTCTTTGTTGTATTTCGGAGCGGATGAACAAGTGTAATAACGGCATACCGCATTTCGTGTTTCCTTACCTGCGTCACAAATATGTCCGTGATGAAAGTACTCAGCAGATGTCTTGTTGCAGGCATTTTGCACAATTGACTCGCAATAGCGCTGGCGCCGCGAAATAGAATTCTGCTGTTTGGTCCGTTTGGTCCACCTCTCCCCTCTTCCAAATTCGCGGTAGTTATGGAGAATTGAGACTAAAAATGTGCATATTACAAGCCAAATTAACAGTCATACATTCTCAGCCTCATATGCATCAATGAGCATTTTCCTGCTTTGAGCAGGATCTTTGTCGTCATAATATTCGAAGTACTGATCAAGGAAATACTCAGCAATATCGCGCGAGGTGCAGCTTTCATTGTAGCCGTGCTGGAATGATAAATCTCAAAGTGAAAAGTCGCAAAAATGGTTACTTTGACTTCCGGTTCGACTATCTCAACATCATCATCTTCATCAGAACAACAGAGCTCGTCCTAGAAACAAAATTAGCAATGTCTCAATTAATAGAATCATTCTAGAAAGAAATAAGATTAACTAACGTTTGGTATTGTTTTCCATTCAATCTCGCATTTGTGATTGGTTGCAAAATTCATCCGCTCTTTCGAAGTTTGAATACCACTAGAGGAAATCCGCAGAAATTTGGCCATTTCAGCGATTGCCACAATCATTTCTTTTTCTCAAATTACAACCGTTTGTGACACTT
Source organism: Pristionchus japonicus (assembly GCA_900490845.1). Classification (NCBI taxonomy): domain Eukaryota; kingdom Metazoa; phylum Nematoda; class Chromadorea; order Rhabditida; family Neodiplogasteridae; genus Pristionchus; species Pristionchus japonicus. The sequence continues at coordinate 37,148 of LS490386.1, forward strand.
CAAAATATCTGTCTACTTACCAAGTGTACATTTGTCCAATGTGAAGTGAGCGATGTTCACTTTCCAATCACGTATGAGCTTGGTGATGGCTTCACTACAAATCATTAATGTAAATTAGTTTGATAGGAGCTTCTGTACTTTTTGGCCCGGGCATTTCTCTATGTGGATAGCACTGAGTGAGTACATATAATACTCGATTGAGAAAGGCCGGACCAAAAGTACAGTGCCGTTAGTTTTCGTTAAAAGACTAACCTGTACTCATCAGTTATTCTCGTTTCGTATACACAAATCTTGCTTGATCGAACATCTTTGAAAATGATGGGAAAATAGTTAGTACGACTTGATAAGTTTCGAAGAACTATTCGCTGAATGCACCCGAGCTCAGCGAATGCGTCAGTTCTTCTTTGAAGCACAATTTCGTATAGCTCTTTCTTCACTGTTACCGTCTGATAAAAATGCAATGATGCTGTAACAATTCCCTGAACTCACAGTTTGTGACGTCTCAGAAATTCGGAAACCGGAATCTTGCAAAGTTAGCAATGCAGAATGGTAGCCTTTCTTGATGTTTATTTCTGCCACTATCAGGTTTAGGCCATTGCTCTGAATATAAAATGGATTATACAACAAGAACTTTCGGAATTTTTTTAGACACTGAAACCTCACTCCAGTTGTTAAGATCTCCAACTTGTCAACTTGAACTTTGCTCAATGGTTTAGAACATTCTTCACGGACCAATTCATTCCAGATTCTCGAGACCTAAGATTAGCAGAAGGATATTCATACACGATAGGCGACGTACCAATCTTACTTCTTCCAAAGAACCACTTGCGTATTCAATAACCTTCCTAATTATATCAGAAGGAAGATGTGGTAGAGTACTGTCACTCATCTGCAATAATAAGGGAATCACGTAACCATGAACATTCAAAAACTAATTTCGGAATTAAAATATTCAAAGAAGACGAGGCAGAAAAAAACAGAAAAAATTTGCATAGCGGCCAATTCGAACGGGCACGACGCGACGCCTAGTGCATTCAGTTATCAGATGAACTTGAATGGTGTAAACACTAAAACAAGCGCAGACGCTTCATATCGATTATTGAACTTGTTCGATTATTGAACACAATCGATTATTGCACTTGTTTATTTTAATCAGAGAAACGACAACAAAGAGTACTAGAGAGGAAAAGAGATGGTGATAGGTTTTTGGATAAATTCGATGATGAATAATGATGTAGCGAATTGAATGATTTATGAAAATACTGTCATGATCATCATTATCGTTTGCAAGTAGATTGAAAGGTTGAGGGTTGAAGATTCAGAACTTTTCGTGAATTCGCGATACATGTTTCACCTTCACCGTAGCTTTCCCTTCCGTAATCGTTACTGTAAATAATTGTGCCCTATGTTGCGTTAATTTCAGATACCAACCGTTAAGGTTCAAATTTCCATTGATTGATGTGAGATTGGTAGGGCGTCCAAATTTAGCGCTGAACTCCAGCCAAGGCGTCTTGTTTGGGATCAAGGCCAAACTCTAAAAAGTCCAATTTTAAAGATTGCTAGGACGAACATACTGACCTCCAATAAATTTTTCAAAATGCCTCCATCTGCACGAATGTTCGGGTTGTTGTGCTCAATCAAGACTTTGCTCACTCGGTTGGTGAACAATTGCACCAAGATCTCATGCCATTTTCTATTGTATGGAGCATTAATATTAAGCACATCTTCACGGTTGCTCAATAGATATCCGTATCCATGACTGTCATGAAATTGATGAATATGAAGAACATCAACTAGCCCGCAAATCTCCATGAGAAAATCGCCTTAAATTGATAGTTGTTATTTGTCGCAAAACTTGTTAGATTCTTGCTAGCGTTCAAAATACGGGTAATCGTCTCTTCATTTCACACACTCTCTAGTCTGACCGGCGAGAGAGTGTGGAAAGACGATAACCATATTTCGAGCTCTAATTCTTACGTATTGGTTGATTATTCAACGGATCAATCTCAAACACATCAGATAATTCCGATGCTTCACGAATGCATAGGTACGCTTTGGATGAATTACAGCGTCGAATGAGATCGAGGATAAGATCACTGCAGTATTTCAATTTCATCATCAATTAGGCAATATAAATCACCCGTAGGCCTCTCCCAATACTTGCTCAAACACTTCAATTTCATCAGCTCGAACATTTGTCAAGATTGTAGGCAAATCGCCCATGCGCGTCGACATATCGCGCAAAACGATTCGCTTGACATTCTTATTAGCAAAAGCTTCCTGCTTTTCGATATCACCATCTGCTAGGTTCTTCTTAATAAGGACCATCTAAAATGGGGAGGTTACGCAGGAAAATTTTTCAGAAACTAACGCCATCGGTCAAAGATCTCAAGGATATGTTGAATCCTAAGTCCTTAAATTCTCTGAGCTTCAAACTGAACACTCGAGTCCTCAAATCAGTCTCTATGATGCCATCAGCCTGAACAAATTACTACATTTTTATAGAGAAATGTAAATTCTAAATAATGCCCGCCTTCTCTTTCAAACACTTTCAAAATTCTGTGTGAGAGCTTACGGAGTAAAACAACTCCAACTGCTCGTAGGGAAGTTGATCGACTGGCTTGGTGAATTCTCGGCGTACAAGGTTGTTCCACGTATGAGATACCTTAAAATTCGGGGTGACGACATTGCGAGCAAAAATGTTGTACGATTTCGATTTTAACACATTTATCAAGAGGTCAGGGGATGAGAAATCTGAAGTGCATGGCCTTCGATTTGGTGTTTTTCAATTTCACGGTTTCTCGCGGTTCTGTACGAAAAAGGAGAAATAAAGTGCACTGACCAGCTGCATTTCCGGAACAGAATGACTCGAATATGCGATTACATTCCGAATGATATCCTCGGGAAGAAAAGGTGGACGATCGATATTCATCTGGAGGATTGGGAAAAATTGAAGAGACAATAAATCAATCGAAAAATCAGTCTTACAAATATAGTGAAGTAGAAGCCTAGAAATACGCGGGAAATATCGTATTCTGATATTTTTGACAGTTCAAACTGTACATGCTATAGAAAAAACGAAGCGGCTGCCATATTGTAGAGGATAACCAAGCGACGTAGCCATTAAAGAAACACATAATATTGAAATGTAAGTGCATTTTATTCTCAATCACTGGAAAAAAATACACAAGAGAAGCTGAAGAAATGAAATATACGAATGGTTTTATCATTGAAAGAATTAGCGAACGAATTCAGATTTGGTACTTGAAAAAAGCCTCGCAGTGGTGGATTCGTTAATCCAATTCATTCTGATAGGACATTGCGATGTTGCATTTCTTGCTCTTTGAATTCGGGCCAATTACTGAAATTCGTGCGTTTGATTGTCTTAAACGTATCCTGATCAATCAATCTTACTCACCCCTTAGAATGATACCGTCCGCGACATTCGTGAAAGGGAAAGGTGATCGCATAAATTGTGAGTAGAACGCGTTCATATCCAACGTCACCTTTTTGAAGGGGCATTTGGCAGAGACCTGAAGGAAGTTTGCTTGAAACTTATTCACTAAACGAAGAATATCAAATGTAGGAGCCTCAAGATGTTTGGTAGTTTATATTCACCAAGGCAGGTGCTATTTGGGTTCGGGCGAGCTTTTGGGTAGCATTTATTCTATGTTACAAAATATTTTTTACAAAGAATGCATGGTGGTCAAACCTCATTGATAAATTGCTGCAGTCTCCGCCTATTCACTTCAATTCTCCAATTATCGTGATTGATTCTGATGTTGCTGACTCGCTTTGTGTACATAGCAGTAAGGATATTAAGCCAATGCTTGTTGTGTGAGATATCGAACAAATATTTAGGGCGAGCAGCCTCGAAATAGTTGTACTGCTCAATGTGAATTGAGTCCACCAAGTCGGCTAGTTGGAGCAGAAATTCTTCTGAAACGATGACTAGTGCAAGCGGTTTTACAATGTCAACAACACATATTTAGGCTATATTTACCAATAAAATTGTTTTCAAATGAACACAAACATACTTTTCTTCGGAAGCGCATGCTCCGTGACGTCGATCGATACTTTCGTGGGCTTCCATGCATGGATGAGTTTGATGATTTCATCACTATAATTGTGCTTTTAAGAATGCAAATGGCTGTTTCGAAAGATATTGAACAAATATTTAGGACAAACAGTCTAAAACTTGTCATTCACCCGATCTCAGCAGTTAGAATTGAATCATCGACTCGTAGTTCATCACAGTGAATGTTGGAAAAGTAGTCCAGCAATTGTGTCATACCGCCTTTCAAGTCTTTGATTACTACTCTTTTGATTCGCTTGAACTGTCTAGCGATAGATAGAATGTTCGCAGGGTTGTTGAGGAGCTCTTCAAGTTGCACAATTTTTTGTACAGCATCCATCTAAATATTGTGTTCTTCGTAGCAAATGTTGTGAATTGACTTGAATTACAAACTAACCCTATTCTCTTCAGCCTCAGTTGGAACAAATCCGAAGCCTCTTTGGCTGAGCTTTCTCAGAACGAAACCCATACTTTTATCGATTTTCAAGACAATTCTGGCGACACAGCCGAGGTCCTCTTCCTGTATAAGAAGTTTCGTTCAGGTTAGTTCATCTCTCGCTATTGATCAGAGTGTATTAGCCAATCGCAGTTGCTCTGGTACTGGGTTCGTCGATTCTCTGACTTGTGATCCCATTTCACCCCATATATAAAATCAAAAATATTGTTAGAACTCACACCAGGAACTGTAATGACCATCTCGTCGAGTGGTCTGAGATTGGACAGTTTCGAGAATTCGTCCTCGACCAACTCTTTGAAGGAGCGAGATACCTACAATTGACAAGATTCTAAAACTTCTTAGCAATAATTGATAACCAATTGGAACATATCATTGAGAACAGTTGAAAGCTGTTTCTTACCTTTCGCATCTCCTTGATGGAGTGATCCGAGTAGAGAATCACCCTGCGGAGGATGTCGGGAGGAAGCTCGGGAGCTTTGGTCATGTGTTGGTTGAATAGATCCATGATGAACTGAGCAAATGAAGTTACTGAATCAACAATAAATGTCCCGCAATGTAATTTGAATGAGACGCACGATACTTACAGAAAACTTCTAAAATTTTCTAATTGAACTTAAAATGCCGCCAAATTTGAGTAGGCGTCACTCGTCACTAAATTGAAATGTTTGATGACGCAATAAAAAACATCCAAGATTTATCGTCATTTATCAAAACATATTACAATGAGAATAACATGATGATTTAGGTTTTCAGAATAGCTTGGATGGATGGTATTGGATAAGGGTATGATGAGCAGGAAATTGATCGATAAGGTTGGGCAATTTGGTGGGAATGCTCTAGAACTCCTCATCCAGTCTCGATCGATGCATCATTGTGATCTCGCATTTCTTGGACTTATGCTTTCCAGCGATCACTGAAATTGAAGATTTCACACATTGTGCATTATAACAGTACGCAAAACCATGAACTCCCCCTCTCTGAACTCTCACTCACCCTTCAGGATGGTATTATTTGCTGCGAATCTGGACGAGTTCTCTGCATCATCACCAAAGAACGCGCTTATCGCAAGCCACAACCTCTTGCCGCGGTACTGACTCACCATCTGAAACTCGATTTGTTTGCCACTGAGACGTCAGGAAATTGCGAGAATCAATTAGTTGATAGGGATTGCCCCTACATGTACTTTCTGTATCTTAAAGAGTTGATGCATAAAGTATAAGTAAAAGGGCAAGTATTCACCATAGTTCCATTATCTGCTAAAAATATAAAAAAATGTGAAAGCGATACCTCGTTGAAGTTCTTCAAGTTCTCCTCATCCGCGAGCACACGCGCATTGTCATGCTTAATCTTAATCTTGCTCACACGTTTCGCGAACATCTCAGCCAGGATATCCAGCCAATAATCCGATCTAGGATCGCCGAAAAGGTAGCGTGGATAGCCAGAATCGCGATAATTTCGCTGCTCGATATAGATAACATCCACCAATTCAGCGATTTCTACCAGGAATGCAGCTGCAATTTATATGTATGCTTTATGAGATATCTTTGGCGTTCGAATCTCGGGTAGTTGTCTAGATGGCATACTTTGCTGAGGAATTGTGTGATCGGCTATGTCAATATGCAATTTGGTTGGTTTCCACGCGGCCGTGAGCGTTACAAGAGCTTGGCTGAAACGAGCATCTACGTTTCATGTTAGCTTTGAGTGTCTTAGATTTGTAAAAAGTACCTGGCTTCATCGGTCAAGTAGTACTCATCAACAACGATTTCTTCGCAGCGAATGTTGCTGAAGTAGTTGGGAAGATATGCGATGTCTCCTCTCAGTTCTTTGATGACTACTTTCTTGATCTTCTTAGCTGTCGATAGAACGCTCGCTTTGCTGTTCAGAAGCTCATCAAGTTGCAAGCACCTTTGAATTGTGACGAACTGAAATGATATTTATTTCGTCAGGCCTCTCATGTCATGTTTTGTATCACTTTTGATACAAAAAAGATACAAAAAAATAAAGAAATGGTCTAGACGAGAAAAAAAGCACCTTCTTATCTTCCGGAGACGATTCAATCAGAGCGAACCCGTATCCTCGTTTGCTCAAGTTACGAAGAACGAAACCGAGACTTCGATTGATCTTTAAGTCAACGGCGACTATGTAGCCGGGATCCTGAAATGAGTTGTGTTAAGGAAGTCAAAGCCATGGATATGTGAGATATCGATAAATATATCCATAATTAATTAAATTATACCCATCGTTCATCTTTGCTGTTGGACCCCTGTTGCAACTATTTTCGAAAACAATTATGATTTCGAGAGATAACGATTAAAAGGCCTACCGACGTCGCAGTAATCAGCATTTCATCAAGGGGAGGAAAGTTAGCGAGCTTGGAGTATTCTTCCTCGACTAAATCTCGCCATAACTCGGACACCTGCAATGTATTGCTGCGTTAGATTGTAAACTGTTAAGGAAAAAACAACCCCGTGTTCAAGGATCTGTTGCCTTGTGGGAACTCACTGCTACGCCAATGACTATATATAAAAGCTATTGAAGTCCGGAGAGCCTACTATATTTTTTGGAAATACTTTTTATGACAAAAGTATTGAAATAAGGCGAAATGATCAGTCGGAGCACTAACCCGTCGCATCTCGCAAATGGAATGATCCGAATAGAGAATGATTTTACGGAGGATGTCAGCCGGAAGTTCGGGAATGGCGCTCATCTTCAAAGAAGAAGAAGTAGAAATTGGCCAAATGTACACAAAAATGACAAAAAAAATGGAATGTGGGAAACAAACGAGGAAATTTCAATAAATTCTTTCAAGCGACGCGTTGTTTAAATTCGTTCCAAGGAAAGAACTCGATTCGTGCTACACTCGTCCTCAAGGCACGCTTAGATACTGAAGGTGTCAAGAACAGTTGCATGCTTTGCAAATATAATCAAACATAGAACATTTCTCAGCCCTTTATCTTTATTTGCAATCACGAAAACTATAAAACAGGGATTGAAATTGAACAAAAGCACAAAAATTTATTCATCAAATTGGCTCATCAGCTCTAGATCGATGCTTCATTTTTACAATGTAACCCACGCCAGAATCATCCGGAGTCACTGAAAAAAATGTATCAGGACGAATACTTGTTTGAAACGAACCGTCCAAAACGAAATCGGTTTCATCACATTGTGTTTTCCGGAAGTTTTTGAATACATTTATCTCCAACCACGGTGTTTTCGCTTGTTTGCAAAATATCTGAATGTTTCTACAATTTTGTCTGTTTTTGCAAACTAAGAACATACCTTATTAAAGAATTTCATTATGTTATGATTTCCAATTATCGAATAATTATCATGCCTAATCCTGATTTTGCTAGCACGCTTATCGAGCATATCGGCCAATTTTTGGAGCCAATGATCTTCGCCAGGATTCCCGAGTAGATATTTGCTCGATTTGGTTTGCTTGAAGTGAAGAACGTCAACAGAATCGGCAATTTCGATAAGAAAATTTGCTAAAGATATTAGATTTATTCAAAAAAAAATCAAAAACCCTCACTATGATCAACATTTTGTACATCAAAGCTGGCTCTGCTCACATTCCATTCTCGGATAAGCTTGAGGACCGCTAAGCTAAAACAATTATAATAACGATTGGATTAAATATGGTCTCTAACCTATAGTCATAGGTCATGTGTTGCTCAATGACACGAATTTTATCCGTTTTTACACCGCGGAAAATTGCTTCCAAAACGTTGGTGCGGGTCTGCATTTCTTTCAGGACTATTCGATTGATCTTTTTCATCACTGAGAAAGCAGTCGTTTCGAGCATGAGCACAACCTCGTAGAGAGTTCTGCGGGCTGTGACCATCTGAAATGTACGCTGTACAGTTTTATGCGCTACTATCAAGGCACTAGTTCGGATGATAACATGCGGATGATTGTCTACTGCATGAGCCTGCGTGTATTACACTCACTCTCATTAAGTACTCATCTAGTAGGTTAATCCGAATGTTCTCCTCCGTACTAGTGCCGTAAAAGGTAAAGGTAAAAGGTGCCACGTCAAGCGATCTTACAGTCGCACGACATCGCTAGGTGGGACCCACTGGTAAGGCCAGCTGCTAGTGCCTTAATCACCCACTTGATCAGTACTCCTCCCAAGAGTGTACCCGATCTTGTGAAAATCTCGCAGCACAAATTCGAATCCTTTCCTCATCCTAACTTCAGCTACAATCACATGCATGTCTGGGTGCTCCTGAAGTTAAAAAAATTACCGCCCACTCAATATGTGATTTTTTGTGATACAGTCCCCTGATACGGAATTAACATTGAATTGAATTGAATTGAAAGTAGCAAATTCAATAAATGCCTCACTATTTCAGTGGAGATCTCGAGTTCATCGATCGGTGGCAAGTTCGATAGTTTTGAGTACTCTTCTGCAACTAAGTGCTTCCACGTAGGAGAGACCTTAATTCGTATTTCCAGATAAAGCAGAAAATTGTGGTTGCCTGATACCCACCAGCATCATTTCCTCGATGGAGTGATTCGCATAGCCTATGATTTTTCGGGTTATATCAGTTGGTAATTGAGGTGGATCGTTATCCCTCATCTGCAAAATGATTGAAGTGCAAGTGTTAGTAGGATTGTAAAACAGCAATATAGAAAAAAACTGAGAGAAAATTCATAATCAAGCAACGCCAGTATGACAAATGATTTGTCTTCTGTCTAACATGAAACGATGATTGGCTTGGATCGAAGAGGGTGTCAGGTATAACGGAGATTAGAGCAATTGCGGCACTGTGTGAGAGCGTGTGAGAGCATGTCCACGGGTCGTACAATGTGTATAAGATCATACTCTTACTCAAAAACCACTCCAACCGAAATATTGTTCATTTTATTCAATATTTAGCACATTACACACGACACAGTCAAAAATTCAGCAGCTTTTTTACGAACTATAAGCAATATTCGTGAATTGATGAGCAGTTCAACAGCAAAACACACGATGGTGATTGAGAGTGATCCAAGCCAAATATAAAATATTATGGACAATCGCAGGAGAGTCATTGGACGAAAAACGAGCGGTTGAGCAGCGGGAAGTTTATAGTTCTTGAGCCTCTTCAAGTGACGACGAGTCCAGAAACCCTCCATCTGAACTCATTTATTCGTCTCGTGGCCAATGGATTAGTTCATACTCTGTCTTGATCGAAGAACTGTAGTATTATTTTGTCGATTTTTCGAGTAATTTTCGAATCGGCTTGCTTAGAATACAGGAAGTGTGTCGGTATTGATCTCGCGAACTTATATTCATTGTGAAGAGATTCCCCGTTGACAGTAGTTGGTGGTATTCTGAAATCAAGTTCGCTATTTTGTTTGCGGGACAATTCACCACGTGGACAATTCGCACGGCCGGTCGATTAGATTCATGTCATAAAGGTCGGTAGTGAAGTGCACAGTAACCATAATTGAATCGTCGCACAACCGTTGCATCAAAGCAAGACTATCTTTGACTTGGGTAAAATTATTGTTGCCAATCATAAAGTTGAGGTTCTGAAAATATGTTTGATGAACTTAGTTAAACTGACGGTTACAGTATACCCCGTCGTTCAATTGATCTTCAAATTTAAGAAGCATTCTCCTCGTCCCTTTTCTCAGACCTAATGCAAGCTCTTGAAAACTTCTGAATTGCAAAAATTGCTTTTGTAGTCTGAGCCTACTATACGTCATTTTCTCTGGTTTCAACACAACATTGGCGCCCTTGAAAGCTGCGGAATGGTGGAAGATTACAAGTGTTGTTGAGATAAGGAATAGGAAGGAGGCCATGTAGGCTGTGCAATCAAGAACTGAAACTGAACGTCAATGACGGATAAATATCTTCAAGTCTTACTAAAGAAATGCTTTCTCCTCTTGAGATGATTATTTAAAGCCGAGAAAATGAGAAAACTGGCAAAGATAAATGCAAGAGCTTCCCATCTGAAATTTATTCATGATGTTTGTTCTATAAAATTTTCAATTCCTGAAGACTGTGAAAAAGGATATTTCCGATGTTTCAATAACGCCGGCACGACTTCTTTCGTAGAAATCTAGCTAAAAGAAATATGATTTCATAAAAAGACCTCGATTATCAGTGTCTCACCGACATATATCCAAATGGCTGACTAAACTTGTAGTTGGGAACGTATTCCACTCTCATTGTATGCCCATCCATATACGAAAAAGTATTGTTGTTCAAAATATGGTCCATCATTGAAGTCCGATCCGCAAAGTATGTTAGGAAGAAAGAAGTAAGCATGTAGAAAACCTTTTGATTCAGTAATGTTCAATTCCAAGTTTAAACTCTGCTAAAATGCTGCAAAGCAATTATTATCATGCTCTAAAAATTTGAGAAATGATTGCCTGAAGTCATAGGAAACTTTTCGTGTAAATTAAGCATCCTCACTTCCATATATCGACGTGAATTCCTTCCGGTAATTGTTTGTTATCTCGAATATCGAGTAGGGGGTAGAAAAATCCCTCGTATTCGAGGTTGAGTGTCATTTCTGCTATAAAAACGATACATTTATGATGAGTAGAAAAGAGGTAACTAGGTCGGATGTCGGATTGGATCAGAACCTAATGAGGGCGAGAGACAAGAGTTACATAATAGACGGAATATCACGCTTGTCACGAAAGAATCGAGCTGGGAGTGGGAATAGAGCGAAAATAAGGAAATGAGTTAGCAACGGTTTTGAGCACCTCTAAGCATGCCCTAGCATTCCCCAAAGTTCCATTGTGCTGGGATAATGCTGGGGCTCCATGCACCGGGTTGCTTCCATGGATCCCCAACTTTGATCGCGATTATCTCGGTTCTGGTGCGATTTAGGGAAAAATTGTTCTAAGTATGACCCCAGCTCTTTTTGCGAGCTCTATCGATCTACACAAACTAGAAGTCATGAAAGTGACTCAGAACAGCGTTACATTCAAGTGAGCATAACTCAAAAATTTAGGAAAAGGGGGAGCTCTACCGAAACTATATGATGTATTTAGATGCGCTCTATCGAATGAGTGGCTTGCGCTCAAAATAGCGTGATGCACGCGAGAGTTATGCCCTTTTACGTATTCAACTTGATTTGAACTTTATTTTCAACAGTCATTCACCGCTTCATTCTGTCCTCTCGCGAGCAGTGACTCGGTTTCTTGCACTCCTTTCGCCATATGTTTCATTCGTTCTTTAATTGCTATTGCTAGCAGTTGTATTGCCAATGAAACACAACGTGCAATGAAGACAGGAGACCGGGTCACTGCTCGCGAGAGGACAGAATGAAGCGGTGAATGACTGTTGAAAATAAAGTTCAAATCAAGTTGAATACGTAAAAGGGCATAACTCTCGCGTGCATCACGCTATTTTGAGCGCAAGCCACTCATTCGATAGAGCGCATCTAAATACATAACATAGTTTCGGTAGAGCTCCCCCTTTTCCTAAATTTTTGAGTTATGCTAACTTGAATGTAGAACTGTTCTGAGTCACTTTCATGACTTCTAGTTTGTGTAGATCGATAGAGCTCGCAAAAAGAGCGGGGGTCATACTTAGAACAATTTTCCCTAAATCGCACCAGAACCGAGATAATCGCGATCAAAGTTGGGGATCCATGGAAGCGACCCGGTGCATGGAGCCCCAGCATTATTCCAGCACAATGGGACTTTGGGGGATGCTAGGGCATGCCTAAAGGTGCCTAAATCCGATGCTAACTCATTTGACTATTCTCGCTCCATTCCCAAGAAATGTCATTCTAGCTCGATTCTCTCGTGACAAGCGTGATATGTCACATCTTATATGTGAATGGTTCTCATCCAGTAGGTTTCCACCCCACCTAGTACCGGGAAGAGCTTCAGTCTACGACAGATGGGAAGTTGTAGGCGAAGGGAGGTGTGGAGAGGAGCAAGATAGATATGGTCATCAGTAGGGGAGCATACATCAAAGAATAGTGGAACTTGAGCCGGAGGTTAATTACTTGCATCTCTCAATGAGTAAGTATCGAGTTTGATGCGGAGCTCTTCTTTGAAGAGCAAACACCAAAGAATAATGAAACTTGAGCAACATAATTAACATGTGGAAGAGGAAGTGCCCCAATTGATGCATCGTAAAACAACGAAGGAAACTACCACATCTGGAGGGATGTGCTGTAGAGCTATGTAGATTTGACCAGTGCTGCTGTCTTTTTGAATCATGAAACCTTTATTATTACCGAAAAATGGCCTGGCGGTTTCTTTTGAGTGCTCCTGTCCTCATCTCTTCACTATAGTATGCAGAGGATGCGCTAGCTCTCCTCTTTGTCTCACTCTTTCTCGAGTCAGAGAAACAAGAGAGTATACAATTCATTGAGACCGGCAACTTCTGGGTCTCAGTAGCCAAGGCGACGCAGATATGAGGAGCCAGCGACAGTGAGTTGTCGGGTAGCGAATGCGAAAGAGTGTGGAAACTCGAGAGAGTTGGGCAAAGAACAAAGGACTTAGGCGCTTCCTAGATTGTCCTGGAAACAGCCCCTCAATGAGCTCATCTTCTCAGTAGGGAAAGTCCTTCCGGCTCGGTGCTTCGAGATCGAAATTTTTGAATTTTGAATTCCTCGAAAATCAAGATGGGCGCCTTCTTCAAGGGAATGGTCATCATGCTGAAGGTGGGTTGTGTTTCGGAGGGAGATTATATATTCGTTGAAGATAGGGCAATTCAATGGTTGCCCTGAACGGGTTGTATTAGTACAAAATTGATTCTCATGAACAACCCGGGTAAAAAATACCGTAAATTATAATTGATAACACTAAGAGTCTTTTCAATATGAAGAGTAGTTCATTACCAATGTGATGCAATGATAATATTCGAATTTGATTGAGTTTCAGCGAAATATAATTAGTCAAAGGAGGCATTGGAATTCAATGATTCCTTCATTCCCGCTACAAAACAAATTCAAATTCAGGACTTCTGCTGCTGGACGTCCACGCATGCAGTGCCGCACATCGGCATGGCCAACAGGACGATACTGGGAGTGTTCTGGGCAGTAGTGCTTGTCGGTGAGCAGACTCAATATCATTACTCAACCTCATGCCAAGAATCTGTGTTACATCCGCATGGCATTGGTGTCAGTTCACTTTTTTGCAGCTTGTCAATTTAGTAGAAAAGGTGATGATAAAGTACTCCGCGTCTTTTGAATCTGGGAAAGCAGAAGCAAACTGCTAGACAGTATCGCATTGCCTTTGTAGAGGTCTCATGTTAAGACACTTGGTTAAGTCAATAGTTGACTCCAGGTTGCATCATCGCCTTCATCTACCAACTCCGCTCGCTCATCCTCAAGTACCTCGACTACGCCGTGAACACGGAGACCAAGGTGTGGTCTTTGATCTTTGATCTTATGACTTGCGTCATTCCTACCCAACAGCTTGATGCAACAAGAGTAGTCCTCTCTAACAGGCCTTTGTTGATGTTGAATGAAGGGTTTTTAATGAAGCGAGATAGAGTTCGCGAGGAGAAGGATAACACGAAAGTGAATTCCAGCTCGAGTTCTCCAATCGTCCCTTCCCCACCGTGATGATCTGCCATCTCAACCCGTGGAAGGCAGATTCCATCTCTTCTTCGCCGTTTCTGAGCGAGATGGTGAGTTTGGGAAAGACAACAGCTTTCAATTGAGTTTCACGAAGAACGTATTAGATATACCGTTTTTTTCAAGTAGTTTCTTTGTTGTTCTTCGTTCGAAAAACTAACTAATTCTGATCGTCGCCGTTTCTGAGTGAGTTAGAACAAAATTTCATTTTTCTCTAAGTGATTTATTACTGTCGTTCAAAATACTAACTCAAGCTGATCGCCGTTTCTCAGTGAGATGGTGAGGTAGCAGAGACAAATGCCAAATGTGTTTCACGAGGAACTTATTCGTTGTAGGGCCTATCCAAGTCAATGATGACTTCTTGTCTCTGAATCCCCTCCGCTCCCTTCTTGAGTGAGATAGTGTAGCAGCTGAGGAAAAAAGCATTTCGAAATGGGTTTCGTCAGTCGTTTCTTGTCTTTCACTATCAGATTATCACTTGATTAACATTTCAGTACTCCGCCTACACCACGGCCTCGAAGGCGAACCCCTTCTTCGGCTTTGCTGCTGGGAGAACGGGGGAAAGACAGCAACGGGCTCGTTCAGCTTTCTGATAGTTTCTTGGCGCTCCTGCACATCTCCGGAGATTTTCTAATACCACCATAATCATTTCATTTTCAACTTATTGCCTGGTGCAAGGGCCATGTTTCACATTTCATTCTCGAAAATTCGGCGTTAATACTGAATCAGCTGATCATCAGGCAGTCAAGATGACCACTCTCGCCAGCGAGCATCTCTTCTCGCTTACTGACAATGAGGAATACGTGGTAAGGACCGCGACGCGTCACGCCACGCGTCGCAGTTCTTGAAGCATTTTCGAAAATCGTTGCAGGACCCGCACTACACGTACGAGGATCTCGTCATCTCTTGCAGTTACAATCTACTGGCCTGCAATAAGACGTGAGGAATTGATTAATTAGTTAATTAATTGATTAATTAATTATTAATTACTAATTATGATGTTTCAGTGATTGGACGCCAAAGAGGGATCCAAACTTCGGCATGTGTTATGTGAGTAAAATTGAACTGACAAATAGATGTTGAGCAGATTACTTTTTTCTAATATTTCGAAATGCTCAGAGGGCACAGATCATTCTTCACCTTCTTAATCAGATACATAAAATTGTTGAAACACATGCACAGCATTATGGCAGGGATGGCTTTACCAGAAATTACTTTCCTTACTCGGCATGCACAAATTGGAGCAACATTTCTTGCGAATCCATACCAATCACAGGTCTACAACAACGACGGATCGAAGGAGACCTCTCGAGCAGGGCCGATGTACGGACTGAGAGTGGCGATGAGGACGAATCAGGTAACAACAATAACAGATTTTTGACCAAAAAGATGAATACGTCGATTCGAATCGAATAGAATCAGGATGGGATTTTTCTTTGCTCAAGAATGCAACGTTGAGTTTCACGCAATTACCAAGACTCACTGTATTTGTTCGATATCGATCAGGCTTGGATATCGAAGCGAATTAAAAAAAATTAAATCGTGAAACAATATTTCTCAGAACATCTACCTGCCGTGGACCGAAGCTGCGGGCATCGTCGTGTCGATCTACAACGAGGTGCGTCACTCACTTCATCCTCGGCTCAATCGAAATCACATCTTGCTTTTTTTCTCATGAGCCCTGAGCCCGAAAATGGTTCTCAACCGCAAGATTTCGAAATAAGACCCGGAATCTATTCATCGCACACTCTGTCACACTTGAGTTCGAAATACGGGTCGCCGTATCTTGATTTCACATACTCTCTCATCTCTCTGATGGGTGAGAGAGTGTGTGAAATGAAGAGACGATTACCCGTATTTCGAACTCTTCTTCAGACCGACGTGCCCTACCCGGAAGTGTTCAGCTTCTATGCGCCGCCCGGCACAGCGACGGATATGGGGATACGATATGTGAAGACTACTCGGTGAGCTTTCTGAACTTTTGTACCAAGGCTGTGTAAAAAATTTAACTGTCTCTCTTTTTTCTATGCATTCTCGCTTTGTCTGCTCTGATTCGAACTACTTAGAATCACAGTTTAGTAGCTACACCACTGTTACTTGGTCTCATTCCAGAAAAGGCGCTCCCTACGGCACTTGTCGCGTCTCACAACAGGCCGACTTCCCTCACTACAAGGGCAAGTACCAGGTATGAATCAAGTTGGTTAGGATAATTTTCGCAAGCAATTGAAGAGCTAGCAATTTAAACCTATTCAATGGCGTATTGGGTCCTATGGTTAAACGATTTATGAAAATGTAGTTGGGGACTGAGGAGAAACATTTGCTGCGATTTAATGGCGCGATTTCCGAAACGTCGCCATTCAGACCGAATCGTGCTACCGCTCGTGCTTGCAGGAGCAGACGATCAAGAAGTGAGCTTTTTTCTACACAGTCTTTCTTGTGATCTGATATGTGTTAGGTTAGATATGTTTCACTGTCTGAACAAATGCTCTGGAAATTTTACCCATCAGTAGAGCATCAACGTGATCTTCTAAGAAACAACATTTAAAGAACTGGAAGTAGGCATTATTTTTTATAGCGAAATTTTTTATACCGAAATCTCAAAGCAATCGTATAAAACAAGCTTGACCGTATTTTAACAGATGCGGCTGCTACGATCCCACCTATGCCTACCTGGGAGGAGCGGCGACCAAGTCCTGTTTTGGTGACGGATTCGATAACTCGACCTGGGAGACTTCGTCGAAGAATCGTGAGTAGGGTTCCTCCTTATGGGTCATTCAGCCCAATTGGGCGTCGACTGAGCGGTTGATCCGCCTAGGATACTCGAGTATCGGGATTTATTCATTCAAGCCATTTTCGAATTAATCTAATCGTGATTCAAATAGCTGGGTTGGTGAGAACGGCGTATGATTGTTTGAGTTTCACGAATGACTCAAATTCATAAAACTCTCAAAGTTTTTGATACGTAGATCGCTGCCGCTATAGGGGAAAAATAATTCCGTAAATATCATTTGCAAGTAATTAGATTACTCTATTTCGAAATATTCTCAGTAGGGTTGACAATTCAAGGATCCTGAAGTTTCTTAGTTAGATTTTCCAATTAAACAATCCTTGTGCAAGGAATCCTCTCTCTTTCAATTCCTTGTACAAGGAATGAGTCTTCTCTACTCCCTGTGTAAAAAAACCCCCTAATTGTCAACCCATATTCTCAGTGGACTGCATCGAGGAATTGTACGACTCGACCGCAACTGACTTCAACATGATCCAGGACTGCACTGACTGCACGCCGCCCTGCGAGTGAGCTTTGATCATTGATCTTTGGTCTTTGATCTTTGATCTTTGATCTTTGGAGTATCTTCGGTCGTAGAAGGTACCCTCCCCAAAAAAGCATCGAACCGCAGGGGGTTGTAATCCGTCTAACAGCTGGCCTTACCAGTGTAGCCCACCTAGCCTTGCGTACTACTGTGAAATCGCTTGACATAGCAGCATCTTTGTCTTTAGCTTGTTGATCTTTGATCTTTAGTCAAACCTTCTTTTCCAGAGTCCAAACCTACACCACCACCGTATCCACCGCGCAGTGGCCCTCGAACGAGTACAAGGTGATCGATATACCGTAACCCGATTACCCTAACCCATTCCAGCCCTCCGAGTGCACTGCGTACAACCAGACCGGCCAGCCCTGGCTCTTCTACAATGAGTCCGCGAGCGAGCCCAAGTGTCTGGCCTGGTACGGTAGAGCGATCGATAACTGATTACCGTAATCCATTCGTAGTAGAGTTCGCAATCCGGGGCGGGTAATTCGGTGTTGGACCGGGTCGCGCGAGCGGCGAATGAAGAATGAGGCGACCCGATACCGAGCTCAAGAATCGTTGAATTACCCGATACCGGAGCGCTTTCGTCAGTCATAACTCTTCGCTAACTGCACCAAATCGCATGAAAATTTAACACGAGGCATAACTTTCCACGCTCTTTCGATTGGTGTATTACTCATGCAAGAATTATGAGTTTGAATTTTAAGATAGGCGGGCCAAAAAGTTTAGATTCGGCCTAAAACAATGCATACATCGTTTCATTTTTCAAGCTACTACTCCTATTTGGTCTCTCTGCTCGATAGAACTGCGTTCCCTTTGTGCAAGATAAGGACAAACCTCCAGGAGAAGCAGAGAGTGTTGAGCGAACGTGTCAAAATGGAGAGCGACCACTCGCTAGACATGCGCGGAGTGGAAATGAGAAGAATTACAAGTCTCACGATGTAAATTGCGCAAATAGAGATCGAGAAACGCGCGAATACGCGCATTTTTGGCACTCCGGTATCGGGTCGGAGACGAGTTTTCACGGGCCGGCCCGTATTTCCCTCCCTCTCATTCCGCATTCGCGGGGCCCCGTGGTATCGGGTCGTATCGTTTCTCGAACTCTAATTCGTAGGTACAAAATCCACACGCTGTTCGTCGAAATCTACTACGAGCGCATGAACTACCAGTTACTGTCCGAGTCTGCGGCGTATACGGTGGGTGAACAGTGGGGTATTAAGGGGGATGCGGGATCCGATAGGTAGGTTTGATCAATGACTTATTTCCCCCAGGTCGTCAACCTCATCTCCGACATTGGCGGTCAGCTCGGCTTGTTTCTGGGTGAGTTTCATGGGTAGGGTTAAATATGAATTTATGTCAACGAAACAATGATGTAGCGTGTCGCTGTTTAAAAAAAATCACAAATTATCTTCTTGAGAGTTTGAGATAAAGTGGTAAACACGGAAAGCGTAATAACTCAAAATGATGAAAAAAACTCTAGATTGAACTGTTCAAAAATGAAACTTCACAGGACCGTTACGCGTTCCCTCTCGCGTCGCGGTTGATGCTGCATTCACTTCTACTGTTCAGGCATGTCGCTCATCTCCATCCTCGAGATCATCGTCCTGATATTTCTTCTCTGTTGGTACTGCGCAACTCACAAGAGAAGAACGGCGGAGATGGATGAATATCAGAGGAGTGTGGAGGCGGAAAAGGTAATCTCCAATTTCTAGGCAATACGTAATCAAGAATTAGCATAAAACAGAGTGAAGGTAGAAGGAGCGGGTGAGGAAGGATTGGGTTGGTACTGTGCCTCGCACAAGAGAAGAAAAGCAGAGATGGATGAGTATGAGAGGAGTGTCGAGGCCGAAAAGGTACCAGTACCTTTGAAGATGCTGTTTATAAAGGGTGTTTGGGTAGGAGTGCTTGATAAGAGAATAGATTATATTAGTCACAAGAGAAGAAAGGCGGAGATGGATGAGTATCAGAGAAGTGTCGAGGCGGAGAAGGTGATTTAGATTGTTGTAGGTTCATCTTGTCGGAATACGCTTCAAAGGTATCATTAAAGTACTTTCAAGTAATTCGTTCAATTCGGCAGTGCCCTTTCTCATCTCAACAAAAAAAATGCGCAGATTCCAAGGAACGAGTTTACCCCCAGCAAACAATGATTCTATTCAGAGAAAGACGGAGGAGTTCTTCAAGAACAACGAGCGGATTGCTCGTCTACCGAGGGATCCCCGAGTCCATCCCCGAAATGCGAGTCAATCGAAGGAGAGAAGGGATAGGGACGGAAGAAGGAAGGAGTCCAAGCCGAGGAGAAAGGTCTTATCTTCCTCTCTTTTGAAGATCTCGTTAGCTCCTAATTAGATAAGTCTCAATGACCTTAATCATGAGAACTTTGTACAATATTTTCAGATTAGTGACTTTGATGAATGAAAAGGAAAATACTAATATTTCAGGGCATGTCAAACGCAGTCTACAACCCTCGCAACCTCTCGGATGCTTATCATGTACCTCCAATTCAGCGTTGAGATTGCTTCTACTTATATTTCATTTTTCGTGATTTTGGTTTGTTGGGAAATAAATTATGTGTGTTGTTCGTATGAATGTAACTGAGACAGAAAGACAACATTTACCATCACACAGTTTATAGAAAGTATACATTGAAATCAAGTAGATGATTGTTCATTCTCCTCGACTGCTTCTTCGAACAACTTCACAAATCCCCCTTCCTTTCTGCAGGTTGGGCAACTCAGTTGCTTTCTCTCCTGAACCGCGACCGCCTTGATTCTCTCCGCGCACGCGCGGCAAAGCGTATGTCCGCACGCGGTGAATACGGCGCGTTGATGGGGCGCGTCTGTGAAACAGATGCGGCAGGCGCGTGAGTATCGACGGTTGAGGGACGCGCTGCAATTGTGACATGTAAGGGAAAGCGTCAAAATAAGAAAGATGCGATCAATGGATGGAGTGTGAATGAAATGTAAATTTATAATAAAGAGCTGAAAATCTTTACCATTCTTCGTTCTCCTTTACTAACTCAGCGATGAGTTTTGCTGCTGCGTCTGCTCCATCTCGCGTCTCCAACTCTGACGAGGTCTCTCCAGTGGGCCTCACATCCCTCCGATTCCAACCATTACGTTCACGAAGGACCCAATTTCGCTGTCGGATTGCCTCGGCTTCTGCTTGGATGTTAAATTCTGCGCGATCACTAGCACTGTCGTCATGTCGATGTTGATTCCCCCGGGGTGACCATAAGCGATTGATTCTCGAATCGAGGGTCCCATCCCGTCTTCTCTCTTCGTTACGCCGTTGAAGCTGTCGCTCCCTAATCTGACTGAAACGTGCTCGTTTTCGTTACTCAACAAACTGTCGTGCCGATAAGAGATTTTGAGACTGAGATAAGAGATTCCCATAAGAGAGATAAGAGATAAGAGCCGATAAGAGACTCACGGAAGCTCCTGGATCCGTGGTCGCCGAAGTCGATTTCGTTCCCAGTCGGCACGGGTGTAGAGCTGGATCCTGAAACGAATGTGTTTCGGGGGTTTCGTCTCCTCTCTGCAAAAAAAAATCCGCCAACTCACATTCGATATTCTCTGCCAACAGCGGCCTGACGTGGCAGAGCGGCTGGACGCGCCTGGTCGGATGGACGCGGCTGAGCGGCTAGATGCGGCTGAGCGGACTGACGCGGTTGAGAGGATCTCTCGGGGTCCCGCGTGGCACCACGTGCCTCATTCGCCCTTTGTGCTCGGCGCTCCTCTCGCTGTGCTCTGACATTGATCCGTTTAGGAAGACGATATTTTGATCTCGAAAACAGTTCTCACCTCTCCTCTCTGCGATGGGCCTCACGAGCGGCGCGAATGGAATCGACATCGCGTTGTTCCTGTTGCTGACGTACTTGATAAAAATTCACGAAGACATCACGAGGCCTCCTGTCCATTGTTGATGTAGACAAGATTCTTCAAATAGACCAGATTTCGAAACAGTGATCAAAAACTGATCGACGCTAGGTCAACTCTAAGCGTCTCTGTTTTGCGGGCATCGCCTGAGGTCAAATATTCTTACGTGTTCACGCACTTTCTCTCACGCTACCTCTCGGGCGCCTTGCAGCAGAACCCGTCCAGCTGGGCACCTCAGACACGATGGCGGAACGCGAGTTATTGGCAAACACTGGTGAAATGTAACTAATGAAGAATGGTGCCCTATCCTCACCTGAGCATTAACGTTTGACATGAATAAGTAATTATTTTTATCACCTCTCGGACGTAATTACACAGTGTGAAGATGATTGATCAGAAGCTATCGCTCAAATGAATATCGCATAATCGTGTTGTTGGTTAAAAGGGGAATAAAGTATTGTGTTACGTTCATGTGATTGCTGTTGACAAGTAGTATTACTGAATAGTTTATTCATCACATAAAATCAGAGACGACAGGTTTTGATTTTACGAAGACGAATCGTTTGATTCACTCTCCTCAACTGTCTGTTCGAAGAGCTTCACAAATCCACCTTCCTTCCTGCAGGTTGGACAACTGAGTTGCTTATTCTCCTCTATCGCCACTTTCTCAATCCGTTCAGCGCACACGCGGCAAAGCGTATGTCCGCACGCGCTGAATACGGCGCGTTGATGGGGCGCGTCCGTGAAGCAGATGGGACACGCGCGCGAGTAGCGTACTGCTCCTTTGGTTCGATCCCTCTTCGATACTTCGACAAAATTGCCTTTCGAATCGATTGAAAGCTTTCGGCCATTGATTGTACAGATTCGTTGTCTTCCCCCGATCCTCTGCTGCAGTCGTCGCTCAAGCACACGTAGGTTCCGTCTGCAATGTTCTGCTTCTAATTTTTCCAAACACAAACTCTTGCTCAACAGAACGCTAAGAAAACGTATCTCTTGATTATTGTCTTTCATGCAAGATTATGACGACTTTAAGTTCTCACTGATAATCCTCTCTCATTTGCTCCAGATCTCGAGAATCGTAGATGTTCTTCAGAATCCCCTGCCGCATCTGGTTCCTGAAGCGAATAGTTTTTTGTCCTTTTTTTATATTTCTAATTTTGTATCTGCAGTAACTTGATAGAGTCGTGCGGCTAATGACTTTGAGATCCACAGTAGTTATTTTTTTGTGTGCCCACTGAGTCTAAACCTCACCCTTCACGTGCTCTGTCAAGCGCGTCAAGCGTAGGATCACTGATAGCAGCGGGCGGCACTGGATTAGCGACCGAGAGTGGTTGAGCGGGTCCATCGGTGCCACGACTAGCATCACGTGCTTCGTTCACCTTTCGAGCTCGGCGTTCTGCTCGACGGGCCCTGAAAACGAATATTATATTGCTTCAGTATGTGCGTGTTCTGTAGAATTTCCAATTTACACATTCTGGAAGACCACTTCCATTATTGTCTTGAAGATGTTCCAGCCAACCTCATTTGCATAATTGCATGCGTAATTTCAATATTTGAACTTGAAATAGAACCTCACCTCTCCTCACTGTGACGGGCCACTAGAACTGCTCCTACAGCGCTCCCGGAGTTCGGCCGACGTTCGATGACAGCTACCGAGTCATTGAAAGAAACACGAGGCCTCCTGTTCATTGTGGAAGACTCCGCGTGAAACAGACAGGATTTTGATCAAAAAGGGGTTTGACGCAACATTAGGCGTCTCTGTATCGAAGGCATTGCCTTAGATCGAATCTTCTCCTTTGTTCCTACACTTTCACGCGTATCCCAGAAGAGTAAGTAACTCAGCGCCGCCAGAGGGTGATCGATCATGTTTAGCAAGAGGTTAGCCAGTGGGAGCGACGATAAGAGTATGATTCAATATTTATCCGATGATGCTTCAAACGCAGGACGCTTGATTCAAGTGCCTTGAGTACGAGGATACCTTTACCTTTACCTGTACTTCAAACGTATTCGTAATACTGACATCGGGGCAGAATAAAAAATGCAATTTGAACACATTGAATTTAACAATGACGAACGAACACTTGCTTTGAACGGTATTTATTCGTAAAGCAGATAAATCGATTAATCAAAGTAATTACTCTTCAAACAGCGCAACGAATCCGCTCTGCTTCCTACAGAACGGTCAAGCGAGTGCTTTCCACGCAGCGACCGCGTCAGCATCGAGTTGCTCGGCGCACGCAAGGCATAAAGTGTGCCCGCAAGCGGTGAATGCCGCGCGGCGATGGGGGTTGTCGACGAGGCAGACTCGGCAGGAGCGAGCAGTGATTGGGGCGGGGCTGCAATGGGAAAAGGTAAGTTGAACGTACTCCCATGTCTAGCGATTGACGTTCTACTTGGAAAAAAATTACAGCTCACGTTTCGTTCTCGTGTCGGAGCTCGCGGATGCGGCGCTCACGCTCCTGGAGCGGACGCGCTTCCGCGTTGGAGGGGAGGGCGTTCAGGAACAAGTCCACGGCCGGAGGCGCTTGAGCTTCAGCAACGCCGTTGGACCGACGTCGACTTACCTCCAGCACTTGTCGTGCTCGGACTCTGAGTACTTCGTCTCGAGCCCTCCTATAAGAATATACTCGTGCCGAGCTCAGGCTGCATCCCGATTTCGAGTCATTATTCGATTTCGAGTCGCCAGTTTGCTATCTTTCAAAGTTTTCAATTAGGGTTCACTTTTTTCAGGTCATTCCACCAGATCAGGTAAAAAACCAGGACGAATTTACCTGATCAGGTAAAATTAATTTTTAGAAATCTTTTTGGGTGCCCTAATCCACTGGTATAATTCAGCAACTAGTTTTAGAGTTATGTGAACTCGGCGTAGGTAGGAATGATTCTCTTTTTGATCAGGTCACCTATTCACTTTCCAAAGAAGCGAACCCTACTCTCAATAGATGTCAAAATACGGCCTAGTCCCTCTCATTTCGCACTCTCTCACTTCGAGAGCTAGATGTATTTTTTGCGAGAGCTATGTGTATTTTGAACCCTGCTGCTCACCTCTCTTGCTCTCGTCTCACTTGCCGAGACTGTTGAGTAGCTTCGAGATTTCCATCGCGCCGCCTTTGATGCCGCCGCTCTTCTGCAGAAGGAATTCGTAGGCCTACTCTTCTTGATGCTTGATCGACTCCGGTGAGGGGCCTGCTCGCAAACACATTGCCCACTATTCACAGGTCTTCCTCATTTCGTAGTCTGGAAATTGGAGTAGGTTGTCCATTATGTACATAATAAAAAAGAAGATTTGTGTGAAAACTGAACCACTCACTGATACTCTCTGAGGCGAGCTTCACGAGCTCCTCTTTCTAAGCGTTCTGCGGGACCCATTTCGTTACCAATCCTCGCAATGAGATCAGGAACAATCAACACCGGAGGTTCCACGAGAGCTCCGTCTTCATCCGATGGATTCGCACGAGCTTGAGCGTTGTCCATTTGAGAGACAGGGATACCGATCACTAGCGATGATAAGTGAAGATGAAGTGAAACGAGAAGATGGGAATGTTATCGCTACACTCGATCGGATGCCTCAAGTCGTTGCCTAAATCTGCAAGCTTAGCCAGAGGGGAAACATTGCTTTCAGAGAATGGAATCATAAACTCTCTTGTTTTTCTATACTTTCCCCTGCATAAATCCTTCAGAATTCGCGAGCCTTGAACAGTGGCACCTTTGGGTAATTTGATATGCGATCATAAACCAATAAAAATGAATCGGCGATCAGCAGATTAATACACAATACCTTGAGAAAACATGGCATAAAAAATCTTTATTCGACGCAATCAACAAAAGAAAGTCATATGAAAACGGACAATAAGTGGATTGAGGTGCTTCTTTCATTCAGTCTTCGAACAGCTCCACGTAGTCTGTTTCCGATCCACAGAATGGACAGTTCAACATCCTGTGCTTAGTGAGCGCATCAGACAAAATTTGCTCAACGCAACTCATGCAGGCAGTGTGACCACAAGCAGTGAATGCGGCTCTGCGAGAGAGATCTTGGGTGTAGCAGACTCGGCAAGGGCGAGAAGGCGGTGGAGTGTGGCTGCAAAGACGTAACTAAAACGAAATTACAACCGATTTGTGAGACTGCAAACATGCGTGATAAGCAAATGTGAAATCTCACTTGATATTTTCCTGTTTGGGCACGCAAGTACGGTTGTGACGCTCTTGTGGATACGTATAATTGCGATGATCAAGAAAAGTTTCTTGGATAGGTAAAGATTCCGGATTTTGATTCCCATGACAAAGTTCTTGGGCTCTTCTGGGCACACTTCTCACTGTTTCATGTAGTTCGTTTCTGCAAAGAGTTAGAAATTCGAGAGGTTTACATATTCCGATGTCTATCTTACGCTCTGATTTCCCGAGGGCGATTATTTCCTCGAGCAGCTTGTGCTTGAGCGAGTACATGTAGCAGATATTCACACGTTTGCTCGGCGTTTCTGGAACATTTAAAACTTAAAATCTCAATCAAGTCATTTAGTTAAAACCATACTCAACTCATACTTAAACTTGTTCGCTGTGCCAGATCTTGTCCGACTCTTATGCAAACGGAAATAAATCTCACACATCAGAACAACAACGCGATAAATTACTGAAAAGTCAATTCTCTTACCTCATCTGATCCATCCCTTCCTGCAGCGTACTAAGCTCGGTTTGACATTGTGCGAAGCGGTGCTCGAGCACATTGACATTTCGGCCAAACAAGTCTAGTTCTCGGTTAAATTTGTCAATTGGGGCAATACGAGAATAAGGTTGCATGCTGGGACGCTGAGTGTTTCAATTCTGAGGTAGAAGAGAGGAGGAGAATCAGATGCTGGTTGATTCCGATGATTTAGGACTTCCGATCTCAAGCAGTTTTCAAGTAAGGTGGTAATCAAGGTCACGAGATCGGTGGTCTTGATCCGGTATTAGGGTGCCAGAGGGCGTAGTGATCGAACAAATCAATTTTGAAACTCAACATTTAAAAAAGATCACATTGATTTTCCGATTGTAAGATGATGCCAGACAGACTCGCTTATAAATTTGTAAATTATTATTTATTGGGCAATTTTGAAATAGACAAAAGATTGTAAAACATCAAATAAATAAATTAAAACAACAAAAAAGCTAATCATGATCATTGGTCAACAATTCAGGTTTCAGTTCTTCCACAAGTTTGATGTGCGCTCCTTCAACCCTACAGAATGGACAGTTCACTTCCTTTCCTTCCTCAATCATAGTTTCTCTCCACTGTTCTGCGCATGCCAGGCACAAGACATGACCGCACTCGATGTAGACTGCCCTCTGTCGGGGTGAATCACAGCAGCAGATACGACAGAGGCGCGATGGGAGATCACTGAAACACTGATTCGCGGATTACATCGACTGAACACAGCGTGTCAGAGGGGAGAGCAAATCCAATTATCGCGGCAAAGGTGGATGCGTGAGACTCTTTTCCCTCTCATTCATTCTCGCCGATTTAGACTGATCAGCGCGGTCGAGAGCGACAGAATGGGAGCGATGTGAGAGGAATCTCTCAAAACTTGTAATTGCGATGCTGTCCCCCTATTCGAGGCACAGAGAAACTCAATCGAAAACTTGATCATTTATCAAAAATGCGCGTATCCCATTAGTAGAGCTCAGTGAAACATTTTCGATATAATCGGAGATTGAATCGAGAAAATTGTTGAACTCGTGAACTTTTGAAAAATTTACTCCTCAGTGGCGGTAAATGGAAACCCCCACACCCATATTATTTTTGAGCTCCTCATACAGAGCCCTAAAACGGCGAAAAGATGGATTCTTCGTAAAATCGTGCGTATTCGAGCATCATGCATGCGATTGGTGTTTTTCGAGTTTTTCTCGAATATGCAAAATTTTAAAAATAGTCCGTCTTATCGCCGTGTTAGGGCTCTGTATGAGAAGCTCAAAAATGTTATGGGTGTGGGGGTTTCCATTGGCCTCCACTGAGGAGTTAATTTTTGAAAGCACTAATTAGAAAAACAATCATTATGACTTCAAAATTAATTAGCAATGATCAAAATTGAATGAGAGACGGCTTTTCGCCTACTTGATAGATCTGCCATCTCAGAATCACAAATTTTGTTTTTATCAATGAGATATGGGGTATGTTCCACAGGTTTCATATAAATATTGTCTACAAGTGTTCATAGAGAGTGAATTGCCGCGGAGAACAATGGGGTTCGTCCACTCTGACACGCTGTGCTGAAGATTCAAGCAATCACTGACCCTTCATGCAAGTGAACAACTCTGCTTGGAGTCTGGCAGATCGGACATGGCTTATGGTCTGACGCGTCTGAAGCGGCCTTGTCCGCGCACTCGCGGCAGACCGCGTGGCCGCAGTGGGTGAACACGGATCTATGGAGTGGCTCTTCCGTGAGACAAGCGCGACAGGAACGGAAGAAGTGAAGGTATGCGCTAAAAACGACATTTAATCATAAAATCATCTTCGGAGAACTAAAAATGTTAGGAAATAGCCAACCTTTCCTCGTTCTCTTTCCTGAGTTCTCTGATTCGCTCCTGAGCAGCAGTAGGTGGAATATAACTCGCAGATTCGATCCTTTGAAAGAGTATTTCATTTGCCTCGAGCAGATTCCTGAACTGATTCGTGGTTGAAACACCAACAAAAATGGTAAATAATATAAAACTCACCTCACTAAACCAATCCCCTCTTGAAAAGTATTCAGATCGGATTGAAGCTGAATGAGTTGATGCGACTGTTGATCAAGTCTGTTCAGGTACTCCATGACAGTTGTGTATGGTTCAAAAAGTGAAATTCTGATTCAAAAATCGGATTGGAATGGGAGCAACAAGTGCGTAGGCCCTTCCAGTTTCTTGAATAAGAATTCCTTGAGACCACGAGACAGACGCTAAGCGTTCTTTTCTTACCCAGAGGGCGAAGTCTCAGGACTATCCATTGTTCGACTTGTCTGGGTTCTGGGCCATTTGAAATGGACTCGGGTTGAAGTTTTCGTCGTTTGAAGTTTTCTCTCGCATCTTTTATCATCAAAATAACTGCAATGAACACAAATATGTTGACAATCGAAACAATAAAGCACCGAAATCGAGTAGCGGCAAGGGAATCAAGAATCGTGAGAGAATACTTTGATTGGATAGATCGAAAGGGATGAAGCTTGAAAACTAGAAACATAATAGAGGCATCGAGAAGTTTGAGAACAAAAAGGTGCTACAAAATTAGTTTTTTTACATGCTTGAAAGTGGAAGAAATTCTACTCTCCAGAAGTAAAGAAGAACCAAAATGAGTAATATCGAAGACTCAATATCTTCTGTCGTAGCCAGAAGATTGCTGATGGCCGCTCATGAGTGGTTGCTGCTGCTGGAAAGGTTAATGTCAATTATTTTTGATTGTCTCGTGCCCTAAAGATTAATTGAAAGTTGTGGAGAAAACTATTCTTTATGCGTTTGTGAAACTTGTTTTTCGAATAATCAATAATTGTCAATCTGAAGCAAATCTCACCTGCTGATACTGGTTGTAGCCGCCGTAGTTCTGGTTGCCGTAGCCCTGAACGATTTTTTTTTCTTATTGTTGATTAAAGTTCAAAGATCAAAGACCAAAGATCAAAAAGATCAAAGATCCTCACCGAGTCCTGTCCTCCGGCCGCTCTGTCCTGTCCGTAGGGGTAGGCATCGCCCATCTGAGGAGAACCGTGGTAGGCGTCCTGGAATTATTTGGGTCTGTGAATGTTCATAAAAATTTTGAAGGCGGAATGGGCTATCGATCGTTGATTGCAGAATCAAACTATTTGTATAGAGTTCGTGAAACGTATCGCGAACCTAGATAAGAAAGAATCGAAGTAGCCGAATTTGAAAAGTGATTGAGTGATAAAAAGATCAAAGATCAAACCTTGGGCAGCGCGCCGGTCCACGCAACTCCGTCAGTGCCCATCTTGGCGTAATGCTTCATGTGCCTGAAATATTTGATTTGACTGGAAGATGAGTTTCAGAAAATGAATAATTTGAGAGAAATGGATCAGTGTCAATTTGACTTAGATTTCCTCGAAAAAACTAAAAAACTGCATAGATTCTCTTCTCCTTCACTCATCATGCAAGAGCTGTAGCTATCAACTAAGTAATTTCTTGCTGTCTAAATCCTCTTCCAAAGCATCGATCGGACTAGACAACAACTGCCCACTTCCTCCTTCCCCTGCTAACTGAAATATTGCACGCAACCTGATAGCAAATTTATGAAGTAAATCGTTATCACCATGATTTTGACATAATTTTAGAAAAAGGGTAAAAGGGCTCACTTGTACAGTTTCCACACGATGAAGAGGAAGAAGATCTCCAGGGCAGCGACCAGAAGGTAGATGACGATGATGGTGATGCCGAGGAGGAGGGTGGCTTAAATCATTAATTAATTAATAAACTAATTCACTAATTGGTTAATTAAGGTCATAGTTTACTGGTGATCCCTAATGAGCGGATATGATGGTCCAATCGTGAGCGGGAAGGAGGTTGGAGGTGTTTTTCAACAACTAGGGATATATTTTTGTGTATTTTCTCGTTTTCCAGAGCTTTCTGCTTTCGGCGCACATAGGAACGGAAGTTGAACTCACAATCATCGCTCATGTAGTAGTTGCTCACGCCCATCAGGTTGCGAATGCCGTTGTAGAATCTGAGGATTATCGATTACAATTCGATTTTGAGTCAGAATCTAGTCAGAATCTGCTAATTTTTCGATTCCAGTCATTTTCAAAGGGTTAAAGTTTCCCATGTGTTTCACTGTTAGTGTTGTGTTTCACCACTCACTTGAGATTCTGGGTTCTCAAGTGAGTGGCGAGCGGTTGGGTGCGATTTTCGTCCCTCCGTCTCCGATTCCCTCCGCCTAGTGTCCCTCTCCCAGCAGCGTTGGCACGCGGGAGTTGTATTGCCACCATCGATGGGTCGCCAACTCTTCATCGGCACCATCAACGCCCGGACGCTCGCGCCCAAGGCCAAGCAGACCGAGATGGNCCCTGTCCGTACTCCTCCTTACTCCTATTCGCAATCCTATTTCTGATCTATTTCACTTCCTTCCCGATTCCTAGGTGAACCTCATGCCTGGAGCTGAAAATATCACGCAAAAAAACTCAATAAAACCCACGATGGTGATAGTATCTCTCGCCCTCCTCTCCCTGACCGTACTCTTCTTTACCGCTATCCTATTTCTGATCTATCCCACTTACTACCTGATTCCTAGGTGAACCTTATGCTTAGAGCTAAAATATAGCGCAAGTAAATCAATAAAACGCACGATGGTGATAGTATCTCTCTCCCTCCTCTCCCTGTCCGTACTCCTCCTTACTCCTATTCGCAATCCTATTTCTGATCTATTTCACTTCCTTCCCGATTCCTAGGTGAACCTCATGCCTGGAGCTGAAAATATCACGCAAAAAAACTCAATAAAACCCACGATGGTGATAGTA
>LS490386.1:68845-82465 GCA_900490845.1 Pristionchus japonicus
TAGCGCAAGTAAATCAATAAAACGCACGATGGTGATAGTATCTCTCTCCCTCCTCTCCCTGTCCGTACTCCTCCTTACTCCTATTCGCAATCCTATTTCTGATCTATTTCACTTCCTTCCCGATTCCTAGGTGAACCTCATGCCTGGAGCTGAAAATATCACGCAAAAAAACTCAATAAAACCCACGATGGTGATAGTACCGCTCTCCCTCCTCCCCCTGCCCGTACTCTTCATCATCGTAGTGCGGAGCGTCATCCGCCTCCTCGACTCCTGAAACAATTTTATTCAGATTTGAATTTTTTTTTAAATTTAAATATTATATTTTTGTATCGGGTCTGACCGATGGATCAAAGGAAAGTTTCCCATCAGGTTTCAACGTAGTCGTGAAGCATAACCGATTCATCCTATTCAAATTCAAACAAGCAAAATGGAACTACTTCTATTTGCGTTGTAGACTAGGCAGATTTAAAGTGAGGTGGAGTATGAGAAGAGTAGGGATGGGATGCCCTATGTCAAAATTCTGGGCAAAAAATCAATAAAAATTGTCTCACCATAATCGCCATAGTGCCTTGCGTGATGCGGTTGAAGGGGTTCCTCGGTCTGAAACAATGATTGTAGTAATTTCGAAAATACTCCTCATTAGCTTGCCCGTGAAGCGACAAATTATAATTATTAATCACAACACTGATATCTCAGAGCTGATTGTACGAGGACTGTTATTTGTGCTCATTAAGGTAATTAAATTAACCACTAATTAACTAATTAACTAATTAACACTAATTACCTGCATCCTCGAGTGGTAGGCGTCCTCCTCGTCCTCGTAGGATGCTTGCAGGGCCTGGAATTTGTTGATTAAAGTTCCCCTCCACACCTGAAAAAATTTGAATTCGCGCGAAAAATAAAGCCAGCGGCGCGCTAAGTTGCGTTCGGGTGCCCGCCGGGACAGCTTATTTACTCCACTGTCACTGATACGTTCTTGTTTTACAAACTGTATTTTCTTGTTTTACAAACTGTTTTTTCGTTAAAATTAAGCAGGATTTAAACGATAAAACAAAAGAAAACAGAAAGAAAACAAAAAGAGCGCAAAAAATGCAAAGCCGTAACCGCAGACAGAACAGCCGATATTACCGTAGTTAAGAAATCCACGTAGGATGTTTAGCTCAATCCCTCGTTTTTACTAAATCACCACGGGCCGAATTTTAATTATTTTTGCATTTTTTCTTCAAATACGATAGATTGGAGCCTCGTTATTTCATAAAATCGAATAAAAAGTGGGGGTAATTTTAGGTGTGGAGGGGAACTTTAAATAGTTAATTAATGAATTAATTAGTTAATCATAAATTATTGCTAAGCCTAGTAGTAAACTCAGTATTATCAACGCCAGAATTTGTTATATCTAAGCAACTGCTGAAACTCATCCGATTCACCACTAGTGACTTAATCGGGGAACAGCATACGTAAAATAGGTCTCGTTCGCTTTTCAGAGGTCTCATCGACTGTCGATATCAACAATCGCTCGATAATTGAAGGATAAGCTAAGCCTATGTTAGTCACTGATTTACAGAGACAATGGATGTTTTCGTTCTTCTTGTCTTGCCTCATCCCCTGCATCCTACGCAATTGGGCCTATCAAATTCCGAGCGGCAGCAAGATTCAGGGGAAACTCGATCAGCGCCCCGCGTGACAATGGAGATTCGAAGCGAGTCAGAGAGCTCTTTCTGGAGATGCGCTTTGAAGTGAAATGCACGTTTGTTTAATCCACAACAACCAAAGCACACACGAAAATATGTTTCACAGCTACTATTTGGCTACTATGAATCCACGCAAGATGATTCCAGCACTTCCACTTTTATTTAAACAAAAAAATCCTTTGCTTGCGATAAATCTGTCGAAGGCCTCGCTCTAACACTCACAGTATCATTGAAGCAGCCCCTTCCCCCGCTGGAGGAGGTCGGCCCTCCTCTTCCTCATCTCTTTGATAGTGACGAGCGGCCACAATCACTAGCTATGACCCTACTTCTGACACTACCCAATTTCAGCGCGCTCAATGCAGCCCCAGAAAGTGCTGTTCATTCTATGAATGCTGCTATGACCATAACCTGAACATCTTGCTCAGTTGAGGTGTGAAATGTTAGAAACGCAGTTATTTAGGATAGTAAACGCACAGTATCATTGAAGCTGCCCCTGCCTCCGCTGGAGGAGGTCGGCCCTCCTCCTCCTCCTCGCTCGTGATGGTGACGGGTGGCGGAGCCCCCAGGCCGCAGGTGCGAGTCCCACTGGTGCGCGGAGGAGTTGGGCTGCAAAACGTTTTTTAATCATTAAAATATCGTTATTCTCATCCGAATTCCGTGCTGGAAGAAAGAAAGAAGAACGTAAGTAAGTAACAAAAACGCTTCCAGTTGGGCTGGAAGGGGGCACTTTTAGATTTACTCTTTTAGCCGTAACTCCGCTCAAGGTATTGCTTGAAGTGCTTTTCTGATGTATTTGATAGCCGTATGAAACGTAACTGGACAGTTGAAACAAATTGTGGTTGGTGTGCAGAAAGTGGGTTGCACAGTTTGTCTCGGAACGTGTATTGTGGCTAATGGAAAATTATAAAAAAATTCTCAGGTGAGTAACTCTGAATTTCTAATTTTAAAAGACATATAATCGAACTGAAAGTGAAGTAAAACCTGCTGCGAGGCCGGCGTGGTGGATGGAAATTAGTCACAAACGACTAAGCTAATCTAACAAACACTCTCGTAAGAAACTCTAATCACCTCATTTTCGAAAGACAAAACAAACTAAGGCGTTTCTTGCGTTTATTAGGCAAAGAATCGAAGTCAAACCTGCTGCGAGTTGGGACCGGTGTGGTGGATGGGGAAACCGATCAGATTTCATGTTGTTCAAAACCCTGCTTACTGACAATATACGCAAGCTCTTACGCACTTACTATTGTTGACTTGTGGTCTTAGGCTCGTTCGGCGCGCACTTTCCTTAGTTTTAGTGGCTGAAAATGCTCGAACCTGTTGCGAGTTGGGGCCGGCGTGGTGGATGGGGAAATTCACGTCGGAAGTGTAGTCCGAGTCCTCGGAAATGCCGGCTGAATTTATTTTAATTATTAAAAATATTAATTTTAATAATTTTAAGATCAGTCTTCTTTCGGATTCAGACGGAATCGAGTCGACCTGCATAAGTCTTTTCCTGTGAATTGAATGACTCGACTACAATTCGTTGTTCTGAATCGGGGCTACAATTCGAAGGACTTGAGAAGAGGGCGCGTAAGGTTGTACTCAAATGAGCTGATGTCGGATGTGTGATGCTTATAGCCACAGAATCTGCCCAAAAATCAACCGTGTTTTTCTATGATTGGCTCCTAATGATTCTAGCTTCCATTTTGCGTAAAAAGGTAAAGGTAAAGTTATCCCGTTATTCAAGGCGCATGAAGTCCTGCGGGACATCAATGCTAGGCCAGTGAAGAATTCAAGGCCAATTCCATTTTGCGAATAGAGAAGAAAACCCCGGCCCAACTATTGAGACAAAATAAAGAAAGATTAACTCACAATGCACGAAGGGCGCGCGATGGTTGGGCGACGGCGTGATCTGGTCCTGCAATTAAATAATTAATTATTAATAATTAATTTTTTAATCAATTTATTATTCTTTTTATCCGAAATCTAGACCTTCAATGCTTCGAAACCCCAAAAAACTGTGAAAATGAAAAGAAAAAAGCGAAATTCTCACCGTTTCGATGAGCTGGTTTAGCGCGTAGAGTTTAGCCTGCAGCTCCTCAGTGTTCTCCTCTTGGGCATCTATAATTAGTTTAATAATTAAATAAATAATTTCGAAAAAGTGGAAAATATGTTATACGAAAATGGCGCTGGTGTTTGAGAGGAATTCGAGCTAATTCAAGAATGGCTAAAAGAGGGTAATAAGAGACACCGGACCGACTATCGATCAGTCTCAGTGTACCTAATATAGTGCAAAATAGTGGTCGCCGTCTCTCCATTCCACACTTTCTCGCCGCTCTGACCGGTGAGAGAGTGCGCGAAATGAAGAGACGATTACCCGTATTTTACCAACTATCGAGCAGTCTACCGAGTGTGTACCTAGGAGCTGGCGGCGTGGCACTCCCAAATGCATGAGTAGAAAGGAAAGGACTAGAATGTCTCCAGGAAAGGGGGAAAGAAGGCCAATGACTGAGGAAAATGATCGGAAAAGGAGCCAATAGGCTATTGACAACAGCAAAGTACAAAATAAATCCATGATGAGTAAAGCATGCATCATACCACGAAGACTGAATGCAATAATGATAGCCTGTTCTTCCCGAATCCACATAAAAACGCGACACACCATAGTCATCTTGCAGGTACGCTACAATTTCGCGCTTTGCATTGCAAGAGAACGACTGTGAGAATGTCGAAAAGAGCTATGACTGGACAACGCGAAAAGGAAAAGACAGGAGCCACCGCTGGTTTGACGTAGTGACTCTCTCGTGAGGATACTCCTGCTTTGTCTCTGGCCCTCTCTCAGACTTCCCTTGTCTCTCGCCTCACTCAAAAGGAGGACTCTTCCTTGACAGTCACCAAGGGTTACTCGCTGGCCGCTCTTTTAGACCACAACGACTCAAACAAATCTATACATTGATGTCCTATTCTGAGTCGCCAACAAGTCTGCGGGATCGATTCAACTGAGATTTCGAAGTAGTTCAAGGAGGTGTGAAACATATCTAATCAATGTTCCGAACGGGTGGCATCTCATCACACTTTGACAGTCTCCCAGAGCGACACTCACTCTGGCCGCTCTTTTTCAGTGATGGACAACGTTGGCTGAAGGAACTTTCAGGATTGTAGATTGATTTTTCAAAACTTTAGGAGAACCATGTATCGACAAAACCTACGCTTTACAAGAGCATCAAGAAATTTTGAAACGCAATGGATCATCGCATTCGCAAGTGCTTCGAAGACTGTAAAAACAGTCTTTGAAGGACTTGCGAACTGATGCAGCGCTAAAAATTCGATATTCCTGACGCTGAATTACAACGGCGTACATCGCCCAGTGCTAGAACAGTTGGGTTTGTTTGATGAAGCAGTTCACGGGACCATCAAAACAGCTGAGATGTCAGAGACTATCAATATCTTTTGAAACATAACCAGTGCAAAAGTTGCAAGTTGAAACACGACCAAATTCGATAACTCCAGCAAAAAATAGCACGCGTAACTCCTGACTCTTCTTCTCCTCCTCACACAATGCCGCATTCGCGTGTGACCTAATGAAATTGGAACACGCGAGTCTACGAATTTGGTCTCTCATTTCTACGAGATCTCTCGATCTGTCTGACTGATGAGAGATCAAGGAAAACGACAAGAGTAATTCGCCATCAGGCAGCGGGAGAAGAGGCATTAGCGAGAAATTCGAGGAAATTTGCTGCAGGCAAACTAGGAAACACCTTCTAAAAACAGGACAAACAATGGAAAAACAAAATCACCTGAGAGGCTCTCAAAGTTGCTCTGCGATGATCCCATAAACTAAAATAGTCAAAACACACATTTTCATGCTAAAATCGACTAAACCGAACAGGACTAGAATTCAACAAATCTTACGGCTTTCTCGCTGCCTTCGCAATCTCAATAGGTTAACATCAAAGATCACGCTCATAACACGAGCCAAAACGGAAATATCGCTCCTTGAATTGGCTGTAGAACATCGCAATATGGGCCACCGTCTCTTCATCGAGAGAGTGTACGAAATGAAGAAACGATTGTCCGTATTTCAAGCTCTTGTTGAACAGGGGATTCAACAAATCTCTGCTTTCTCCTTTCTCGCTGCCTCCTCAGTCTCCATGTAATGAGATCTCAACGCGCCTTTTGCCGTCTCCCTTCTCGATCCCCGCACTCTCTCGCTCTCGCGTGCTCTATCGCCTCTCAGACCGGTGCGAGAGAGAGGGAGATGAGGAGAGACCATTCTCTCCTCTTGCCGTCGACCGTGCGGAAAATCCACTTTCCCAGGGACCCGCAGTGTGATTCGACGGGAAAAATTCAACCAAAGACGATTTGAATGTATTGCAAAAGTAGTGAGACTGCGAACTTTTGCAATCAGTTCTTGAGCATCCTGTATCACTAGTTCAGAAACGTGTATTCGAGTAAGGTTCCCATGAAAGAAAACGAAAAATTCAACCAAGGACGCTAAATAGAGGACGATTGTGGCTTAAAAGTAGTGATACTATGAGCAATCAATGCTTTAGAATCCTGGATTTAGATGGGAAAGGTGAGTCCCATCCACTTTCCCAGGAGCGCACTCGAAGTGTGATTCGGCGAGGATTCGAGGCGTGGAAATTCGAAACGCGAAAGCAACTTTGAAATCCGTAGAAAAATCTTGCAGATGATGGTGTGTAGTGTGATTCTAGTTCAATCTAGGCAGCGAAAATCTACTAAAGCTGAGAAATCTGTAGATGAATGTATCGTAGAAATCCTAAAAGATAGCTACCTCTGTATGTCCACTGACTTCATCAGTCAAGTCACGCTATGAACGTTATGCTAGGTGACTAACATAATATGCTAAAAATGAGCATTTGAGATATGACGAAACGGAAACAATGACTCGATGCGCTTCTCGAAATCGATGAGCTAGTGACATCCTACACAAGCTGGATAGCGTTCAAGAGTGGCGGAGGCAACTTTACTAACGATCGAAGGCAGCATTAGCAACAATTTCAACAGCGAATGATGCTTTCAACACTTTTCTTGGGCAATCAATAAAATGCTGTGACTGGATGAGCCAGTGACATCCAACACAAGCCGAATTGGGTGCTAGAGTGGTGAAATTCGAGCTGCCCCAGCAGCGAAATTGGAGTAATTCGCGAAAGGCAACGTTGTCTTTCGACTCAGGCATCAGACCGGGCGAGAGAGTGTGGGAAACGGAGAGAGTCAAGCGATTGTTGGGGAAACGCGTGGAGAGGAAAAGGAAGCTGAGAAAAATGGACGGCTGTAGCAGGAAATAAGTGGGAATAGGGAAGTAAATCGCAGAATGGAATGCATTTATAGAAAAAAAAACACAAGGAATAACCTCAATGAAAGTGAGGCACAACCTCCATCTCTCTCTATCTAACCAGCGCTCTCGAACAGGTGAAAAGGCTATCGACTATAGCGTGGGAACTGGTCGGCGTAAATAGCCAGAGTGATAATCATGGAGAACTTTCAGACTATAGTCTGTACATAGTATAGATGCTGCCTGTGGTTGTACAGACAAATACGCTTCAGACAAGCTATATTTGGAACGAAATGTGAGAATGTTGATTCGATCAGCTCTCGTAGAATAAACACTTGAACAAACGAATAACGTTTCCACTGCTCACACAATACAACGTGGACAACGAATACGTTTCCCGCCTATGCAAATTACACAAAAAATGAGCCGGGAGAGCGGACCGTCCTCTTCCTCATCCTTGCAGTTCGATTCATGCAAATCGATCACCCTGCTCTGTCGCGGCAGAACACTGTGATAGGCTTAAAGTGCAAACTTGGTCTAATCGTCTCTTCATTTTTCCCACTCTCTCATCGGTCATAGAGGCGAGAGATTGTATGTGAAATGAAGACAATGCTAGAACATGATCTCCGCTTTCAAGGAAGTGGCCAGCCCATCGTACTAGAGTAGAAGTCATCCCGCATTAGCGCTGCTCTCTCCACTTCCCCTGCTCTCTCACTGACCGACGAGAGAGCAGATGAAACGAGGAGAGACAAGGCCTTCTTAGACGATTACTAGAAGAAAATGCTCCGTTGAGCAGCGGAAAATGAGGTCGACAACCTTCTGACTCTGAGAAACGAGTGAAAGAGTACACGGAATAGAGAGAGTCCCTTTCAGTCGCCCTCGCAATTTTCTTGCGTCCTTTTCGCCTATCGCAACGATCTTAGGAGGAGGAAGGGGAAGTAGTAAGTAGGTGGTTTTTGGCTTGTTCGGAACTGCGAAAAGCTGGTCAAACCTTACACAATGCTGAAAAATGGGCAAGAGGCGAAATTTCTCGAGTTTTTGATCGCATAAACGTCTAACATGAATTCAGACAACTGAGAAAACGCATCAGTCATAGACCGAGAAACCCCTTGCAATAACAATAGCGCTTGAAAACCCACAAGCAATCAATTGTCTATTCCTCTCTCTCTCTCTGCCCCGCCGTTTCCTAATACAATAATAAGCAAGGGAGGGCGCGCCGGAATATTGTTGAGGGGTCGGGAGTCGGCGAGAGAGCGTGCGAAATGGAGAGAGCAAGTCTATTAAGACAGGAAGACAGTCAAGAAATGCGGTGTTCCTCTGCATTTTCGTCCTATTTTGAGGTAAGAAAGACGAGAGAGCACGCGAAACGGAGAGAGCGGGACCGAAAAGAGTACCTATAGGGGTGCCGGAAGAATGGAGACGGAGAGAAGGCAGGATGAAAACAAATAAAAAAACGAGGGAAGGTGGGGGAGGAGGAAGAGGTGGGGTTTCTAGGCCTTTTCCGGTTAGGCAGAGTTCAACATCACAGGTCGGATTTCAGCCAATTGAGATGTTTCAATGATCAAATCAGTACTGCCGGTCGTGCTTAGAGATGACGATCCTACAAGTCGATTTGCAAGATGCAAACGCTTCAGAGCTTTCTGATTCTCGACCTTTCTAAGTGGGAAAGAGGAGCCGGAAACAATAAGAGAACACTCGAGAATGCAATTCGCCGCTTCTCGCAGCGTGAGATTTGCTCCTCGGAGTGATTTGAAAAGGTCGCCGTCTCTTCATTTTACACACTCTCTCGCATCTCTGACCGGTGAGAGAGTGTGCAAAACGAAGAGACGATTGACCGTATTTCGCGGAGGGATTAGAAAAGGTCAGGCTCTTCAAGGAAAAGGATGCAGAATCTGGAGGGAAGAATATGGCTCTCGAAATCAAAAGCGCGTAGATTTGAGGTCAAACTGCATTGGGAAGGCAAAGCCTGCAGAAAGGAGATGCAAAGTGCGATAGGAGCTTGATGAGGGTCCTTAGGGAACAGCTTTAAAGGCCACGTGTTCAGCTTTCTGTGATAGCGCACTTTCTCCATATATTGAGCCAGACTTTGTCATTTCTTATTTTTAAA
Organism: Pristionchus japonicus; assembly: GCA_900490845.1. Taxonomy (NCBI): domain Eukaryota; kingdom Metazoa; phylum Nematoda; class Chromadorea; order Rhabditida; family Neodiplogasteridae; genus Pristionchus; species Pristionchus japonicus. Next base: position 77,919 of record LS490386.1, read on the forward strand.
GCCGAGAGAAACACAACCGGTAGCGCGTTGAGTGCCTACTGTAGAAAATACGTGAACAATAGCTTCTCATGGTCCTCAGAAAGGCACTCTTAGCCACCAGAAACCCAGAAGCGAAACAAGAAATGCATGGCGGTTCGTCATCTTTCTGGCTTGCAATCATCTTTTCCTCTTTCTTCTGCGCACTCTCCCACCAGCCAGGGGAGTTCGAGAGATACTGCTCTCGTCCTTCCTCGTGATCTCTCTCCAGTCAGACCGAGCGATAGACTATGAGAACATCAGTCTTGCTTGCAATCGTCATGCGGTCTGTGCCAGGTTGAGAGGACGAGAGATCATAAGAAAAGTAAGAGAGCCTGCCCTCTGCCTAGCAATCGGAAGCGCTTTGTCGACCTTTGCCAAGTACGCTCATCCATTGCAAGACAATGAGGGCAACGGTAGTAAAAAAAAGTATCTGGGTGAGATGAATGGGCCTCTTCGAATGTCTAGAGTTTGACTGATGACAGGAAAACGTTAAACTCGTGCAGAAAACGAGAGGATAAGTGAAGGCTGGCACGAAAGGACAGAGAGAAGGTGAAGGGAATGAACTCTTGAACAGACATCTGCCACGAGAAAATGTGCGTAGTTCTTCCTCGCATCGCAAGCAGCGAAACGATACAAGAGTTCAGAAAAAAATGATAAACACACGCACTATTGTGGCACCAACGTTGGTGTCCACTGAGCAAGAGCAAAATGCCAGTAGCGGACAGTGTTTTGCGTCTCGGCGTCAAAACTCAGTCACTCAGCCGCCAGAAATCTGCTCAGTCGCACAATCCAGTACAATGTATTTTATGACCTGATGCAGAAGATTGAAACGCACTTTGAGCTGAAGTAAGGAATAACGCTGAATAACGCGGCTGTTTTGCTATGCGGCTGGTATCCTAACGTGAGAACTCGGTTTCTCAGTCAGTCACTCAGCCGCCAGAAATTTGCTCAGTCGCACAATGAGCCGTGAAAAGGCAGCGGCTTTGGGCGGTCTAAATACCAGAAACGCAAAACAAGCCAATGCACGGAACAGAACATCATTGGCGCACTAATACCGCAGCAATGAGTGTTGATGGAGCGCTAGAATTGAGCAGTGTATTTTGACGCTGGTAACGTCAAAACTCGGACTCAGTCGCCGAATCTCCGCACAATGAGCCGTGAAAAGGCTGTGGTGGTGGGGCGAGAAAAGACGAGCGGAAGGAGGCAAAGACCAGAGAGAAGGAGGAAGAAGGGGAAGAAGAGACAAGAGAGGAGTGATGCTCCTTTCCTTCTCTTGCTTTGTCTGACTCTCTCGCTTTCCCCTGCTCTCTCGCTTCGTCTAACCGGCAAGAAAGTGAAGAAACTGGCGAAAGTGATGGTGAGACAAGACGGAAAGTGAGCAGCGCCACTCATCCCTTGAGGGGAAGGAAGATTGAGCGAGGAGACATGCGTTGTCAGAAATTGCGAGGAAGGGAAACAAGGGGATGTGTTAACAATTGTGTAAAACGTCATCTATGTTCAAAAGATTTGCACATAGCGTCGCGTTGCCTTTGTCTCATTCCTTGCTGGAAAGTAGAGGAAGGAAAAGAAGCGATCTGGATTTTCACCGTTTACCTGCAGTAACTACAGTTGATCCTATTTCGGACATCCTCTGAAGGTAGCAGAGGAAGAGAAGATTGATGGAAGAAGCAAATCACGAGGATGGAAACAAAGCTAGGCGGCGTGATTAGTGGGATGGAAGGATAATTGGGAGAATGGATGCTAGTATGTAATAGAATCACAGCAGTCAGAGAAGGCAGTAGAATGATACTTTTTTGTGTTTTAATCTGATCGAGACCGAACTCCTATCATTGAAGACGATTGAAGTATTATTTATGAAGAACATGTGAAGCATATCAAGTCGTAGTTCAATTCTACTAAAATAGGATTTCAGATAAATGATCAATTGAAACATCATCAAGAAGACTATTCTATTAGAAAGGAAGCTGCCGCAGCAGTGAGGCCCAAGGAAAGATAGGTGAAAGAAAACAAAACAGGCAAAATAAATGCCGCTCAGCAAGAGTTTAGAGACAAGTCCATTGTTACTCACCAAGCGGCAGTTCGAATCTCGCGCATCCACTATTATGGTGTGGCCATTTTTAGCTAAGTGCGTGAGCAAATTTAATCGAAAGCACGTTTTTAAAAAAAAGTACCAAACGGCAGCTCGAATCGGGCATCAACCAGCAGCGAGTGGCCAGTAGGGCGGCAAGTGTCACGCAAGATCATATCAACAACGAATTAACTAGCTTGGCGCGCACAAAACTAGTGGTGTAAAAGACAGAACTCCCCAAACGGTATCTCAAACTGCGCATACAGCACAAAATCTGTTCCATAAAGCGAATCTGCGCATGAGCTGATCTCAACAAAGCTGATTACTCACCGAACGGCAGCTCGAATCGGGCATCCACAAGCAGCGAGTGGCCAGTCGGGCGGCAAGTACCGACAGTTTGGCCGTTGCGCGTCTCCAGTTCGTGATCGATCTGGAAATGTCGCATTATGTTTCAGCAAGCACTCGAAAGTACCAATCCTATTCCTTCGCTATTCCTTCGGTTCAATGGTCTATGCATTTTCGTATCAAATTGAGATCAATAGCATATTTGTTATCTCAGTAATTCAGTAGTTCTATGAACCTCACTGAGAGCCCATTCATCCCATTTTTCAAAAAAAAACCACAGAAATGTAATACGCTTCACAGAATTTACAAGATTCGAACACGATCCTCCAGATCGATTTTCTTATTATCTTGTGTCGTTGCAAAATCCAAACTCAATCGTGATCAAATTTAGAAGTTACGATTCCGTTTTCAAATGTCTAACTTTCGAGTTGTGCGCAAGAAAATAGCTTCAAAATGATGGATGAATGGCTACCTGCAGCTCCCGGAGACTGCGAGTAAACTATGATGCTAACTACTGGGTGCTGATTGTAAGAATGCACTATAGTCGCCCCCTCCACGGATGCATGCATTGTTTGTCGCCAGACATTCCAGTTCTCAGATTGGCCGATTCAATTGGTTCACCTGCAGCCACTTCCCGTCTCCGGGCGCTTGAGAGTAAACGATCGAAGTCAGCGGCATGTAGTGCACGCCTGAAATATTATTATTAATTTTATTTTAATTAATTAAATTTTTTTTAAATTGAATAAATATAGAGAAAATAGCGATTGAGAGAGAGTTCTATGCTTTGAACTTTAAACGACGCAATTCGTCTTCATTTAATCTCTAGACGCATTTGGAACATCAAGTAAATCCCCGGAAAAGGAGACGCTTCAAAAGTGTTGTTCAGTGAAAAGTGAAGTTGCAAGTTTAGCTACGATTCGATTCGAAAAGAATTGGTAGCGCATTTCAAAGACCAGATCGACTACTGAAGGTAAAGGTGAAGGCAAACAACTAATAGTCTCAGAACGAACGCCACATCTAACGAGAAAGGCAACTCCCAAGAAATGATGGAACAGCATTCTTTTCATTTCCCAACACAGCAAACAGTAGCACGTATTGACGTGATCCAAGATATCAGTTCAGATCAATAATTTCTGAGCAATCGAGGAATGATAATAATGAGCAGAGCTTAGATCTAACGTGAAGAACAACTCCAAAGAAATGATGGGATTGTCTTTCTTTTGTGCGCATCTTCATTTCTCAACACAGCAAACAGTCTCATGCCTTGACGTGGACCCGGAGGCAGTAGGAACAATATTGAATAATTGATATCCTCTCTTCCTTCACTAACTAAGGCGTACCGAGACGAGAGTATCGATGTGCTCGATGATATTTCGAAACTCTAATTTGAGAATGAGTTTCAGAGCGAGCAGAAATGAGTGGGAGCTCTAGTGAAGTTGATAGGACGAAGAGCAGCCCCACAAAATTTCTTCATTGTAACTGTCTTGATAGAGATGAATGCAACAACAAAAACTACTCATCGTTCCGGCACCTTAAGATTGCAAGGATTGCATTGCCAGTCGTTCCTTCGGCGCTTGTGGAGTTTCCCGGAAGTATGGATGTGTTTCACTCATTCTATAATTGTCTTGCCCTAAACAGGGTTGGTGGTCGGGGTGGATGGTGGACAGACAGTCTTCCGGTGAACTCCACAAGAACCGTTCGTTCTATGCTGAATTGTATTGCTGATATCGATGCGTTTCACAGTGGACGCAAATACGGATAATGGCAGACAGATGCAATGGCAAGTCGTCGCAGCTCTCAAAAGTATAATAACCAGAGAAAATTCGGCTCTGTTCTGGTTGATGTGTCCTTTGAAAGTTGATGTGTCCTAAAAAAATAGATGTGTCCCAAAAAAATAGATGTGTCCCATAAAAAATTGATGTGTCCCAAAAAAAATTGATGTGTCCCATTTTCCAGAATTTCGTACCTCCAAAAAATAGATGTGTCCTAAAAAATAGATGTGTCCCAAAAAAAATTGATGTGTCCCAAAAAAAGTTGATGTGTCCCAAAAAAAATTGATGTGTCCCATTTTCAATGAATCCGGACCACCAAAAAATAGATGTGTCCCAACAAAATA
>LS490386.1:84650-96449 GCA_900490845.1 Pristionchus japonicus
CCCTATTTTGTTGGGACACATCTATTTTTTGGTGGTCCGGATTCATTGAAAATGGGACACATCAATTTTTTTTGGGACACATCAACTTTTTTTGGGACACATCAATTTTTTTTGGGACACATCTATTTTTTAGGACACATCTATTTTTTGGAGGTACGAAATTCTGGAAAATGGGACACATCAATTTTTTTTGGGACACGTCTATTTTTTATGGGACACATCTATTTTTTTGGGACACATCTATTTTTTTAGGACACATCAACTTTCAAAGGACACATCAACCAGAACAGAGCCGAAAATTCTAGTAAATGCAGTGAACGTTACTAGTAAATGAGTAAGCAATCAAACAGCGTGCAGGATTAGCGATCAAAAGCCACTAATAGAAGACGTGAGAAACTAAGGGAACATTAAATCTGGATAAAAATAGAGTGGTAAGCAGAAATAACAGCCCATTTAGACCTGCAACACGTTACTCTACCACTGTGCTTGAGCAACCGAAAGAAAATTCAACCTAATATCAGTCAGATAGAGCGAGAGAGGCCGCGAAATTAAGAGACTCACCGATCAACTTGTCCCAGAGCACGCCTTTACTCCACAGTTCCAGCACCATTCCCTCGTCCATACGATTCGTTTCGCTGAAATTACATTTGTTAATTGCATAAAAGTATCGTCCAAAACGAGCGTCAAAACCAGCAGCTACAAATAATGAGAAGAACGGTAACGTGCTAAGTTTCAGGCTGCGTACAACCTAGGGATGACACCGATTTTATTAGTACCGCACGGGCTGGATTTTTAACAACAAAAACAACGTAAAACGCTACTCGAATCGTGTTCACGCGTTTTTCAACGTGATATTTGCTCCACTCAAAACGAAAGCACATTTTACAAAGGGAGTTTATGTCCAAAAGCTGATTTATAACTAGAATAGATGTACAAGATGTACTCCTGCTCCCATAAGATCACATTACTTTGCACACGTTTTTGTATAACATCTTCAAGGAACGATATTGTCAGAGTGATTTGACTAACACACAGGTTGCCGCAGCAAATCAGTTCAACGAGATGTTGTAATGTAACAAGGAGATGTGGGAGAGAGGGGGGACTCACAAGATAAACTCCTGCTCCCAACACGGCACGTTGCCCTTCACTTCATCCCTAGTTGCCTATCGAACTCCTCTCTAATAAACCTCCACCTGCGCCGGCGAAGGAGGAGAATGAGGGGGAGAAGGGAGAGAGAAGGCACTCACAATATGAACTCCTGCTCCCAACAGGGCACTTCACCTTCGCCTTTCATTCTGATCGCGCTCCACATCCGTCAAAGGCTAATTAACGAAACTGGGCACATTTCCTCTCAATCTAATCATCCTTTCATTTGACTTTATGGTTTTCTATCAATGTTCAACTTCTAAAAGTTCTTACAATATAAACTCCTGCTCCCAACACGGCACATTGCCCTTTCCTTCACTCCTAAGTGCCTATCGAACTCCTCTTTAATAAACCTCCACCTGCGCCGGCGAAGGAGGGGAATGAGGGGGAGAAGGGAGAGAGAAGGCACTCACAATATGAACTCCTGCTCCCAACACGGCACATTTCCTTTCTTCTCAGTTTTTACGTATAATTGACTAACTATCAATTCCATTAGCTACTCCTTTCATAGTACATACAAAATGAACTCCACATTTCCCATTTCCTATCATTACCTATCATTCTAATCGGCCATTTCGGTGATTTTATATTTACCTTTATTCATTTAAGGTTCTTACAATGCATATCCTCGCCTAATTGTAAGATCTTCAACTCACAAAATGAACTCCTGTTCCCAGCAGGGCACATTGCCCTTGACTGCAACTGTCGTCGACTTCACATTCTGGAGTTTGACGGTGACGTACGTGTTGAACTCGTCTGAAATGAGCGTAATCCATCTCAGTTCCTTTTGTTTCGGACATAAGATGATGCTACAACAAAGTTCGTGTTGAACTCGTCTGGAATGGAAATAGTTTAATCAATTCTTTATGTTTTGGCACAAAAAAGTGTCACAACGCAATGGAGATTATGATGATTTCGGCCTGTGTGTTCACTGTGTTCTCTCTCACATAGAGACGACTCTGGTATCTCGTATCAGTAGGTGGGCAACTGGCCCCCCTACTGATCGATCCCTCGAATCTTACACATCTTGTTTCAGTATTCTCCCTCACGTTTCCTCCTGCCCCTCTTCTTTGAGACGGATCTCATAACTATTTCAGGGACAGAATCGCTGCCCACAAGAATCGGTGAGCAACACGTGACAAACCGAGCATTTTTCTCTCCTTTTACGCATTTAGGCTCCTAGATTTGGTTACTGAACGTGGACAGTACTCTCTACGCTTGTTCCCTCGATTTTTACGATTGGATGAGTTTCGACCCACGTGTCGTCTCACACATTGTTTCACTGACCGATGAGAAAGGGCATGCAATAAAGTCTGGATGCGTTTCAGAATCTCACAAAAGTGAAACTAGACTTGTATCGATAGTGCTGCCGCCGTTATTAGCTCTGAAAAACACAAACTAAACTAAAAATTGTCTTCCCCACAACATGCCCATACCAGAGAACGCGCGCATGTTTATCCCTCCCTATCTTCCATAAATCGCATTTTCGCCCCGAGACCGGCGCCAGTGCATAATTCGACCCGGAACGACTAGGAACACGATGGCTGACTCTCTTCATATCACATGCTCTCTCACTCTGTGGCGAGAGAGTGTGGGAACTGGAGAGAGTCAGATACTTGTCCCTCTGATCGGCGAGAAAGCGGGCGGAATGAAGAGGAGTTTCTCCTTTCGACATCCTAGAGCATGACGGATGGCTCCGCGCTCTATTTTTGAGCGTTGGTTCGAGGATTTCGGTCCCCATGGACCCTCAGGATTCCATCGTTACGCTAGAGATCGTGGAGGATTGGGAGAGTGTTAGGACCTTACTTTTCTCAGTTTTGGACCCAACGATAGACAATGGGCGATGAAGAGAGTTCAACACGTTGGAGCTCTTCCTTCTCCTTCTCCCTCTTTCTCTTACTTCTCCCTCCCCTTCCCCTTTCGGTCAAATGTGATTAGTCATTCTCGAGAAAGGGGAAGAGAATGGGCCCTGAGTTCACGCTCTCTCCATTCACTATGCTCTCTCGATCTGGAGCGAGAGAGTGTGCCAGACGAGGAGAGTCTGAGAAAGAGCAGCGTGAACTTACTGACACATAGCATACAGCGCTCATCCGTCAAGTGCGCAACACTGAGACTCTCTCAATTCCGCGTGCTCTCTCGTCAGACGGAGCGAGAGAGTGTGGAGAAAGGAGAGAGCGCATCCAATATCCCTAGGGACCCGCACTAATTTAGGCAGAAGTGTGAAATGTTGCAGACGTCAGTTGATGGTCAATAGAGACTAGAGTAGAGCTTCCATAGTTCTCATCCATCTATTTTTTTTCTCGTCATCATAAGGCAGACATTGAATTTAGCTGAATTCTCTTCGCCTGGGAAGTAAATGAGCGGTCTCATTGTATCTTCTCTGATGAGTCCAAAAGGCCGGCTGACAATTGCAATATCCAATTCATGTGCACATGCCTCATATGTAAACAGACAGGCCTGCGAGTTGTCTGATTCTCTCCATTCTGCCTGATCTCTCGCTTACTCTAACCGTCGAAGGTACAGTAGAGAAACAAGGGAAAGGCCTGGGTGTATGGTTACAGACACACCTTTGTCAGGTGGAGTAGTTGGATGAGCTGAGTGGATTTGTCTAGGGATGACGCATTTTCCCGGAGTTTCTTGAATATCTGGCCCACGACCAACCGCCCAAAGGGGGGTAGGACTCTCGATAAATACTATCGAAATTGGAACCCAGAATAAACCCAGAAAAACAGAGATCGAAATTGGAATATCTCAAAATGTGAACAACACCTTGCAAGATTTCACAACCAGACGATGCTTGAATTTCAAGCCCTATCGCTAAATGTCACCCGAAATAGCTCAACTTTGTCTCCTGCAGGGCTTCCTTTCTGCCGCTCCGAACAATAACAAGATAAGCGTCATATTTTGCACAGTCGGGCACTCGGCTAAATTACGTGGAGGAGCTCGCCTGTCCAATTTCTGATGACAATTGAAGTTTTTTTCAATGACTACTTCATAGGCCTCAAGCCGAAAGGAACCAAAGCTAACTCAATTAACTCGAACCCGACTCAGAGATTGCAAGGGAAATGACGAAATCGTTTCACTCGAGCAGAAATAGCCTCCACTCCCGGAAATTAACCTTCCCTTGGTCAAAGAGTCTTTTATTGTTCCAAGAGAAACTTTGACGTCTTTCACCACTCTCAATGCTCTCTTTGAAGTCTGAGATGTGAGAGAGCATGACAAAAGTGAGAGACGAAGCAAGAAAGACGGATGTGCGCTTCACTGCCCTGATTCGGATGTTTTCGGAATCGAAGATTAGCTTGTTAATTCGCCTCAAAAACTTCCGATTTTCGCCTTTCTCGCACTGATTCAGACTTGTTTTCGCTCTTCTAAAGGGCGTTCAGTCTGCATGTTCATTGAGTTTTCTGATTTCGAGAACTCTCAGATGGGAATTGGGCAGAATTTTGTTTTGAAGGAGGAGAAAACGGACAGATGAAAGTGGTTTGTGCGAAAAAAAGCTGTTTTGCACGGATTTCATGCAGAGAGACTGTGATTGATCGACTATTTCGAAATTCATAAACAAGTATGTTTGCTATCGTTGCTTTCAAGATTTCTTCTCTGGTTTCTACGAAGATCGTTGACTGTTTGACAACGGATTCGGCACTTGGCTGGATTAAAGCATTCGGACCTACAGGATCTTATGATTGCGAGAGAAAAACGTCTGTACATTAGACAAATGGTTTTCACGAAGTTTTCGTCCGACATAGTGCCGTGGTTTCTACTGAGATCTTTGAGAAGATCTCTCAGAGCTGCCGAGAAATTAGAGAAAGCCCGATGCTTGAACACATTCCGAAAGGCGGATTACGCGTCTAGACTAATCAAAAGGAGCATTCATAATTCGCTCTGACATCGAAAGGAAGTAGTGGAGCACGGGGGAATGATGTCAAGACTAGGGATGTCAGAATTAAGAATGACTCTCCTCATTTTCCACACTCTCTACTCGATCAGGCAGGCGAGAGAGTGTGTGAAATGAGGAGAGTAACTTTTACTTTCCAAGCTCTACTGAGGAATGACTTCAATAAACACAACAGAGAAGGCAAAGAGAGGCAAGACATAATGGAGAATAATTTAGGAATGCTAATCAACGAACCCCATGTCAATTCCTGATGCATTCTCTGCCTTTTCAGGAAAAGATGTGAGTAGGATTGAGATGCGCTTCAAGCCTCATACAAAAGAAACATTGCATCGCAGGTTTGATCTTGACATCATTTCTTGCTTGAATCTAGTATGTCAATTATTCAGGTCAACTTTCGCGAACCCTCCGCTCTCTCACGCCAGATTTTCTCTTGCTCCAGCGATTTTTCTCTCATTTTTCCTCCTCTTCCTCCTCTTCCTTCTTCTCCTCACCTCACTCTACTCTTCTCTGTGTCTCAGAGACCAAATGCAATTTGCTTCCCTCCGGAGGAGCTCCGGGATCCTCCTAGGCCCTCTTCCATTTCTGCCCATTTCCTCTACTTCTCTATTCCTCGAGAAACTTGGGTGTGCCAAAATTTCTCGGTCTCTCATTCTGCAACGCTCTCTCGTCGGATAGAGAAAGCTAGAGAATGAGTGAAAATGAGAGACCGAGAAACTTTCTCGCATCTCCTAATACCCTGCAGGATCTCGCACAGAAAATGTCACGCCGAATAGAATTACTAATTCACTTCAGTCCTTTTCGCCTCTCTCGACAGACAGCAAGCCATCACTAGGGTGTTGCCATGAGTTGCGAAATGAAAGATCCCGGGACTCTATGACGTCACCCGAGGATGTAATTGGATGGCAAAGTAATAGAAAGTGCTTGGTCGAATCGTAAAACGATTACACTCGAACGTCTCTGACTCTCTCCAATTCGCGCGCTATCTCGCTTTCTGTGAGAGAGTGCGTGAAACGAGGAGAGCGGAACGATGGAGCTCCAAGAGAGTCCCGATAATTGCGCGGGCAATGAAATTTGGCGCGGTCCTACGAGTTGAGAGAGAGGCCGCGGAGGAACAAGGATTGTTTCGAGCGAAATTCGGGTCTTTCGTTGACACTTATTTGCACCAATTTGCTGCTAATTATCGAACATTCTGACTAAAATTCAGCAGAAAAGTGAAGACCGCAAGATAATCCAGTAACGTGTGTGAAGTCCCACGCAGATTCGCTCAAGAGCACTCGAAAGTGGCTGGAGCGATGCACCGAAACGGCAAATCAGTTTAGTTTCCACGTTTCTTACACATTTAACCCCACAGATAAGCCCAAAACAGAGATCATCTCCAACTTTCGTCATCGGAAGCTCTAGAAACTCTCAATTTTGCTCGAAAGCCCTTTGATCTTGCCGCTTATCAGCTGTGAAACCCTCTACTTCTCTGAATTTAACACTTGAAATCCCACAAGCTCCAAAATCGAAGGAGAGGATGTCTCATCGTGGGAAATCATGCGCGTAGGAGTAAAGTGGGCGAGGGATTTTCGATGGAGCAGAAATAGATGATTATTGGGTTCGTTTGCAGCGGAAATCGCGAGGCTACTCGACGAATCACGAATTCCCAACGAATTCCAGCGGCCCTAGAATGCGTTCGACGGATGTCACGCAATCTAGGCAGAATGAACGTGATGAACAGAGAATTCTCATGCAAAATCACGGCAGAAACGAGGTAAACGAGGTGAAATAAGTGAAAGAATGAAGGAGAAAGAGATAGGAGCCAAGCAACCTCGAGTCGATATCAGGAAAGGCAACATTGGGCTCATACGATTCGTAGTCCAACATTTTGTAGCTGCGCTTAGCAATATTAGAGGTGATAGTACAAAACGCAGCAAGAACAGCGACAAATCGCGATTTCTGCACTAATTGAGCTGAGAAACGATTCAAAAGAACGCTTTTTGAAAAGAAGAATGAACGGTTTGATCAAGAAATAAGAAAAAGAGAATATCAATGGAAACAAGCGCATATTCTGTAGAAGAAGACAAGAAAACGTGAATGAATTTCGAAAATTGAGAAAAAAATGGATAAAATGACTTACCAACTCCGCCGAGCAGCCTCGCCTTCTTAACTGAAACGATGAGGGTTAGCATCTCCTCAGGAGTCGACCCAACGTAGGGAACTTTCGGAGCCCTGGGGAGCCCTGGGTGCGCGGGCGCAGGGGGTGGCGGGGGCGCCAGGTGGGCGCCTCTGCCAGGAAACACTCTCGGCTGACTCACTGTTGGTGCACAGTAGCGACATGGACATTCGCTACTGGCCGGGCATCTGCAATTCGGATTCTTGCTGGCGTGGTGAGCGGTCGGGCGGGTCGCGGGGGTCGTAGGGCACCGGCCGACTATCGAGACTAGCGCGCTTTGTGGCTGTCTTCCCTCTTTTTCTCTACTACTATTGCTTCTGCATCTATTCCGTCTCCTTTCGCCCCCTCGCCCGTCTCTCTTCTCTCTGGCAGACCCTTCTACGCCTAGAGAGCCGAACCCCTCGACATCATCGGCCGCGACGCGGCAGGCGACGCGTCAGGCCTGGTGGTTCGGCGGGGCGCGAGGACAACTAGAGCGAAACGAGGTCGGAGGGGTAAGGGAGTGTCTCATTTGTCAATGTATGTCTCAGAGGCTCTCTCCTCTCCTAGAATGACCCTTGTGTCTTTCGTGGAAAGTGGCTAGCGAAGGGCGGCTTGGATGGGTTCCAGGGACCGGAGACAGCCCGAGAATGCAAAAAATATGTGTGCTCTTCTTCTTCGTATTCCCTGATTATCATTCTCAAGCTCTCAGCGTTAGGGCAAAATACAGGAAAGGTACATAAAATCTGTCAGACCGAATTGGTCCTTCAATGGATTCTGAGAGTCGGCGTAGCTGAATCATTCATTGTTAGGCTCTTTAGAAAACAAGCTCTGGTTTCAAACGAGAGTTCTCTGACTTTGCTATTTTCTCAATGGCTCTTGAATCATGCGGAAAACCTAGACTAGTGCCATAAATTCTGTACCAATTCCAAATGCATCCCAGCTCTTCCCAAATGTCGACCGGTGGCTACACGCGCATGGGTACGGGGAATGGACTCTCTTCATTCCACATACTCTCTCGCTAACCGGCGAGAGACCAGGCGAAATGAAGAGAGTCCCGCGACGCGATAATGCATTCACGAACGAAACATCTGCTGAAGAAGCGCGGCGAAATGAGGGAATCGGAAGGCAAATCGTGGAAAATAAGAAGCGAAGAAAGGCAAGATAACACAAATGGATGGCAGTTTGGATGCGAGGAGATAAAGTGGGGGTTGTAAAAAGGGAGAGGGAGCGAGAAAAAGATGGGGAAACATTGATGCTCGTTCGTTTTTGCATAAGAGCGACAGATTTGGCGCAGTTTATGATGAGGAATGGGAGGGTTTTGCAAGAACTTTGTCGAAAATTGGGCAGTTTTTCACGTTTTGATCGATTTAGGGTTCAGTACAAGAAACAAACATCGAACATCCTAGAAGAAATGTCGAGCTTTGATGTCCTTTCGAAAGTGGACAAGAGTTTGGGCAATCGTTTCTAGTCATTAAAATACGACGAACATAGAGAACAATAGACTCGAGTAGAGAATTGAAGTGAGGGAGGCGAGCGGAGAACGAAAAATATGAGAAACGGAGCTAGTAAACCCTCAAAAATTAGCAAATTGAGCACAAAAAAAAGTGTTGAAGCAAAATCAGTGTGAGAAGAAGCGCGCAAAATTCAATTTAGCAAGAGATTTGCGTGCTGAGGATAGGGAACGTTCAGAAATGAAATCCAGTCGGAGAAAGTGCGAGGATTCAAGAGCTCGTCTCAAGATAGCATGCAATCAGTGGCAAAACACTTGACTCAAATGAGGGGATTCCGTGAAACTCCACAAGTGCGAAACACTCGAAATGCAGACAGAAACTGGGACATATCTTCGATATTTGCGCAGACTTCTCATTCCTCACCTCACTTGTCCCTCAAAACGATCTAGTCTAGGTCAAAAAGAAGAAATTCCGAAGCCGGTATGACAAGAAAGAGCACAGGAAAGGCTAATAATTAATCGATAGTCCATTCATTTCCCCATCTCCTCTCGCCGTATTGTCGGTTTTCCCTATTATTGTCAACGGCTCACGCCTCTCCCTCTCCCTTTGTCGACTGGTTTTTTGCCGCCTGCTTTTCAGCCGTTTCTGCTTTCTAACGGCTGCTTTTTGTTCGATGTGTTGGATACGTTTCGTCTGACTCTCTCAGTTTCGCGTGCTCTCTCGCCTTCTCTAACCGTCATGATCACTAGTCGGGTGCGGCAGAACTGCGCCAGTAGCCCCACTGCGCGGCATCGACAACAATCGTCTGATGATGGCGGAACGTCTCAGAGTTCTCTGGCATTTGACTGGCCGAATCCTCAGGGATCGAGGAATTGCAAGAATTGGTTAGGAACAATAGCTGTAGTTAACTATGTCTGCTGGGTTGAATCTAATTCTGGAGCTAGAAGCTGGTGAATGAAAAACGGTCAGAAAACAGTGAAAAAGTAGAATATTCGCAGCGTGAGTTCACTGTAAATATGAATCGATTCAGGAAGAAAGAATGGTCCAATAAACCAGAAAGATTGGCTCAAATATAAAACAGAATACAGGCACCAGAGGTCATAAGTCTTGAGGGATCGCAAGATTGCAAGAGTAGGATTTGACCAACCTTGCCTCAACGAGAAAAATAAAGTGCTTCCAAAACAAGCAACGGCACTTCGCACAGGGAAACGTGTCAGGTGAAGCCCATAAATAATGGATAGCAGGGGAAGGACGTCAGAGGTCATAAGGAAGTTGAGAAACTTCCCGGCAATCTTCTAAAGAAGGCTTTTCCCTCTGCCCCACCTCGTTCTCTCCATTTCGCACGCTCTCTCGCCAGTCCGAGAGACCCAGAGTGTGGAAGGAATTGGTGAGTCACTTACGGAGCCTCTTAGGACCACTTTTTGCATCAAAAAGCAGGAAAAAGGCGAAAGGCAGGTGAAAATCGGACTTTTGGTCTAAAAAGCGGCACGATAAAAGTGAACAGAGAGTCAATTCTGATTAACGGAGAAGAAATGCACGAATCGGAGGCTATATTGTATGCAGAAACCATTGAAATTGCTCTTCTGCGGAGCAAAAACTCCGAAAAAATTGAATGCAAGAACACAACAAAGGGAGTGAGAAGACTTCTTCGAAGATTAGAGAAAGGGCCAGAATTAGATTTCGAGAGGCCCTGACTACTACAGATTTGATAGAAGGAGAGGAAAGACCGCCAGGAAAACAATGACGTTCAGGTGGGTCGTCTCTTCCTTTTGCACGCTCTCTAGCCTGCCTGACAGATGAGAGAGTGTGTGAAATGAAGAGACGACGAATGGTAGTCTAAATCGAGTTTTGCTGAAGCCAAAAGCGGAATATCAAGTGGTGTTCCGGTCTATTTTTGTGTGCGGTCGGCAGTAAACTAAATGAGAAATGCGAGAGGAGGGAAGGGATACAGTTGAAGAATTCGTAAGCAAACGAAAGAGGCGAAGCTAGGTGTTTTTCGAAGTATTGAAATAAAAGATATTCGAAATAGATCTCAGTTTTCAGTTCTCAAACAGAATTTAGGCATGAACGGCAGTAACACTCACAATCGATATTTGCTGCGCAGTAGCAAGTGTTTTGCAGTTAGCCATTGCATTATTGAGTGAGGTTGAGGTGAGGAAAATAGTAAATAAGTAATAGCTCTGGTCGTTCCTATGCGCTATCACCATCGCTTAGGTATCCTATCAAATCCGCTTCGTTCTGCAGTTCCAATACAGAATTGTCCGAGAGGAGGGCGAGAAGAAAGAGTAAGAGTAAGTAAGTAAGTAAGAAGAGGGCTCTCCCCGAGGCTCACGCAGCATAAAATATTCGAGAACATGCATCTGACGCCTCTCTTTGCCACTATAAATTCTCCGCTGAGCAACGCACTCTCCTCATTTCGCACGCTCTCTCGCTTTCTATAGCCCCTTTCAGAGCGCGTAATTTCGTCGCTCTGACCTCTGCAAAAGCTGTTCAGTTTTTCCAAGAACAGCAAGCAATCGAACCAGGCAAGGCGTTGGAACGAGCCGGATAAGCCCCGAAATGAGAAGAAACACCAGGAATAGACACCTCCTCCACAGCATGTATCCGATTTCATCGCTGCGCGCAAGCTGGTTCCATGCCTTTTACAAATTCTGCTATTCTATTCTACACATCATTGAAGGGCGGTGCGGGTGGAATATTACATAGAATGTTTCTAAAACGGCTAGATAGATGGCTAGATAGCCTAAAAATGTTCGAATTCTAATCCACACAACATTGAAAAGTCGGAGAAAGCAAAGCAGCCTGAAAGAGCCAGCAATTCGAGGAGGCGATGGCGGATCGCGCTATTGATAAGGCTATTTCTATTATTCTGAAGCTGAAATAGGAAATCACTAAAAGCAGAACGCAGGAATTCTAATGTTCCTATGAAACACAGATGTGAGGGAAAACATTCTGGCAGAAGTTTCGAAGTACAAAGAACAATGGTGATGTGTGGCAATCGAAAGGCGGCCGAGAGTCGAAAGAGTTGCTCCTTCATACTAATTGAGGGAGCCCATCACAGAATATGATGGAGAAGTTCTTTGAGAACGAGATGTTGAACCAAGTTTTCAAAAGAATTCTGAGACTTTTTCGAAGCACAAAGAACAATGGTGATGTGTGGCAATCGAAAG
>LS490386.1:97191-107995 GCA_900490845.1 Pristionchus japonicus
TTCGAAGCACAAAGAACAATGGTGATGTGTGGCAATCGAAAGGCGGCCGAGAGTCGAAAGAGTTGCTCCTTCATACTAATTGAGGGAGCCCATCACAGAATATGATGGAGAAGTTCTTTGAGAACGAGATGTTGAACCAAGTTTTCAAAAGAATTCTGAGACTTTTTCGAAGCACAAAGAACAATGGTGATGTGTGGCAGGCAAAGGCGGCCGAAAGTCGGAGAAAGACGCCTGAAAGAGCCAGCAATTGGAGGAGAAAATCGCTAATGGACGCAGAGGCAGAGAGCGAATGTCGGCGTCTCTCGCTTTCTCTGGCCAGCGAGAGAGTAGGCGGAATGGAGAGAGTCAGAGAGTCGGAGTCGGAGCCAAAATCAGTTAGCGCGGGAGCGCCAACAGCAAACGGTTCGAATGTCGTGAGAATGGGTGAGATAGAGGATGGAATGAAATTAGCTATGCGATCAGAAACAAAATTGAGATGAATCTCGAACGGAACAGAAAGGATTAAGAAAAGAAATGAATGTCGTGAAAAGGGGAATGGAGGATGGAATGAGATAAACTAAGTTATTATCAGTTCGTTAGAGTGAGATGTGCGAGTTTGGATGTGTTAGAGTTGGATATCGTGAGAACAGGGAGATGAATAATCACTCGGTACGACAAATTGGATGGATTAAGTATGTGAGGCAATAGCCGGTTCGTGTGAAAGGGCGTTGAATGAAGGAGTGAAACTATGGGTGTGCTTACTCTACCAGAATCGACGTAGCTGCTTGCATTCCGGAGAAGTAATATGAGTGAAGCACAATCAAATCCATCGCTGAACCGTACTTCTCATTTCCCACAACGTGCATAACGAGATCGGATTCTACTGTTGATATTGACAAACGAATTCAAATTGAGGGATACTTAGTCACGATCTCAGTTGGGAAGAGATCGTGACTAAAACTGTGACTGGAGAATCTCAAAAGATCAGGGAACACATGGCGGAAAAGAGGCTGCTGTATTGGGCTCGAGAAGCGGAAATTGGGAGAGGAAATGGGAGAGACAATAGTGGAAACTCTCCGTTCCACACAGTCTATCACTCGTTCGGGCATAGGAAAGAAATTTATACAATGGGAAAATGAAGAGGCAGATGAAGGGCTGTTTATTGATGCCCTGAGGAATGGTCTAGGGATAAATAGGCTAAGAGCGAACAATGTCTCATTCTACTTGATAGGAAGACTGCACATTAGTGGACAAGTGTTCACAATTCGAGGAATCAGAAAAATTCGAGCTTGGGAGAGCAAGAGCGTTGCTCATTTCTTCATGATTATAGAGAGAAATCCTTTTAAATTAGAGCAGAACGCCAGACAATGCAAAAAGAGCAAGAGCTCAGAAGTTCTAAACTCGGTTTTGTGAGAGCAAAATCACATCAGTCATTTTCAAAGAGCGACAAAGACGAAGTGTTGTTGAACTATTTTGTGGGAAGAATGAGAGATCGCTCTTTTCTGACTTCAGATCTTTGAAAGAAGAGTTCAAAAGAGCATCCTTTCAAAAGATTGAAATGAGCAACTACAATCAATAAAGGCTAAACTGACAAGAATCAGTAGCGAATGTACAGAAGAGTAGCGTGTTCATTGGCTAGTTTTCGCTCACAAAAGGCTAGGAATTCCTTGCACCGCTCACTCGATCAATCCTACTATCTCCCGGTATCTAACTGACCATAGTGAATGCATAATGATGAGACACCGCAACGGTTACTTGCCGTACCCGGCCCATGCATAGCTGAACAATATGCGAGATGGGAGTATTGTCGTCTCTCCATTTAACACGCTCTGCCGTCTATCGGAGAGGCCAGACAGCACAAGTAGCAAGGAGGTCCAGATAGTGGCTGCCGAGATGGAGAAGGAGTAGGGAAACGTGAGAATAGCGGGTGCTTTTTTTGAAAGGGTATGAGATGATTTCGAATCAAGAACAGGCGAACATTGTTGAACAATATGCGGGATGGGAGCATCATCGTCTCTCCATTTTACACGCTCTCTCATCTGTCGGACAGTCGAGAGAGCACAAGAAACAAGAAGAGATGGTAGCTGGTGAGATGGAGAAGGAGTAGGGAAACGTGAGAATTCAGCAAGTGAGGAAAAAATTGTGATGACGCATCAAGAGAGCAATTCGCATACGATAACAAGATTGCAACACTTATCACAAAGAGCCAGTGAGAACTGCTTCAAAAGCATCTGGGGTTGCCAAAAATCGCAGGGACCAGTGAAAGGAAGGGTCAGTCGCATTATTTTTTCCAATTATCACGATATTTTACCTATGACTAGCGGTAAATAAGGTTAACACGGAGCTAGTTACACAAGAGACACAAGAGAATGATCATTGACCGTCTATCGGCAGACTCCCCAGAGAAACGTTCAAAAAAGAAGAAGAAAACATGTTATCATCCCCGAAAAAAGCACGTCAAATAGTCGATTTCACAAGCGGTTTCTCCTCGATTGGAGCCACACTACTATCTATCCATTCTATCTCTATCAACAGGTAGAGAGAGCGAGAGAACATGGTAAATGGAGAGAGCCTAGTGATAGTTTGGCAGCAAAGACTCTCCTTATTTCGCGTACTCTCTCGTCGTTCTGACAGATGAGAGAGAGAGTGTATAATTGAGAGAGACATGCTGCAACATGGCAGATGCTTGAATAGGATAGAGAACGGCTGGAAATTGGCGATGGAATCATACATGGAAGAAGAGGAAAAAGTATATGCTTCGTTATCAATCGCAAAGTGAAGGAAAGTTTTTGAATTCCAATGATAATCTTCAATTCAATAATCGGCGTCTGAAGTCGAAGAAAGGCCGACTCGAAAAAGTATCTGCTATGAGCGTTATCAAAGTGAAAGAAGAAAGACAGCTCTTGGAAATCGAGGAAAGGCGGTTTTTCAACAATTATCGAACAATTACAACAATAGAAATAGTCATCGAACAAGAGAACGCGTTGATTTGAGAGAGCCGAGAGAAATAAAGCCACTATTCGATTCTGAATGGGGAGGGAGAAGCGAGGAGAGGAGCATGCAAGCTGATCAATCGATGGATACGCTGTGAACTCGATGAGACAGTTACTATGAGACAGATGTTTGAGAAGATTGCGAGAATTGTACATGTACAGAATATGAAAAGCAGCAGAATACCATCACAATTTCGAGTAAAGTTTACAATTTTTAATCAGACTCTGGTGCTCCCTCCCCCTAAAGCAATACATCCAAGCTGATCAATCGATGGACAAAAGGATACATAGAAGTACTGCGGGAACCTACATCACATGTCGACCGTTATATGGATGATTGTCGTGGGGAACACCAAAGATTGTGCACATTAACCGGTAGCAGATGTTGGGTGGAAAAAAGGTTAGCCTTCAGACAACTATTGCAATAGATAGGGGAACGTGAAAGCTGATCAATCGATGCATGCATTGTGAACAGATCGCATTGCTAGTATTCAGAAAGCACAATGTAGTCGAGATACAAAAAGGAAGAGAAAAAGTTGTGGAAACTGCGATTTTTTTATGTTAGTGGAACCAGGCACTCCCTCACAAGAGAAACGAAGCATCCCAGCTGATCAATCAACGAACAAACGCGGCTACACAGTCACATGGCGACTGCCACTACATCACTCTCAATGGATCGTTACAATCCGTTCGAGGGATATCGCAACATGCTTCTAGAGTTTTACGGAGTATTTCAAGGAAAAAGGCTTGTGAAACATGCGCTGCGTGATCTCAAAGATACATGGGAGGCACTAAACGTCTCATCCCTCGTTTGACGTCTTTGTCGCTTCAATGGCACTGAATGTTGAAGCCTTGTCTCACGGTCTCTCCATTCCACACGCTCTCTTGCCGGTCAGACAGGGCGAGAGAGCAGGCGGAAGTGAGAGAGCAGGCAGAAAGAGACAAGCTACAGCTCTTAGAGTGGGCGATCGCTAGGGGTTACCGAAACAAGAGGGAAGCGGGCTAAAGTAGAGGGAGGGGTCGAAAATCAAACACTCTGCTCCCCGGGAGAACAGTTCAGTTTCACCGGGGTTGGATCGGGGTTTCCGGAGAAGTAAAGAAATTACGAAAGCAAAAGGAGAAATGTAACTGGATCCAATAGGAACTTGTTGCTATACTTGGAGCAGTGGGTTCAGAATAGGGTTCAATAAGTGGCATACTACTCGTGATTTATTTTCATGAAAAGGCAGAGTAGGTCGGCATTGTTCGCCCTTTTGAGGCCGGAAGTTGAAAGATTTCGGCGAATGAAAGAGCGGTGATCGAGGGTACAACGTGAAGATGAAGGGGAACTTCTGTCTTTGGTGGCCCGGACCGCTCGTAGCGCGCGCAAGGCGGAGAATGAGGATGATAGTGACCGAAAACTCGGCCGATGAAGGTACATGAGCGAATTCCGGGCTTCGTCGACCAAAAATTCGAATTTCGGGGCTTGAAAGGCAGTGAAATTCGAGAGCGCGCGCGCTTTCCCGCTTCCGGTGCAAACTACTCGCGAAATGCTTGGGAAAGTCGCCGACAGCTATCGAAAACTGACTAATTTCGTCGAAATCGGTCCGAGAAGTGTGGAAAACTGTAGAAACGGACATCATGAGGCCTTCATTATCCATTCTCATGGAGCAAAGCGTGAAATGAGACAGGCTCAGCTGCCCTGGTCTGACGCTATCCATCGTACGTTTTATCTCGCATTGCCTATCCGGCGAGAGAGCACACGAAATGGAGAGAGATCAGAGAGGCTCGAGAAGCAGCGCGCTCGCGTTAATTTCGCTCGTAAATTCGCGCGCTCACACCCGTAATCGACGGGCATTTTCAACGAGAATTTCGCTTTTACTCAGTTGAGAAGAAGAAAACAAGCGGATATTCAGACTAAATGCACCGAGTTTTCGCGGGAATTGCTGAGACTGCGTCTCTATTCAATCTTTTGCCGATAGTTGAGCGAACGAATACGTTTATCAGTGAGTATTACATCTCCTAGAAAACTATTCTCAACGTCAAATAGTCCGAATCGAGCTTCGAAATCAGCGATAAACTCGAGTCCAATCTCTCAAAATCCTCGAAAAGACTCGAGAGAAGAGAGGGAACAATGGGGCCCTGAAACAGCCCGGCCCTCTCTAAAACTGAAATATGATGTAGGAGGGAAGGGCCGAAGAGGAGTCAAATGCCCCTGGAGAATGGCCAAGAAAGGCAGGGAATGTCTCTTCATTCGGTACGCTCTTTCGCTCCGTCTGAACAGGCGAGAGACAATGGTGAAGTGAGAGAGCGGAGACGGAAAAGGGAGGAACCAAAGCGGGGTTCCCCCGAGGGGCCGTACGTTCTTTTAGTGAGGAGGAGGAAGAAGTGATGGAAGATAGGAGCGCACCCTCATTGAACTCAGTGAGAAGACTATAGATTGCAGTAGCTCAGTAGTTTCAATACGTACGCTCCAAACTATGAACTTGCCCGGGGTGAAGGAGCGGGAGGGGCATAAAAACTACTATTCAACCTATTTTCTACATTGAGAATTGATATGTTCGAATACTGTTGGTTATACCTCTTCTAGAGATATTACACAGTCTTGAAAGAAGAGGAATAAGAGGACTAAGGAACTCTGGAGGCAAAGAGAAAGGGATGGGCACAATGATTGGGGCGGACTCTTGGAACTAATTGTGCTGAGTTCGTCTGAACTAAGCGCCTGACTGCAAAAAGTACTTATTTTGAGGACAAGAACAGGTAATGCTTTCGACATTTAGTAAAAAAAAGAAAAAAAGAAAAAAAAGAAAAAAAGAAAAAAAAGAAAAAAAAAAAAAAAGAAAAAAAGCACAAATAAGTCGAATTTTCGACAGTTAGCAGCATTTTTCGATTGCAGACGTGAGAAATTAGAAGAGGATCAATATCAATGAGGAACCGACTGAAAAGTCAACTGAGCCCATCATTTCACGAAAACGGAAGAAATGGACACATTTCGAGACGGGCTGTGCAAAAATTTAACCGTCTCTCATTTTCCCGTGCTCTCTCGTCCTGTCTGACCGGCGAAAGAACATTTCGAAATGAGGGACCGGTGAATTTTCGAGTCGAGAGACGCGGGTCTTAGACCCTTCCAAGGGGCAGAGGAGAAGGAGGAAAAGATGATGGAGGAGAAGAGATGATGGATCGAGGAGGATTAGTGTGGGGAAGAAACACAAAATGTGCGTGACTCTCTCCAATTCGCGTGCTCTCTCGCCTGATTGACGAGAGAGCATGTGAAATGGAGAGAGCGGACCATCTTCTGTTCAATTTATGTACTATGCGAAAAGAGGAGTGAGACTCACTCGATTACGTCATTACTAGGTAATCCGCGCAAATGCACTACTTCTCGCAATTGGCCTGGGGGAAGACAAAGGCGCAGAGGTCTCAAATAAAGTGCGCGCTCTCCTCGTTTCGCACACTCTCTCGTCTGCTCAGATCGGCGAGAGAACGTGTGAAACGGAGAGAGTGGCGAGGATAGAGAGTAGTGAAACACACGCACGAAATGAGTAGTAGTGGTGCGCTATTGGGCAAATATTGGGAAGGGCGAAATATTGGACGGGCCTAGCGAAAAGAAAAGTAAGGAAGATCAGAGACCGAGAAAACTTTATATTAAGAAAAGTCGAGAATTTCAGGAGAAATGCTGATTTCATCATAATTCAAATCAAATAATTTAATTCCTGTAGAGGGCCGGGGATGATCATCTTGTTTCTTTGTACCATGAATGTCTAGCGGATGGGAAGCTAATATCCAAAATGAGCCAAGTATGGCTATGCTCAGAGCGGCGAGAGAGCGTGCGAACTCGAGAGAGTCAGGTCTTTGCTCGAAATTCGAAACAATTGGAGCGCTCATCGCTGAATACTCTGTGATCCGGAAAATTGGCATGTCTCATCAAGGCGCAACGGGTTCAGCGAAACGGGGAAATGCACTGGCAAATTAACAACCGAAATATTACTGAGCACGTTGAATGTTAGCCGAAAACGGGCTGAAATTCGAAAAGAGCAGGTGATATGGAGGCAAAGGAAGAGAAGAAAAAACTGCTCGAAGCGCGATTGAAAAGGCAGAGAGAAGAGAA
Organism: Pristionchus japonicus; assembly: GCA_900490845.1. Lineage (NCBI taxonomy): Eukaryota > Metazoa > Nematoda > Chromadorea > Rhabditida > Neodiplogasteridae > Pristionchus > Pristionchus japonicus. The sequence goes on from LS490386.1 coordinate 104,251, forward strand.
AGGAAATTGAGTTTGTCGAGATGGCCAGAAAGCGAAAGAGAAAGAGGAGAAGAGAAGTTGGTCCTTGCTCGAGGAGAGATCGAGTAAAGTGATTAGGAGAGTTAGTCATGACTCGTTTTTGATGAGCGGAAGATCAAAATTGATAACTCTAACAATGAGCCAATTTACTGATGAATCAGTTGATGAAACGCACGGATTCATTATTCATATTCTGTAATATTTCTTTTTTGCTTTATCTTTTCTTTTTCTCTTTTACAGCCTCCATTGACTTGGGGGGGGGCTTGAGCTTTGTTCATTCGTTTTTGAGAAAAATTCTTACTGAGAACACACTGCCAATATCAAGATTCGATCCATGAAGGATTGATCGCATAACATCGTGCCTTTCACATTTTATTTGTGCACGGAGACTCTTGCAGTGCCCGTCCGTGCATGCTCATTGTCAACAACATCCGAAACTTCTTTCAGCATTGTGACACGTTTCGCCTCTAAAGGAAGCGATACTACCCACTTAACCGATCCGATCCTCTCAATGCTACCTACTTTGTCGCTCTGCTTGTGAGAGCACAATTTAGAACACGGTCACACTAACCAGCGCTTGGCTTTCGGTCACACTTCGAACGAAAAACATGCGCAAACGATATCGCCCAGCAAGGTTTCGCCCAAATTTCAGGTTGATCTCATCCGCAAACAGATCGAGCTTAGGCCGCGACTTTTTGAAAAATTGAGATTGTGCTTCAGAATTGCGCAACGTACTTTTACTGGCCAATAGCACAAGTTTCTAGATCCACATTGATGCAGAAAAATATGCAGATTCATAAGCTTCATGCGACTAATGATGTGAAGCTCTCGAAGAAACGATTGAATCTTCTCTTTCGGAGCGGTTGATTCCCAGACTCATCAATGAATGAAAATGCCAACCCGAATGACAAGGATTTTTTCGGGCATAGGAACCCTCACCTAAATTAAAGCGAAGAAAGTATGGGCTAATCATATCATTATGTTCGTGGACGGAGGAGGTTTTGGGGATATTTGGAGTTTTCCGGGAAAGTGCAGGAGTGCCGGCAAGGGGAACAGTTGCTCGAGACGCTTGCTATGTGGGAAATTAGCCTTTATTCTGAGAGCAACCCCATTCAATATAGAGTCTATTCTTTGATCTCAGATTTCACGATTCGAAGTTTCTCAATGCGCAAACTCCGTAGTGGTCACGAGTTCTGCACCAATTCATTGGCGTTTGGTCACACTTGTGAGGAATGAAGTGGCCACTACGCTGAAAACAGTTCGCCGAATCGGTTTCCCTCCTCTTTGGCACGCTCCCGCAGCATCTCTAGCGGTTAGAGAACGCGCGATATCTGGTGCGACTCTCGCAATGCTCATCCCTGTATCTTGCAAACATCTCGCTTTCGGTTTCGTTTGAGCGAGGGGCGGACCCGGCGAAAACTAGGATAAATAGAGAGCCCTGTGACGATCAAAGCAGCCCACCTCAGTTTTTGCCTTTTTTCATATTGTATAGTCTGGCATAATTCGAAATTGCAGATGAACGTATACGGAACCGTCTTCCTCGTCCTTTCCGCCATTGCTGCCCTTGCGAGCGGTCAGATGGACGCCGCAAGAGTACAATTCGTGCGTTGTCTTGATCTCGTTCGTTCTAACATTGCGAACTTTCTCTTCATCGAGATGTTGAACAACTCTCATTTCAGGGCAAGAAGTGATCAGCCTGCTCTCTTCTCTACTATTTCTCTCTTATTTCGTCGCATGTCTTCTTCTGGCTCAATCACAACCCGACAATTAATTCTCATCCACCATTCATCAGAGAAATCCATCAGATAAACAACATTGTAATTCACTCGAGAGATGGTTGGCAAGAAACACTCATGATATTCCACATGCATTTGACTTTTGATGAGATGTTCGCGAGGAGATATTTGACAACCAGAAATTTGATCAAGTAATTGAAATTGATGAAAAAGAAAACCTGAAAATTATGAGTCCATACTTTCTCTCTTTCTCCGGCACATTCATTTCGGAGAGCTGTTGAAAGAGTTTACTCACAACACAGAACTTTGTGTTTCCATTGTCGGCTTCTTCTCAGTAGGCACATCTGAGTTGGCAATCAGCTTGCCAGCTTCAGCAATGAAGCAATAAGTCGAAATCATTTTATTGGCCATTGGAATGAAATTATGTACAATTTGAAAAGAAAGGATATTCTGAATTCTTGAGAAAGAAAACATGTCCAATCAGCCTCAGAGTAAAGACCTAAAGACCTTGACCTAGAAAGAAAAGTGACCATACCTAGGAAGAAGAAAATGAATAATAAGTATAGATACTTCCTTGATTTACATAGGTACAGTACAAGAAAGAGATGAAAAGAACGAACAAATGCACAATGATAGCACATACTGAATACGAGATATTCTGGATATTACGACAAGGGAATGAAAAGGGCGGCAATAGGAATCACAATAGATGTAGTGGTGGGCCTTCTGTGATTTACATTTTTACACAAGAAAGAAATCAAGACGAGAAATTGAAAGCGGATAGAAAAGGTTCATAGTGGCATCGAGACAGATATAGCCCTGAATCTTCTGTGATCTAGGTAATGCAACGAACTCTACGGAACTAATCAAAATTGAGAAAAGAAGTCGCAATGCAATTGAGTAGTGGAGATGGGAAAGACAATAAAACGAGAATAGGAATCACGATAGATATAGTGGTGGGTCTTCTGTGATTTGCATTGGTGCTCAAGAAGGCAATCTAGAAGTGGAATTGAAAGTCAATTGAGAAGGGCTCGAATCGAGATTGATGAGGCGAGGAGAATAGAATAGAAATGGAAAAGGAGTTGTAATGCAGCAACTATTGGATACGGGGCAATCAGTTGATTGAGATGAGCGATTGCATCGGGCACACTACTGCGATCCCGACAGCAGTTGCTCGATCGTGCTGGTCGCTGCGGCATCCTTAGCAGCAGCCTCTCTCGCCACGCGCGCCGCGACCTCATCTGAATTGAGACCATGATTGAGGGCGGAAACCCAAGTGCAAAGGGGTTGTAAAGGGAAGCATGGCCGTAGCCCAAAGACCATAGTGTGAGACCGAGGGCATGTCAGTATCAGGGGAGGTAGGAGGGTATAGCTCAGTGGTAGAGCACTCGCATACGTATCGGAAGGGCGGGGGTTCGACTCCCTCTGCCTCCAGCTGTCTTTTGCGCACTCCTCCGATCTTACATCATAAGATTGGACAAACAAGACGGTTTTGGTGCGGAGTCTCGAAGTCTCACCGAGGTCCTCGAACTTGAAGATGAGGAAGAAGGAGAGGATGAAGACGGCAACAGCGAGGATTGCGATGATCACATGCCCGATGTCGGAGTCGATGCACTTCCCCAGGCAGCTCTTCTCGTGTATCGAGTCCTAGAAAAGTTTGCGCGTTTACAGCCAGTCTGGATATCAAAGTGCAAGGCGAATTCACTCTCTTCAGTCCTACTTTCGATCTATCCGCATTGCAGGTCGCGTTAGAGATTTCCTATCACTCGCTCTAGACTAAAGAGTACCACACGCACTCTTTAGTCTAGAGACGGGTGGCGGGGACTGTCAACTAAGCGCCATACCTGAGGCGGCGTGTTGGTGCGGCTTCTCAGCTTGTTTCTCGTGTTGGCAGAGGGCGGTCCGTCGAGGGGTCCGCCGATCATGAAGCTCGTGACATGGGTGTTCGGGGCGGGCGAGACTCTCTGCAAAGGAGAACGGCATCGAGATCG
>LS490386.1:142436-166909 GCA_900490845.1 Pristionchus japonicus
GAGAGGGGAAGGGAGAGGGGCACGTGTGAATCGAGAGGAGAGGCCGAGTGGAGGGAAGGGAAGAGGGGTTTGATCTCTTGATCGGAAGGGAGGAGAGAGACGCGGCCTCGAGGTCAATGATCTACCAGAGAGGAGAGAGGTCAATGATCTATCAGAGAGGAGAGAGGGGAGATGGAGAGAAGGGAAGAGGGGGATGAGTTAACCATCAAAACAGACATTTAATTAATTTAATATCTTTGTTTTGACTCTTCTGTTTTTGATCCGAGGGCTACCTCTCGACCTTGCACAAGTAAAACAATGGTTGCTTCAAATTGAGGGTGAAACAAGTTTGTGGAACAGTTCTAATACTGCATTACTACTGTATTTTTGTACAGGTTTTATTTCTATTTCAATAATGTATATTTCACAATCGCTGATTCAGCAAAATTCTGCTCAATTCCGAACGCTCAGCGAACAACTTTTGCAAAGTTTGATGATGATTCACAACTTTCCTTATTATTCCCACGCTTTTCACTATAAATATCGCCCACTGAAGGAAGATATTCATTCAAAGAATGAAGTTTCTCCTCCTCCTCTCCCTGCTCTTCATCTCCATTGAAACCGCTCCAACTGAGACGAACCCCCTAGTCAAGAAGATTCAGGACGTAAGTAATTTCGAATTTTGTTAAACAATTAACAGAAAAATGCTCTATTCTCTTTCAGCTATTTAGCGCAGAACAGCCAAAGACTGAGAAGGACGAGAATCGAGTGCAGTAAGTTTGATTTTAAATTTTTCTAAAAATATTTTAAATATATTTAAAAAAAATTGATTCTAAAAGTTGACAGATGCTACATCATGTTCTGTCGTTTCGAGGACAAGGAAGGGTGCAAGAAAGAATGTGTTGCGTTCGCAGAGCACGTGGACCCAGAATATGTCAGTTAGCTCTACGTCAGCTGATTTCCCGTCCCTTTTCTGGTCAGACAACTCTTTTCAGAAGAAAAAGGCGCAGGAAGGCGCTATGGATTCCGGATTGAAGACTGAAGCAGAGTGTGTGGAGAGGTTGGTTAGACACTAGGTCGGATGAGAACGACCATCCGAATGCCCTAGTGCCTGTTCGAAGTGATGATGCAAGGCTGAATACGTTCAGATTCCGTTACGCTCTTGTCCCTGGCAAGGAATCAGAGCGGGTGATCGCTCATCTCTGTGCGATTCACTTCTCCTACCCTGACAGAAAAGACTTCCTCGATCAGTTGAAAGAGGCGATGAGAGCCACTGCACACTAAAGTGGAACATAATTGAGCTGGAATGCTGCGAATCGATATATACATAACAACCATTTATTTAAGCCTGCCAGAATCAGGAAAACGTACACAAACATTCTCACTAAAGTTCATCAGAATATTTCAACATTATTATGAAATATAAATCAGATTCGATAAACATTGAGAATCTACAAAATAAAACAGAAAAAATATCAATAATTTCAAAATTATTATTTTTTCATTGCCAGTGTACGTGAATCAGCTCATGCAGCAAAATATTCTCACACCTTTCAGCTATAACACCTTTCACAAAGCTTGAATCGAATCAGATATCCCCTAAAGATGTTGTTTCTCCCTCTCCTCTTCCTCTTCCTTGTCTCTGAAGGTGCCTCGCCAAATACGAAGAACCCTCTCGTGAAGAAGATCTCGGACGTAAGCCCATTTTAAAGATCTTGATCCGAACTTCATCTGCCGAATGAAAGTGTACTGAATTCTTGCGAATGAACAAGCAATTAATATGAAATATCCTTAAATTACACACCTTTAATGCGCACAAAAAAGTATAACGTTTTTTTCTTCAAAAAACAGATATTTTAGTTCATCGCTACAGAGAAGAGTTGGAGTGAAACCGACGTGGCTAGAGTCAGGTAGTTTTGCTTCTTCATTTCAGAAAATATACTATTTTTCAGATGCCAGATGCTATTCTGCCACTTTGAAGACAGGAACGGATGCAAGAGTCAGTGCTTGGAGTTCGTTAGGCAGTGGATTCCTAGACATGTAAGCACTCCTGATCCATTTTCAAAGTTAAAAATTGTTTCAGCTGCGAAAGGAACCGGAACGGCCGCAAGCGAAAACCGAGAAGGATTGTGTGGATGCGTAAGTCAAATTACGCCTTTTTTACATTTATTCAGCGCACTTGAAGAATGAAAACAGTTCAATCGTAACTAGGTGTGGTAATGAAGAGATTGCTCTTCTCATTTCACATGTTTCGAATTAGAGACTAAGATTTGTGCGCACATCAGGTGCTCCTCCCTCCTTTGGAAGAACTCAATCTCGCCCAAAGTCTGCTCCTCCCTCTGCTCTACTCACTTCTCCTACCCGAACAGAGAACAGTTCGAGAAGGATTTGATCGAGGCCATCAAACACTTTAATGTTTTGTCATTCTGAATAATAAAACATAAAGTCTTATCTTCACTCTGCTCTACGCACTAGAGTTCGAAATACAGTTCGCAGTCTCCTGATTTCACAAACTCTCTCACTCTGACCGGTGAGAGAGTATGTGAAATGAAGAGATGGCGACCTGTGTCTCTAACTCTGCTCTACGCACTTCTCTTACCCGAACAGAGAACAGTTCGAGAAGGATTTGATCGAAGCCATCAAGCACTTCAAAGTGTTGGCATTTTGAATAAAATGCCAATCATTCGCCATACACAGATGATTCCTGGCAAAAATGTGCACACATGAAATTAATACTGCAGAGTAATTGTAATCATAATCTGATTGATTGTTGCGTTCACAAAATGGTGAACGCCCACTAGGCGATGTAATGCTCCATATCACTTGTCATTTCATCATTGAATCATTCGAAAACGGATCGAAATGTCGTTGAATGACATTTTCAATGATGTCACATTCTTCCGTTTTACTGATGCATATAAATAGTTGATTATCATTTCCGGATTACCTTCATCTAACGATGAAATCCTGCATTCTTCTCATCGGCCTCATTGCTGCGGTGCTCGCGTCCTAATAGAGAGGTGAACTAAATATGTTGACGCTCCTGCACTTTTCCGGTCAATAGGGTGAGAATGAAATGAGTTTCGTGATTCCCTAAATAAAATGGTTTCCCGCATATGGTATGTTTGAACTAGATTTGATATAGTATCAACATTGAATTATGCCACGTTTTGTAAAGTTGCACAGTCCCAAACGATCTTCCTTTCAAGGTGCTCGAGAAAACTATCCAAACACTCCGCAATGCGGTCGCTCTCGTGGAACTTGCCTATGAACAGACATTCAACCACTCCGCTCCGATTATCGCATATGGTAAGGACTCATGATCGTTTTGGTGGCGATTTTTATCCTCAGCTTCACGTTATAGTTGAGCGGCTTTTCAGAGGACCCAACACCCAACTTCAAAATCAGTCTCCCAAATGTCGTGTTATGGCAAGTGATCCGGCTCCAACCCGAATTCGACATCGGAGATGTTGGTAGAGAGCGAGGGTTCATCGAGATCGCCGAAAGGCTGAGCAAGTGATTGTGAATGCGATAAAGGCTTTTTTCTGCTATATTTCTGCAAATAACCCAAAATATCTTTTTGTATGACAATAGTTGTGTCGCTCGAAACAAGGTCAGGAATGTCATCCGTGTGATGATTCAGTAGTATTATTCGAAGAAGATACGTTTAGAATACTGTTTTCTTCTTCCTTGACTCTTCCCTCGATCTCCAACCCCGCACAGTCTCTCATTCCTCTGCATATGAAAGACTGAATGACAGCAGCCTAAACAGTGAATACGAGTCGGTATAAATGACGTTGGAACTGCAAATACGTCAGTCCGTTACCAAAATGCTGGCGAAAGGCGTCATTCTCTTCATCTGCCTAGCCTTTGCTGCTTCTACTCTGCCTGAGCAGAGATCTCGCAATTCGGAGGTTTTGAAATATTCTCCGTGGTCTATCGGTAAAAAATATGTTTTCCGAACGAGAGACTCTACTTCGTCGGTGTCCAAATTCTCCGGGATTCACTAAATTTCATGGAGAATATGTACATGAAACAGTCCAACAAGACTATTCCTGTCATGGAATATGGTAAGCAATCTTGAAATCGATTATCACGGCGTTCTCATTGTTCTCTCCAGAGACGAGGTTGATAATGGTTTGCCTATGTAAATGATTAAAAGAAATCGGTGACTTTTCTCTGTCGCGGCAGAACGCTGTTTTATGCTCTACTAGATTTGAATCTCGACGCGTTTCAGAGGACGACACTAGCTTCAAGCATGCAATGCTCACTCTAGCTTACTGGCAAGCGATCAGACTCGCTCCCGGATACGACGAGAAGACTGTGAGGGCGAATGAGGGAGAGAAGGAGTTTCTGAAGATTGCCAAGTTCATGAGCGAGATGGGGAAAAACTGAGTGATAAATGTTTGAAAATCGAAGTGTGCCTATTTCACAAGACTGAAATCTGAAAAAATAGCATCTCCTTGCCGACATTACTTTCCATCGAATAATGAATCACAAACAATCGCACCAAATGTCGCTTCCTAACGGGAAATGACAAATGATTTCACGTTCCTATAAATGCGGTGAATTCTCCACATCATCCATCGATTCGCAAGATGTGCGTCAAGGTAGTTCTCCTACTGTGCGCATTTGCTGCCACTACTGCTTCTGGTGAGCTTACGGATGCAGAGAAGGAGGTTAGTAATCTCTGGTTTCTCAAACCTAATAGTACATTAACTTGTGGCCTATTAGGTGAAAACTCTCCTCGTTTTTCATTGTCTCTCCTTTCCACCTAATAGGAGAGAGTATGGGAAATGCGAGAGAGTATGGGAAATGAGGATAGTTGTCACCTAATAGGCCACAAGTTAGTGTACTAGTAGGTTTGAGAAACCAGAGATTGAGAAATATGAATCGTCGTCTCTGCCTTTCACACATTCTATCGCTCTTCTGATCAGTGAGAAAGTGTGTGGCCGAACTGAAGTTCTCACACTTTGTTCGCTTTACGAGATCAAAAATGCGAAGAAATTAAGGCCTTCAAACGCTCTGTGCTCATCCTTCGCAATGCGCTCAACACCGCGGAAGAGATGTACGTGAAAACCTTCAATGAGACCGTCAGTGCGGACGAGAAGCTGTGTAAGTGGGCTAGATTGACTCTTTTCCGGCTTTTAGTGCGACTCAAACCGTGAAAAGTCGACTATTTGCCGGTTTTGACTTAGTAAAGCAAGAAGTGGTGTTTTTGAAAGTGGTGTAGAAAGTGGTTAAATTTTGCAGACGATCAAAGCAACTTCCTGAGTGGTCTGCTGAATGTAGTGTCTGCTCACGCGGCGCACGGAACTCCAGCAGACTCAAAACCACCCAAGGGAGACGAGATAGAGTTCGCCAGAATCGCGGAGTACTTGGCAAGCAAGGAATCGCAGCAATGATGCACATCACCTTTCCTTTCCATGAACTAACGATTGCATTGATAAACGTATGATTCATCTGAAGCTAATTGTAGAAACGTCGTTTATGATTTAATCGCCAGCCCACTCTCTCTCTCTGCTCACAGCTTCTCGTATCTATGACCAGCGAGAGATGGTGTCTTCTTGTCTAAACAGCGCTCATTCGTCGATATAAATTCAGCTTAACCCACTCCTTTTCAAGACCAGCAATGATGATGAAATTGGTCCTTCTTCTTGCTAGCTGTGCTGCTGCCTTGGCAGAATATAAGAATAAAACTTATCTCGAGGTTCGACATTTTCAATTTGTTTTTTATCCTTCAAATTGTGCAGGAAATCAGAGGTCCGTACATACTCGGCTGCCAAGCACTTCGGGACGGGCTCATACTGATGTTTAGGGAGTTTTACTATCATCACGATAACGATACTATCCCCGACGCAGATCATGGTGAATTTTTATTCGATACACCATCCTCAGATACCCTATGACTTTCGAAATTGTTTCAGAGAAACGCTCCGCATTCACCGTTGGTTTAGCCACTCTTGCCTATTGGCAAGGGGTCCGTTCGGAACCTGGATTCAATGAGGCAACAACGAAATTTGACGATGATGAAACAAAATATATACGAATGGCCGAGTATTTGGACAGCTTCACGTGGTGGAAGACCCCGGACGACAAAATAGCCCTGGTGGGTGAACGATGCCTGTCAAAATGTGAACGAAAAATTTAGGCTTCGAAAGAATCGTTCAAGAAAGGTGCTCAAATTCTTGCAAACGTAGTGCAATATTCTAAGAACATTTACATGCACTTTTACAATGAGACCGTACCTCCAAAAGATTACTGGAAGCGTGAGTGATTTTTTGAAAGCTTTTCTAACTTTACAGCGAGATGATAGTATCAGGCTGTTCCGAAAGTTCCTGAGCTTTTTTGACATTGAATGTTCAACCTTCTCCCACTTTCCCTGATCGGCCTATCAGCTCATGCTCTCATTAATTCATAAGGCCTACGATACTCTTTCTATCGCACCATTGATCGGGCCTTTCCGATCAAAAGCACGGATACTATGACAATTTAAAATGAACGGAGTAGAGAATTGTACCCTCTTTTTCTCAGGTCATAACTTTTCACAGAGGAGTGATATGACCAAAACCGAAACGGTTTCTCGAAGGACGTTGCTTGAGCAATAGCTGAGACTAGAACCTGAAGATTTGCTAGTTATGGCTGGTTCAGAATAGTCTCAGATCTGAAATCTCATAAATCCGAATCTGATTGAATATAGTTTTCCATGCCCTGTGTTCGCATCGAAAGCCCCTGGGCACTCATTAGTGTTGCTAACAGGAGTAGTTGGGACGATGAACTCACGGTATTATTTTGGTTTGAGCTAGTTTCACCGTTCGCGAGCTGCATTTTTTACAATTTAACCCCACAATTTCAGCCCTCTTAATTACCAGTTTCAAGGCCCAGTTATTCTCTAAACAAAGTGGACGCTAGAAATTCTATCCCCATCTGAACCAGCAAGCCTTGCCCTATTACTGCTTAGCTGGGCAAGACTAGGGAATTGATTGATTGCACTATATTATTTTACGACTGAAGTGCGTAAAATTAGTTTTTTTCATAGAAATTCGCAAGGTCATCGACACTAAAATATATTTCTCATAAACAACACAATCGTGACTAAATTCTATAGTACGCTCGTTTCGACCAAAGTTTCCCTCAAAATATGCAGCGGAAATAATATGGATAGATAATGCCACTGAGCTGGAATTTATCAAAACAAAAAGGTCAGAAACTTTCGGAACAACCCTATATGTATTTTCAGGCGATCGCTACACCTTCTCCATTGGACTAGCCAATCTCGTTTACTGGCAAGCGAGAAGAACTGAGGTTGGATTCGACGAGAATGATGCAGATGAGAAGGGAAAAGAGCTTATCGAAATCGCCAAGAGTATTTCCCTATTTGTGCCTAGGCGTCCATGAATGTATCTAATGAATTTTACTAAATGAAATGCATTTGCACGATGATAAAAGGATAAAAGTGTAACGAGTAGAGCGGAATGAATGAGTTGCCGTAGAAATCTATGAGATATCGATTGTACCGTCTCGAATGTCATTTCTCAGTGAACCGTTCGAGTATTTGTTCAAAATGCTTTATCAGTTGGTTCGCGGCACTTGTAAGTTCCTCAGTAGTGACTGTAGGCCGTCTCTGCAAGATTACAATTTTGAAATTATAAATTATAATTTTGAAATTTTGAAAATTTCAATGTGAATTGCTTCGATCCGATTTTAAGTGGGTAGTGTGGCGCGTCCTCTGATTTTGCCGCATCATTTTTTAACGTTGAAAAGATTACCTCCGATTGTGCATGGCCCTATAGGGTCCTCCTCCCCCGTCATCCAAGGGTAACCTAAAAATTAGAGTTATTGTTTGCAAAAAAAGATTATCAGAAATAAATTCAAAACTAAATCATTCTTGAGATAAATAAAATCAAAATTTAGAGCGTGTGAATGAGGCTCTTTAGAAGAGATCAGCCGAATTATTGAAAATTTTCTTCGTCTAAGAGCCGGCTAATGTGAAGAAATTGTCTCACAGGTACACGTGTTGCCTATTACCAACGAGTATTCGCCGCGGCCACAAACTGAAAATAATTATCATTTGACTTGTCTCGAAGTGTGGCAAAAAAAGAAACGTAATAAAACTTACTGAAGCATTTTTTCAGGAATTGATCATAGAAGCCTCGGTCATCAACACATTGGAGGCGGCGGGATTGCGCTGGATATGCAATCATTGCGACACAAACACAGACGAGAAGGTGAACATACTGGAAGATATGAGAGTGAGAATAGCCTTGTTTATATATTCGCCGAGATGAGAGAGAAAATGAAGCGCTCTCTTCTTTCCGTGTGCTATTTTCGATAGCTTTGCCGAAAAAGATGCGAGAATTCAAGAAATTCCATCGGGAAACATGCATCACCATTAGAAGATTCTCTTGAAGAGGGTTGTGATTCATGACATGCCAATGATGTTGTTTGCATTGATTTTTTCTTCCGCGAAGAATGAATTGGGATTCAACTGATTTGGTATACACTTTTTTGCCAACACATTTCATAAGCCCACGTGCTGAATAATACATTTTGGAAGCATCGTTTAGAATGAGCCTTTTTGTCCTCCGATTTGTTGATTTTAAGTTTGTATCTCTACTACTCTCCACAATCACTGCAGCCACTCGTTTCTCTCACTGAAGAGAGATGAGTGCTCGCTCTTCTAAACGTTTCCCACTAACTGGAATCACTCGACTATTGTCAGTTTCGAAACTCAAAATGCTCATTTATGTGATCATTTTATTCGCATTTCTTGATGATTCTATCTATGTCTCACCAACACCAATAGATCGAGAATTTGGAGAAGGCTCGGGCACAAACGTTCAGTTCGAAGGCCCGCTCGAAACGCTTCTGTCCCAAAATCAGGTATTGTTCCATCATTTTCATTCTTTAAAAATCAACAATTAGCACATTCAGGCACGTGGAGAGGACAGAAACACGTTGAATGAAGAAAATCGTTCATCTGATCTGCCGTATCAAAAAGCGCCCCAATTTGTGCTGCAGTGCCCTCACATCTCCGATGCTGATAATCTCGACGTTCGTTCATCAATTAATTAGTAATTATCAATATACGCTACTTTCAGGTACACATCGAGGCGACGTGGTCACTGAATGAGACGATGGTCGTCAGGATTACCGACGGTCAGATAATCGCTCCTTCCCCTTCAAACCTCAGCAAGAAGACCATCCAGGGTATATTTTCTGCGAAATTTCGCGTTCTTGATAAGGATCTCTCTAATATTTATCCTTGATATTCAGGAAAGTATATGATTCATATCGGGCTGAAGGATGGTCGATACGTGTTCAACTATGACGAGCTTTCTCCATGAAGATCAACGAGGTTCGATAGATCTGAAAAAAATATTATTATCATCGCAAAAACACGGTACTTCTCTAGTTTCCCGGGTCTACATCCATTCCTGACCTCTAATCCGGCTTGAGGGTTGGTGGTCAAGAATAGAGATGAGAAAGGAAGAGTGAAAGGAAGACTCTGCCGCTCTGCGCGGCAATGAATGAGTGGAATGGAAGAGGAGAGGGAGAGGATTTACTCTTGTGGAAGAGTGAGAGGTCTTGTGGAAGAGTGAGAGGTCTTGTGGAAGAGTGAAGGATTTGTGGAAGAGTGAAAGGAAGAGTTGATTCGGAAATGGACGTTTTTGAGAGGTTTTGGAATAGGATTTTGCACAATCCCTATACAATTAGCATCTTCAAGACAAAATCTCCTCTAAAACCTCGTTTACAAGCATTGCCGACCATCAGAGGTCGATCATTTAGGTGTGAGGATACGGTAGAGAAGGCAAGGAAATCAAGAGAAAGAACCCTAAAAAACTGTAATAAAAGAGGGGATACGCTAGGGAGTCCCGGGGTATGGTTCTGAACTCCACTGGGTGTGGAAATAGATACAGTGATACGGTAGGGAAAAGAGATTACAGTAAGAAGTACCGTATGTGGTTGGGAACCCCATGGGTACGATAATAGAGCCGGGGAAACAGTATGGAAAAAGGGGTTACGGTAGGAAGTACCGGAATCTCGTTTGTGAATACCAGGAGTACGGTAATATAGCCGACTGAGATGGAAAGCGGTTACAGTACTCTTAGTGGAGGCAGTGGGGTGATATTTTGGGCAATACGGAAAGGAAACTATAAGGTAAGTGCTTGAAAACCAATGAAATCCCTTCATTCCAAGATCTCACTCTTCCACGAGATCTCATTTGTGGAAGACTCTTCCACAAATCTCTCACTCTTGTGGAAGAGTGATCATTCTCTCCCTCTCTTCCACAAGAGCGCGGCTCAATTTGCATCAATTCGCCCCTCTTCCCTCTTCCATTCTCATCTCTAGTCAAGAATGTAACACACCGATTTTCCGGGGATCTGCAAATGTGCCGAAAAAAATGCTGGTCAGGCTAGCACTACTCTCAAAAATGTCTGGTCAATTCGCTCGAGGACACCGGCGTTTGGCAGTGCAGAGTTACCCGTACGAAGGGCTCTGAAAGCATGATCAAGTCGAAGAGTGCAACGATCTTCGCGTAGCCTGCCTCCACTGAATGATGCGTGTGAATCACGAACGAATGAATTCGAATAAATCTTTTTTTTGTTAATTCACAGTATTTTAATGTTGCTCAATCTTGTTGAATGTATTTTCTGCGGTTTTCCTGACTAGTCGAAGAGTGCGACGATTGTGGCGTGATTACCTGTGTGTAGTGTTCGAAATACGGGTAATCGTCTCTTCATTTCACACTCTCTCACCGGTCAGATAGACGAGAGAGTGTGTAAAATGAAGAGACGATTACCCGTATTTCGAACTCTACCTGTGTGACTGATGATGAAGCTTTGCTTCGAAACGTCATCATGATAAATAAGATCCATCTACCCTACGCGCACTCTCACTGGCCACCCTGATAAGCCACAGTTAATGATCGCGGCTCATCCTGTCCCCACTGAATGATGCGAGTGAATCACGAACAAATGATTTCGAATAAATCGCACAATGATTTGTTGTTCACTTGCCCCAGAAACATCAATGGATCTAGGTTGCTGCAGAAATCCGTTCTGCAAGATATAGTGAAAAATGGAAGCGATTTTATGCTACAATTTCACGTTATTTCGCTAGAAATTCAGTTCGCTTTACCGTAATCCAGCATTTTCACTATGTGACTCATACCATCACATAAGCCAGTAATCGTTTAGAGTGGACGTTTTTCCACTCCTTTTTGCTTGTTTAAAATGTCTGCATCTCTACCGCACTACGCAGTTTCTAAAGTCTCTCGTTTCTGTCTCCGACGAGACCTGCATGCCTCCCCGTCTAAACATGCCTCACTAACTGGTATAAATCCAGGAGCAAATCCTCACAAATTACACAGTCAATCATGCTGACTAAAGTGACCATTCTCCTGCTCTGCTTGGCTGCAGTCGCAGTTGCTGCTCCGACCACGCCGACTGCAGCGATTGCTGGAATCCCGGGATCCGGCGGCCAGACCGATCTCGAGGTCACCAAAGTCACGACGCTCTCGCACGGTACAGATCGTTTCCTGCTCCAGTGCCCGCACGTGGAGGACTCGGCGGCTCTCGAGGCCAGTTTAAAGATTATGAAATCATAGTAATTAAATTAATTGCAGACCCATGTGGAGGTGACGTGGACGCACAATGATACAACCATCTTGAAAATTCGTGACGGTCAAACGCTTCAGAGAGCCTATGAACAAACAGGCTACAGTCGTGAAACGAAATATGACATCAATTACGAGACCAGGAGACATTACACGATCGGTGAGCAATTAACCCCGGCTTGTCTTCAAGATTTCACCAGAGACACTGCTCGTATCACTAAAGTTCAGGAAAGAGCGTCGTAAGCCTCCAGATGCAGGACAAACGATTCAACTTCACCTACAACGAAAAGAGTGGTCATTTCTCACTTGAGATCAACAAGGTTTGTTGCACAATGAACGAGATAGCAAACATTACATTTCAACACCTCTTTCAGGTCCAGCCCGCGGACTACGGAACGTGGAGGTGCCACACTACAACTTTCTACATTCCGGTTGAGGACGCTCTCATTCCTCATCAGGAGGTATGCTGAAGTTGAAGATTATTCGTTAAAAGTCTTTCTGTTCAGAAACAGATAAAAACCGCCTCTATTCTGCGCAATGCCGCTGCTCTCGCTGAGGAGATGTTCGTCAAGAAATACCAGAAGCCCTTGCCGTCATCTGAATATGGTGAGTTCAGAGCGTGTTTTTGACTTTAATGATTGAAGCAGAACAAATTCAGTGTTTCAGAAGAGCCCGAAGAGTTCATGGAGAAACTCATCTCTCTGGTGCACTGGCAGGTCGCGCGCACCGGCGAGGGCTTCTTCGAGAACGACCCGTTCGTGGAAAAGGACATGATCAAGATGACGGAGAAGTTGAGCGGAGCAATGTAATATGATGAATTGATCAACTGATAAATAATTCACTCTTGTGATTTTCTCAGTGAATGTGTTTTTTCGGACTTCTCGACATCTCCTAAATGTCTTCTTCACTAGCTCCGCTTTGATTACGTGATGATGACGCAATCGACTAAAAGAAGAAAAGTAAATTCACTCATGTCCTCTCGTTCTCACTCTTCTGCAACCATTCATTAAATCCCATTGTCGAACTGATGTTTTGAATCAGTCATCCACTCTTTAGTTTTCTTTGAAATTGGACAATTTGATAATCCATAAGTTCGTTACTCCTACGCAGTGACTCATGCAATCACATTGACGAATCTCGTTGTTTAGAATAGTGATTCTCTGCCTGAAGTATGCTCTGCTTCTCGCGTACTCCCTCTGTGTACGATACATCTCTGATCGTCCCTGTACCAAGTATATATCATCGGGAATCGCATTACTTCAACGGTCAAACATGCTACCAAGATTTGCCGAGATTCTCGTCTTTCTTGCCGCCGCTACTAGTCTCGCCATATTCTATTCTAGACTCATAGACTTCTTCCCAGCCGATCCAGACGATAATGAGTATCTGCACAGGAAGAGAGAGGTGAGCTCGTTGAACCATGAATGCAAGTCTAAACTCTTCCTTTGTTGCTTCATTGTCTGTAGTGCTCCTGAGCGGAAGGGGAAATGGGTCAAAATTCAAGATAAAGAAATTGTTCTGAGTTCAGGAGAGGCAGCACAACGAAAAATTTGACACCGTAGATATTGTCAACGAGATTTCCGAGATTGAAATGCACGATTCGTACAAGGGTGAGCAAAATGCGGCAAAAATTGTTTATCAATAGTGGAACACAATCGATCTTGCCAGGACGATTCTCTTTCGACTGCCCACGCGTTACGGATTCCTCCAGCCCCGATGTGTGTTGATCATTTGTTAAGCATAGCTAATCGACTTATTAACAAATTAAGGTACATGTGAAAGCGTTGTTGGTTCACAATGAGTCGACACTGCTTCTAATAAGCGATGGGATCGTGTCTTTTTCGTCGAATCAAATTGTTAACAAGCATACTTCCAAAGGTATTTTTCTTTAATATGCATCCCTGTTCACAACACTTAAATGGGGTAAACACTGCCATACAGGAAAGAGCGTTAGTCTTGAGGAGAACGTTCGCCACACATTCCATTACGATGAGCTGACGGGAAATTTTTCCGTCGTGATTGAGGAGGTTTGCAACGGATTTGGATTCAATACACAAACAATTATTTCTGAGCTTCAGTTCCTTCCTGAAGATTCCGGCCATTGGGCGTGCTATGTCTCACGTTGGAAGGACCGCGAGCCCGCTACCGAAGCAAGTAAAACGACAGATGCGCAGCTTGGCGTCGTCGATTCACTTTTCGATATCATCGGCAACGTTATTGGCATCGTTGAAAGCGAACCGATCGGAGAGGGAATCCGAGATGAGCTGTCACCTTGAAGCTAAGAGCTCAAATAAAGCACATGAATGCGCATGAATCCTATGAGCAAAGACATGTGTTCATGGGCAACCTCGAAAAAAACAACAGGAACTCGGCACAATAGTAAAGTATCTCAACACTATTCCTTGATATCTGTCGTGTGAAACATAACAAACACGGCCGACATTCTTTTGGTAATTCTTGCATCAAGTACTCACAACGCGTTTCATTGAATTTCTTTATCTTGTATTGAACCAAGTAACTCTCATTCATTTGTGGGAGGGTCGTAGCAGATATTCGCGATGTGGTCGGACAATTGCCCTTCGGGGCAGTCTGGAATAGTTTTGTTTTTGCTTACACCGACCTTTTTTATTATAGTGATGAACGCTTATTTCGCAATTGATTATTTGACTGACCAACACATGTGTAAGTGTTCTCCACGCGAATTCTGCCGATGCGACATGCTGAAAAGCGGACGGTGATAAGACGTCTTGAAAACAAAATCAAAAAGGATGTTCTATCACTGTGCAAACCATTGCAAATTGATGCGCGCTATCTCGAAATCTTTTCGGAACGCCTTTTTTTCGGACTTGTTTTTCAGTATGACTTTTCACCAAACAGACAAGCTCAGATTGGCTATCAGCGCGCGAAATTCGCGAATAAAGGAAACTGTTGACTCTAATCAGGATTGTGTGAGAATTTATCTTACTTGAGGATTGAAAAAATCCTGAACTTTTCAGCAAAGAAGAAAAGATTCGTACCAAAGCAATTCTTTTTCTCAGGAACCCAGAACGCTCCATTGATGCAGTCTGAGGGGCCTGCATGGTATTTCAATATTATAACAACACCTTGGGAGTTTACCCAATAACCATAAACTGAATGTCTATATTTGCTCACCCATTTCGATGCAGCGTGTCTGATCCTCGCTGGCTCTGAAGCCCTGTTCGCATTCTGAAGTGAATAACAATGTTTTTGTTGTTGTTTTTGCTTTCTGTCTCTCTCGAGGTCGATGTTTCGCTCAAGATGATGCTTCCAAACAGTTCGAACATACATAATAAAATTGTTACGTTCTTTCGCACTCGTACGTAGCAGCGTGGTAAGCAGAATTGACTGCGCACACTGGAATGTCAATTTGTTTGGCAACTTCTGAATAATCTGAATAGCTTCTGAATAGCGACGAAAATCATTTTGTGAGAGAAATAAACGATTTTTGTAATAAAAAAGGACTTACTGAAACACTTCCGCGTCTCAGGATTCCAGTGACTGTCTTCGTGACAGTCTGTAATTCTTTCATTTGTGGAACATTTTAGAAAAATAATTCTATGAAAACAAAAATAACGTACCAAAGCATTCGCCCTTCGCGTACGTCTGCCTGTCGAGGCACGGATTCGAAGGCTCGTCCGTTGGCATCGACGTGGGATCCGTGAGCTCCTCGACTGTTTCCTCAGTCGGAAGTGGGTTGGCAGTCACACTGACAGTGATGAAGACAAGAAGAAGGAAGTTGGAATACATGTTGGTTGTCAACAGTGTAGACTTTGTTGTATTTATACTAGCTCCAATTAGCGAAACCGGAGAAGGCCATTAGTTCTTCCAGTGCCAAAGCGGATGTGTTTCCTCTTAGAGGAGGTAAGTTCTATTCAACATGAAAGTGTGCAATTCAAATCTAAGAAGGAAATCTAAGATGGTTTTTCATCAACCCTAGGTACACACGAAGCACAAAGCTCCGCCCACTTTGAGGGGATAGCAAACCTAGAAAAACCTGCGCAAGGGGGAAACGCTGCGAATCCTTGACCAAATTGCTTACTCTAAAGTGTTTTCGGTAGCTAACCACACCCCGCACAAAGGATTCGAGGCGCATCATGATCGGGTAATTTCGGGATTGAAAAAATCGATAATTAAGATTTGAAAAGGGCGATTAGGGGGTTTCGAGTGATCAGATACTGATGCGCCTCTCACATATGACTAATTAGAATATTTTAGGAATTTTAGATTTTTTTTTGGATTTTTCTCATTTCTCCCCGCAGCGTTTCGCAAGCGCGGGGAGAGGGGAGCGAGAGAGCGGGGGGAGGGAGAGAGACACGTGAGAGAGAGGCTCCGCCCCTTTTCCCTCTCGCCTCTTCCCTTCCCTCCCGCTCAGTGCCTGCACGCGCGTGGTTTTCGAGGCCTAACTTCGCGCAGAGAAAAGATAATCACAAACGGTAAAAAGTATGTTGTTACTGTTACCATGAGGGACACATTGAACCCGGATTTGGTACCATTGCAACAAATCGGCGATCTACGTTGGGGTCTCTAACCTTAGGAAATCGACAAAAATTTACATTTTTCCAATAAAGAACTCTTCTGGTACAAGATTCACGAGACGAGAATGATATGAGGATTTTCGAAAATTACACTCGATCGATCTGCTGTTTTTTTTATTCTGAGAAAAAGGGTTCATGCCGAAAAGTTGTTTTATGTTATGACGGCATTCGCGATGCACAATGAGTCAATATTTGGTCAACCTTCTTTGTGAACAACAACCCCGTCCCTTATCAACCTCTCTTCACCCTTGCACCAGCTGACCATATCTCCTCTTTTCCACTTTACACTTTGCCTGTTGCGTAATCGCTTGCTATTTCATGATAACTTCTTCTTGGAGCACATTGACGTTGTCTCTTTCAATGCATCCTCCACTTTTCATGTTCAGTAATCGCTCACTATTTCATCATAACTATCGGTTGTTGATTCTTGCTCATTGGACTGCGAAAAGTCTCACGCGTTCTCTTCTCTTTAGGAAACCTAATGAAGGAAAGGAAAGCCAATGAGGAGTTGTGAAATTTCATCATTTTAGTATCCCGGATGAGCCGTGGGCGCGAGCCTTTGCTGGGCAGGTTTGGATGTTGCTGTGAGGTATGCGAGTCAACTGCAAAATCGGTCCGAATAAAATAACCGGGCGGAAATTGAACAGATTAGAAATAATACTCTATGAAAGAACGTCGGCCGGAAACGGAATTGGTGCGGAAAAATCATGTAAATTAAGGTAGATCCGGAGGATGATCCCGAGTGTTGCTGCTGGTTTTGCTGTTGCTCCCTGCCAGTGAGTATGAAACGTAACCCGTATGAAATGAGTAGTATGAAAAGTAAAGTATGGAGTATAGAGTATGGAGTAAAAAGTATGGAGTAGTATGAGTAGTATGAAACATAACCCGGGACAATCTGTACTGAAAAAAGAAGAATTACCCGGAATAACGCAAATTACCTTTACATTTCCACTATCCCGCGTAAATCTCATTCTTCTCTCCTACCCGGTCGAGTCCGAGTTACTCGCCCGTACCTGTGAGCGATGGTTGCGAACGAAGAATGTCTACATAATGTGTATTTCACTACAGTTATCCCGAGGGACTCGATGACAAATGGCATCTCGTAATTGTAGAATGCCAGTCGCAGTGTCGCTTGTGCTCAAGTGATCGAGGCTGCTTTCTTGATCTACTCAGCAGTGGCCAATCGCGACTCTGTCGCTTGGATTTTGTGTGCGGTAGGCGTCATTGTAGAGAAATCACTACGTGATTTTTCATTTCACTTTATCTTTTTTTCTTCGAAACATCGCGAGTTACAGATCTTCTATGCAGTGATATTGCTAATGGGATCGGTCGGAATTGTGCTTGCCCATTGCACGCGGCATCCTCGATGGATCACCCTCGAACTGGGGTTTGGCGTCAGTTACCTCTTTACCAATTATTTATTCATACGAATCAGTTAAAAGTGAGCGAAATTATGGCAAAAAAATCACGAGCAGATTCTCTCTACCCTGTCCATGATTGTTCTGATGATTTTCTCTCTCTGGGGCTGCGTGGACCTCACATTCTTCTTTGCAGTGTATGTCAGGTACTTAAATACTTTACAATCTTGCACAAAATGCAACTTGAGGCATCGAATGGAACCAGTCGAGCCTATCGTTGATGATATAAGTACTGTTTGAATGATTGTTGAAAGAATACCAAAGCAACTCAGATGTTCGATGGCAACTTGCTCAAATCATTTCGTATTCAATCATTAACGAAATTTACGTTGCCTGGAAGATGTTCCTATTCTTGCGCTTCGCAAGTCTTCTGTCCGCGACTAGACCGTGAGTTGACGCAAAACAAACTCGTTGTCGTATCTTAGTTTTGCGTGCACTATCGCTTGCGTAACCGTCTCACCGGAGTATGCTTATTAACTATTTATAAAGCAAATCTTCAGAATAGAGGGAGCGCACAGCGACACCGAATCCATCATTCCCTACTATCCTGACGCCTCTGATGCCGAAGAATAATACTGAGAGGCTTCGGCTCAACCCATACTTAGTTGTATTGAAAACGTTCTTCTGAGAAAGCAAATCACTATGATACTATCAAGCGAAAATTTCGAAATTGTCTCGTGCCCGTCAGGTGACACTTTCAAAACTACAACGGCCCTTTCACGCTAAGAAACACCCATCTCTCTTATCTCCCTTTCGCATTCTTTCTCCCTACAGAATACTCACTGAACGTTAATCACGACGATACTCAACATCTTTGCTGCAAAGCAACCAATAAACGATGCTCTGTAGAGAGTCCTCAGTTTCAAGCTTTTGAGAAACGCTACCCACTGATGATTCTACCAAAAACTTACGCAGCAATGCTTCACGCGAGAATTATTCATCTTTATCAGTTAGTACGGCTCAAACCGGCTGTGCTCTGTTGTACCAGAGGCCCAATGCCAAAGTGGTGAGCTCTTCCTCTCTAGGCGTCGGACCCCATATGGCGTTGTAGTCGGGTGCACTGATGAATGATTGCCAGGCAGAGAGGTAGAGGAGCCCGGTTGTGAAGTCTTGCGTCGGGTCCTCTGGGATGAAACGACATCAACTTAGTTTTAGACTAATCAAATTTTGATGGTTTTGATCTTTGTAAAAACATAGTGTTGGAGCCCGGGGACAGATGATCGATGATAATTTGAAATCCAAAGGCACCGAAAAGCTCACTGATTCCGTTACGGCTGCCTCCTCGTTGTATAGTGCCTTGTAGAGTTCTTCGCCTTCGGCCACGGCGTTACGAAGAGTTTGAATGCCTTTTAGAGTCGTCTACAAGTGAGTTTCGAGCTGTGGTTTGAAATTTTTTCGACGGCTTTGTGACATTACTGACCTCTCTCAGCTTCTCATCGGAGAGACGAACGCCGATGCCTCAAAAATATTTTTCATAAAATTAAAAATATGAAATTTCGAAAATAATAAAGTATGCAGCAATCTCTCACAGAGAACAACTCACGCAGATTCGGGTAGCATTCGAATATACTGAATGCCGCACACTGAAATGGTGCTTCGATCATTCACTGTATGTAATATCCTTGTTCTTCCATCAAATGAGTTTTTCCTAATTCCTTAATTTGCATAGCGTAAGATCAGAAGATTCGTCAAACAAAACGTCATTCAATCAAATTTCTCACTGGAGCAAAGGCCGGTCTCTTCAACATAGAACTGCTCGGGATTTGTGCAGACATCTAAAATTATAATATTTCAATTTTTTATAATATCGAATCTCAAGAAAACACACCTATGCAGACTCCATTCTCGTACTACTGTCCGTGAGTGCATGGATCCTTTTCATCAGCCACAACCGGAGTGGCAGTCACACTGACAGCGAGGGAAACGAGAAGGAGACAGTTAGTGAGCATGATGGAAGATGCCTACGGGGGGGGGGGGGTCAGCATATTTATAGTAGCTCAATTTGAGGAAAAGGTTCTCATTTTACCTCAACCTGCGTCATTTCAGTGGCAAGCCGGACATGATTCAGCGCCAATAATTTTTTTATTAATTTTGAGGGTTCGATTCATCACTAAACAGGAACATGGAACTCTTGTTTTTTCGAGATGATGTTCCATTCCGTTCCTCGATACTGCCCTTCTGCCGATTCAATGAAGAGAATTGTACGAAAGCCAAAAAAAAGTACTCGAGGATCCGCTTCTCCTCTCTCCCTGTTGCTTACGCATGCTACAATCTTTTGTTTCCTCCTCGAGCTCAGACAGGAAATAGCTATACTCGTCGAGTTATTATATAACGGGAGGTAAACGGACACTGTTAGCATCCAATCATGCACGTCAAACTCCTCGTTCTCCTCGCTGTCTGTTGCACTGCGATTTTCGCCGAATCATTTCAACAGGATCCGATTACTAAATACGAAGTAGGAAAACCCTAGTCGTAATATTCTTCCAGTATTAGTTGCCTTCAATGCAAACCTGCTCCATTTTCATGATCGAACAATTCTGATGAAATTTCGCTTAGGCGATGAAGGTCCTCAAAACTCTACATGATACTGCAAGGAGAGCAGAGGAGATGTATAAGGACCTTATCAAAAACGCACTGCCAATTGACTACTGTGAGATTATTTCATGAGTCGGTTCATGAAAGATTTTGAATTGCAGCGGATTCGCACTTCTCTGAGGGGCTAATCGCTCTCGCCGTTCATCAAGCTCGCAGAAAATCGGAGGGATTCAATGAGCGCGGAGCAACAGAAGGAGAAGAAAATGTACAGAATCGCCAAGTACCTCAGCAATTACACGTTTCGAAACCAGATAAAGCACATAACTTTGGAGTGGATTTGAGGCAAACGTTCAATCAATTTCCTCTCCTGTTTTCCGCCAAGCAATTAGTCACGAGCTAACATTTTGAAGCTAGCATTTAGCTAAGCGCTAACATTTTCCGTTCCCCCCTTTCCCCTCCAAATGACTCAGATGCTAACGAAAACAATAGAAACTCTGATTCTCCTCAATCCACATTGTCTTTCAGCTAACAGGAAGAAGAGAAACAATGCATGACGAAAAAAATACTGGCAAGGGAAGGGAAAGCTCTCCGCATTATCCATACATTCTCATCAGCTAAAGAAGCGAGAGAACTCTACTGCTCTACCAGTATAAATACCAGGGATTCCTGTTCCTCCCCATGTTTAACGATGATTGTCAAACTTCTTCTGCTCACTTGTCTCTCGACCGCGGCTTTTGCTGAACTAGAAGAGACTTCCCCTGAATTCAAGCAGGTATGCGGAGCAAGCTTCATTCAGCCAATACGTTAATGACTGGTTTAGGCCTACGGAAACGGTGTGCAGATTCTTCTTGATGCTGCACAAAAGATGAAGGAAGTGTACAAACAGAAGGAGAATGAGGATCTCCCTGCTGCGAATTACGGTTGGAGATTGATTGTTTTCCCAAATCTACCCAGAAATTCTCTTTGAAACCGAACAAAACAACATTTTAGTCCAAAGCAACGCCTTCCTGACCAATCTGGCCAATGTGGTCCTTGCCCAAGGAGCGAAGGAGTTCCCGGACTTCCCACAGAACACCTTCGACCAGGCTGTGCTCAAGATTGTGGAGGCGATGAATGATGCGAAAGTGTAATCTCGATTCACTCGATAAATATTTCAACGTACAGCATGAATTGTGCAACGATATGTCAAATTTAAAAAAAAAATCATCTCCGCCAGAATTCCGGAGAAGAAAGACCAATCAGTTCCGGTATCTATTGAAAGAGAGTTTTGAAACAAGTGAGCGGCCTGTTTCCCACACACGACTCGCACTAGAATTTTTTTTGTGCGAAAAATAATCACTGGAGAAGCAGTGATAACTCTTGATCACTCACAAGCCACATCACGGCAAGTTACGGCGAATCTAAAACAACCGCAACGCGCGCGGCGAAGTATTGCGTCAGGCTTGCGAAACCCGCCCAGGTACCTTACCCGTCGCGTCTAGAGCGCATGCTGTTTACATATAGGCCAGCATCGCCTTGCGAAATGCGAGTGATGCGGTTGCAAAACATGGCGCTCCGATGCCTTGTTAATCAACCTTGTCACAGATTTGAACGGCGCGTCGCGCGGGAATCTGACGCGAGACGCGGTCGTTCTAGGTTCAAGGCTCCACTTTCGTAACGTGCCGTGACATTCCGGATACAGTGAGTGGAAAAATAGAACAGACAAAGAAAGAGAAGATTTTACTTGTGTTCGTATTTTGTCACGTACTCCTCTCCATACCTCAACAGTGACTTCTGAAGCCGTCAGAATAATTTTTCCTCTGTAGTTCCCACAACTCGTAGAAATAATGTCACTTTCGCGATAGTTGTCTATGTCGAGTTTCTAAAAAATCAATAAACTTCGATGGGTTTCGCATTTTTTCTTGAAGGGAAGGGAAGAAGGAACAGGAAAATATCAATTAATCACGCGTTCGACATTTCGATCCACATCATGTTCCTTCGAAATGAATCAGGTGTCAATCATAACAAGAGAAACCCTAGGTCTCCTCGTTTTCCATTGTCTTTACACTAACATCTTGAAAGAGATCAGGCGAGAAGAGGATAGAATTCCTTCTGTTCTGTGCAGTATAAAAGCGAGCACATGATGTCTTCCGTATCATCTACAATGATTGCCAAAATTCTCCTGCTCGTCTGCCTTGCAGCCGCAATAGTCGCAATAGATCCTGCTGTCCCTGAAGAGGCGTCACTCGAGCTCAAGCAGGTATCATGAGCATTTACTTTTCTCCTCAATTTTTTTTGAGTATTAACACTTGTTATTTCTAGGCCTACGGGAACGGAGTGCAAATTCTGCTCGATACCGCTCAGGAAATGAAGGATCGTTACAAGGAAGTTAACAACGAGGAAGTCCCTGCAGCGAACTACGGTTGGGGATTTATTACTAGAGTTCGAAATACGGGTCGTCGTTTCTTCATTTCACACTCTCTCTCACCGGTCACCTGTCGAGAGAGTGTCTGAAATGAAGAGACGATTACCGGTTTTCGAACTCTATTTATTTATCGAGAGCTATGAATCACAATCCCCGTCAATTGACAGGGACATTTGATCACAATGCTACTGTCGAGGAGCGTGCTAATCACGGCGTCTAAGATCAAGCATTGTTTCAGCCAATCTCGCCGACACATTTTCATCAACTTTGATCAATGTGGTGGTCGCGGAAGGCGTCCAGAATTGGCTGGCGCTCTCTGCGAAGATGCCCGACCAACGCATACTCGACATCGTTGAGGAAATGCACAAAGGCGGACCGACTAAGCCGAAGCATTGATTAGATCGATAAAACGGATTTTATTAACCTTTTCCTTATCAAAATCATGAAATCTTTGTATCTTTTCCCTCTATCTTCGCCTCAAGAATTAGTCATGCACGATAGTCGGATGTGAATCACTAAAAAGATCCGGCAACTTTCGAAAGAAACTTCTCGAAAAGAGTGTAGGGAAAGAGGAGAGCAGAAAGCGGATGTCTA
The DNA here is from genome assembly GCA_900490845.1 of Pristionchus japonicus. NCBI lineage: Eukaryota > Metazoa > Nematoda > Chromadorea > Rhabditida > Neodiplogasteridae > Pristionchus > Pristionchus japonicus. The sequence goes on from LS490386.1 coordinate 165,543, forward strand.
TCCCACTCTCGATCATTTGATCGTCCGGCTCTCTCCATTTCACGCTCACTCTCGCCCTCCAGACACCTCTGAAGAGCAGGAGGTTTACAGAGAAATGAAACATCACTCTACAGTGTCAAACCAGTATAAATACCGGAGAATCCTTGCTCTGTAACCACCTTCACAATGCTCTCCAAAGTAGTCCTGCTCGTCTGCCTTGCAACTATTGCCATTGCTGCTCCGGCAGAGGAACTCTCAGCGGAATACAAACAGGTGTCTCTTTTTCTGGATCTCTTCTCGACCACGTCACTTTTAATGCTTGCGTACAGTGCTTTCTTGCAAAAATACAGATGAAGTGCGTAACAGACGAAAGGTGAAAAACATTTGAAGGCCTACGCAAACGGCGTGCAAATTCTGCTCGATGCTGCTCAGAACATGAAGGAGGAATACAAGAAACTGAGTGACGATGAGCTTCCTGCTGCCACTTACGGTGAGGAATTTTCATATTAGAATATACCTCTCCGCGTCCAGTGATTGGAAACCGATTTTACCACGCCTTATTATTTCTCATGTTTTTGTTGTCATTTGCAAAAAAACGCTAGCAAAGCAGTGCATAAATAGTTGATTTTCTGTAGCGATTAGTTGACGATGGTCATCAATTTCAGTCGAATCCACTCACTTCACACGCAATCTGATGAACGTCGCGGTCGCTCAGGCTGCCAAAGCAGCTTCGTTGACTGGAGTAGCCGATGAGGCGGTCGTTGAGATCGCCGAGAAATTGAGCAATCTTTGAATGTTGGCTCGATAAACTCTTCATTTCATTGCTATCACACTGAAGTTACCATGAAGTGGCAAATAAGTAGAGTAAGAAGTAGACTTTTCTTCGTTGACTGGAGTTATCGATAAGGAAATCGTTGAGATCGTGGAGAAGCTGAGCAACCTTTGAATGATGAATCCATAAACTCTTCATTTCATTGCTATTACACTGGATTTTACGTGAAGTGGCAAAGAAGTAGAGAAAGCAGAATAATTCCCTTCGTTGAGTGGAGTAGTCGATAAGGAGATAGTAAAGATTGCAAAGAAACTCTGCGATCTTTGAAGTTGAACTCGATAAGCTCTTCATTTCATTGCTATTACACTGAATTTTACTTGAAGTTAATGCAGCCAGAAGTTCCTTGCATTAGCTGGAGTAGCTGACAAGAAAATCGTTCAACTCGCTGAGCAACTCAGTCATCTTTGAATTATCAACTGATAAGATTTCAACATTTGATTTGCTTCCGCTTAGAGCAACATAGCTCACTTCCCGTCTTCTCCCCATGAAGGCCAGGAGGCGATTGTTCGAGAGTTGCGTCACTTCTACCGTTCTCTACGGATCGGAAGTCTGGGCA
>LS490386.1:187613-237646 GCA_900490845.1 Pristionchus japonicus
TTCCGCAGATTTACAGGCATAAACGTGAAAATACAGTCAAACTTTGAGTGCATGCAATTATGCAAATGAGGATGACTGGCACAAAACATTTACAGAAATCGATGTAGGGCACTTAGGCCTATCGTAATCTGCATGAAACTCGTGGGGTCTCTTTTTGCTGTACCGCCAGGGGTGCGATTCTTAGGCGAACGTACTGATATTTGAAAATAATTTTTCAAAGAATATTTCTTAAAATCAAATCTATGTCATATTCTCCCTGGCCGTGAGAGTGCTAATTTGAGAATAAATAAAACCCTCTGGACAGTCTCACGAAAGTGCGAAGAAATCGTACTTTGTTGCCAAGCTCTATAGTCTGCTTATTTGAGTTGTGATCGTCTCTTCTTCTTCAATCGAATCGTCCGCAGAAATGCCTGAGAAGATAGAAAAGGTACTGAAAAGTCTCAACTCAAAAGTATTCATCTAATGATGATCTGATTACATTTAGACATCATTCCTGGACCTTCCAAACGACATTCTCTTGGAGATTTTCAAATATTTCACTCTTCCTGAACGCTTCAACCTTCGCCTTAACAAGCGAATTGACCGGGTTCTGCTATCTGTTCCTCAATCGATCAGAGAAGTTGACGTGGAGGTGCAGTTTCGAAAATAAGATCTGAGAAACGATCAGAAACCTTCAGTGCCCCAATTCAGATCGATAGCTCGTCCTGTGCTGTGAGCGTCATTCTCCATGTAGGAAGCAAGTCTAACCGTAAGTTTTCTGCTACTGATGCAAATAGTTGGACACCATTTCTCTCTCGATTGGCAAAGTGTAGCTACGTCGAAAACGTTTGGCTGATCATGAACAGGCCTACTAAAGTGAGTTTTGAAATTCCCCCGATCTATTCCGCTTCTAACCATCGAATCGATCTAACCGATCGAATGGATGGATCTAAGGTGAAAATGTGTGTTTAAACCCGATAAGCGTATAAATGCGCAGGACGCCTTCTCACATAACGTCGAAGCCCTGGCAAACTTCAAGGCTGATAGATTGTTCATTTCTAACGTAAGTGACCTTAACGAACGGGGTAAATCAGGAATGTTTTAGTCTCTGGAAACCAAAGTTCTACAAATAGCTCTCCCCATTCTTCTGAATATGGCACAAAACGTGACTGAAGTCAATCTCAGTTCTTGCTTTAGCAACTTGAGTGCGAAGGATCTATGCGAAGTTCGAAAGGTTTTAGAAACAGATTTTTGAGCCTCAAATACAAATAATTCAGAAAATGAAAGATCAATGCAAAATGGAGAAGTTCACAGTGAAAATTGAAACAGAGATGGCTACTAAGTTTTTGGAAGAGTGTTTCGGAGTCACTATTCATAACCCATTTTATTATGATGATTGGGATACTGTAAAAGCATATCATGCCAAGGACAAATCACTGAAGGTATGAAATATTTCATTTGACTATTATATGAAACAGTCACATAACGTGAAACGCAATCCAAGACATATCTTCTGGCAAATATGTGAAATGAAAATGAAACTTCGTTGTTTATTGATACTTTGATTTGCTTTGGCTTTTGATGCTTTATCAATGCGTTGCAGCTTTATTCTGACCTCCCTAATACTTCATATGACTTGAATCATTTCGAGGACAGAATTTTCACTTCGATCTCTCGTAATTTAATCGTCTTCAGAAAGTATAATGAAAATTTTGAGCCTGATATGAGCGGAAAGACTAAGATTGTGTGGAATCATATTTATGAGTAACACTTTGCTGATCCCTGTTTTTTGTTTGTTGATAATATTTCTTTTTGTAACTTCAATTTAATTTTTTTTCAACCCTTCTCCATTCGCATGAAAAAATAAAGACTCAAAAAGGCGCTCTTGAAAATGTCCGTTGTGAAGCAAAAAAAAAACAACATGTTCATTAGAAATGAAAAGTTTTTTTCTGTTTCATATATAATTTATTGTTGAGAAAGAAGTGATGATTCACAACACACCCTGTGGTCTTTCTCAAGTGAAATATCCAAATGCAGCAAAATCGTACTTTGCATCCAAGCCACGCTAACTGTTTTCTCTTCGAAGTGGAGTCATATCACTTTCTGTTTCTTCTTATCCTCACTATTCAACAGCCATGTCCGACGATCAAGGAAGTCATAAAAGGAGAAAGATAGAAAAAGTATGCCACTTCTATTACAATATTGCGTGGTTATTTCTTTCAGACTTCATTTCTGGACGTCCCTAATGAGATTCTTCTGGATATTTTCAATTATCTCGATCTTCCCTCTAGTTTCAAGCTTCGCCTGAACAAGCGATTGGATCAAGTTCAGCTCTCTGCACGTTATTCTATCGAGAGCATTAACGTTGATGTGCGTAAATGATTTATGAGGTCACAAAATGTTTATAAACAACGCTTGCAGATTGGGAGTACAGAGTGTGAATTGCTAGTGCGCCATCACAGTTTCCATACAACTTGGTCGAGAGAAAATAATTTCTTTATACCATTTCTTCGTCGAGTTCAGAAAAACACCAATGTTTCGGAAATTAATTTGTTTGTCAGGAGTTCGGATCAAGTCAGTTATCTACATATGTTTGCCTCTGAATTCATTCATTTTCTCAGGTTGCGATATCAGAGTACGTCGATGCGATATGCGACTTTACTGCGGGTAGTCTGCGCATAACAGCGGTGAGCTCATCAATGTTTTTCAATGCAAACTATGTGCTTCAGACGGATCAAGGTAATGCCATCATGCTCCCACAAATCACTCTCTCAAAACTGATGAATATAACTCGAAATGTGACAAATTTCGACATCACTGGTATCTGTAGCTCCCTCAGTGCGCAGAATATAAGCGAAGTTCGCAAGGTGGCGTTTAAAACAAACGATAGAAGTATGGAATTTTAACATATTCAGAAAATGCTCGAAGGATGCAAATTGAAAAAGTTCATGATCAAAATACAGGGTGATATGGCCCAAAAGTTTTTAGAGACGTGTTTTGGAGTCACTGTAAATTGCACGTTTGATAACAATGGAAGGACTATCTCAAGGACTTACTATGCAGAAGATGAATCTTTACAGGTTAATTTCTTTCGTTGTGAAACGAACGTTAATTGTTTTTTTAATACGAAGAACACAAAAAAATAGTTCGCGGAGCAAAAAGTGTTGCTTTCAGCTATTCGCAAATTACCCCAAGATCGGATGCCAGCAAAGTCACTATGAGGGCAGAATACATACTTCGGTCTCTTCCTTCTTCATTATGTTCAACAAAGGCCCTGCGAATTGTAAGCCAGATCCAAGAAAGAAGATTTTGTGGAATCACCCGTATTTTTAATAAATCATGTTCACATCTGATCGTGTTTTTGAAATGTTGTTTCTAACAACAAAGATTATGAATTAATATTTTATCTAACCAACCCACTGGCCTCTCTTACGTGAGCGCAAAGGAATGGCCTTCTTGATTCAGCAACATTGTATTTTGTGCCCAAGCCAAGCTAACTTTGAATTCTCTTTGTTGTGTGTTCATCTGACCCATCATCTTCGATCTCAACATCCATGTCTGAAGATCACGGACTTTGTAAGAGGAGAAAGATAGAGCAGGTTCGCTACTTCAATTATGGGCTTGAGTGATAATTTCTTTCAGACTTCTTTCATGGATCTTCCCAATGAGATTCTCCTGGATATCTTAAATTATATCGATCTCCCCTCTAGCTTCAACCTCCGTCTGAACAAGCGGTTGGACCAACTTCAGCTATCTGCGCGTTATTCCATCAAGGCGATACACATCGAAGTGAGGACTAGATTCTAGAGTTAGAAACGCGCTGCTTCTTTCACACACTTTCTCGCGTCTCTGACCGAATTTCGATCTGCAGTTTAAGAGACCGGATCGGTAAAAATCGAGAATCCTCCGGACATGCTCCTACCGATTTGAGATCCACAAGCCCATACTCTAGCATTAGAGAGGCCTTAGGCGTACAATAGCCATAGGACCCCTTGTTCGAAATTTCCTCTGCTACGGCATAAGAAAAGTGAAAATATGAGTGAAATCATTGAAAAATCATAACTTTGAAACTTGTGGAGATAGACTCAGTTGTTCTTGTGCATCACGTTGGAGGTGCCCAGAGGCACCCAGACAACACTACAGATACAGTCCTGCTTCATTCCGGAATTTTTTTCTGATCTCGATTTTTCGTTTTTCGAACAACATACCCTGTAGAAGCCGCGAGGGCTAAAGGAAACCTAGGTGCACATTGTAGCCCACTGGTAGAGGTATCTAAAAATCAAGCAATTTGGATGATCCGGCTGGGCCAATTTGAGATATCGTTGCACAAAGCTGTGGAACCAAGTTTTGAAATTCGAATAAATTCCTGATCTGTTCTTCCTTTCGAGAGATTTGCTAAGCACACACATAACATCACTAGGCCATATAATGAATGTTCATCACCATCGTAGTCGATTCTGTCGCCATGAATTTTTTGGACCATGACCCGGGGTTCATGGTCCAGGAGTGACCCACCACCATGAACCCGGGGTCATGGTCCAAAATGGAGGTGGAAAGTCATGATGGAGGAACTCCATGTACTATAAGTCATTGTATAGTACAGCACCACACTATCACACAGTAGCACTAAATTCTAATATTTCGCAATCGCAAACTGATTTATTTTATAATTTCTTTAAATAGGTTCAACGATGAGCTGCTAACGATATTTCATGCTACTGTGTAATAGTGTGGTGCTGTACTATACAATGACGTATAGTACTTGGAGTTCCTCCATCATGACTTTCCACCTCCATTTTGGACCATGACCCCGGGTTCATGGTGCTGGGACAGTTCGAGACCATGAACCCCGGGTCATGGTCCAAAAAATTCATGGCGGCAGAATCGACTACGATGGTGATGAACATTCATTATATGGCCTAGTGATGTTATGTGTGTGCGACTTTAGCAAATCTCTCGAAAGGAAGAACAGATCAGGAATTTATTCGAATTTCAAAACTTGGTTCCACAGCTTTGTGCAACGATATCTCAAATTGGCCTAGCCGGATCATCCAAATTACTTGATTTTTAGATACCTCTACCAGTGGGCTACAATGTGCACCTAGGTTTCCTTTAGCCCTCGCGGCATCTACAGGGTATGTTGTTCGAAAAACGAAAAATCGAGATCAGAAAAAAATTCCGGAATGAAGCAGGACTGTATCTGTAGTGTTGTCTGGGTGCCTCTGGGCACCTCCAACGTGATGCACAAGAACAACTGAGCCTATCTCCACAATTTTCAAAGTTATGATTTTTCAATAATTTCACTCATATTTTCACTTTTCTTATGCCGTAGCAGAGGAAACCTCGAACAAGGGGTCCTATTGCTATTGTACGCCTAAGGCCTCTCTAATGCTAGAGTATGGGCTTGTGGATCTCAAATCGGTAGGAGCATGTCCGGGGGATAAGTGAAAATTCTCGATTTTTACCGAGCAGGTCTCTTAATCGAGCGGTTTTCGAAAGAAGACAGTCATAAATAGCGCTGTAAGTAACGAAATTATTACAGATCGACAGCTCGGAATGCGAATTGAGCGTGTACGTTCACCAAATGAGCCGATTCTGCCGGAAGTGGTCCAAGGAGTACAATCACTGGCTGCCTTTTCTCCGCCGAGCCCAGAAAAACACAAGGGTTGCGCGAGTTAATTTGACAGTGGATAGCCCGAATGAGGTCAGTTGTATCTCAAATCTCGGTTTTCTTTTTCAACATCTATGCAGTTACTTGCCGTGTCAAGGTACGTCGACACTGCGCTGACCATTGCTGCTGAAAATTTAAGCATAATTACGGTGAGCCTGCTATTTGCTACTCAATGCAATACATTTATCAGATTGACGAAATCATTCTACCACAAATCACTCTTCCCAAAATTATGGATTTGGCTCAAACGGTGATAAACTTGGAGATCATGGCTATTTGCAGTTCTCTTAGTGTTCTGGATATTTGCGAAGTTCGCAAGGTTTCGAGCTAATTATTAATTTTCAACGAAAACTTCATGGCAGATAATGCTTGGTGGATCCAAGCTGGAAAAGTTCATGCTCAAAATTGATGGCGAGTTTGCCCCAAGATTTTTGAGAGCCTGTTTTGGAGTTACCATCGATTGTACTTTCGATGCTGACGGAAGGGTTAATTCGAGGATCTACCGTTCTGAGGATGCATCGCAAATGGTAAATACTTAATTTGATAGGAAATGGTAAAATTTCGTCCTCAAAACTCAGTTTCAGCTTTTTTCTGACGACCCCTGTCACGGTAAAGAGCAGTACCACTTCGAGGGCAGTCTGCACACATCGATTTCTAGCTCGCTGATTCTCATCAGCAAGTTTCCTGAGAATTACGAGCCAAACATGAACAAGATAATCGTGTGGAACTATCGGTATCAATAATCGTTAATCAATGTGAGATTTGTTCTGTGTTCAATAAACAAAGTCGCCCTTTATCGCAGCGACCTGATAAAATATGTACAGTATCTAAGTGCAGAAATTCAGCTGAATCACAATCCCGCCTCTTTCTTGAACGGATTTTTCTTCATTGCGAGCGCGTTCAGACTTCCTCCGGCTGAAAAATATTGATAATTTACATTAATAACGGTTTTTTACATGAATTTGTGATTTGTTTCGCACAAGACTCTCAAACGCAAAATGTCGGTACTTGTGGAGTTCACCGGAAGAGCGTGATGGGCAACTATCCACCATCCATCCCTGACCACCTACCCAATGTTAGACAATCTGATTTACAGGATGAGTGAAACATATTGGTTCTTCCGTGGAACTCCACAAGTGCCAAAATTTCTATCGTGAAGTAAAGAGCTTTTCTGCGCTCTCAAAAGAAAATTGTCAAAAACTGACCAATCAACACTACTCGGACGATAAGTACAGCAATGTCCACCAGGGCAACCACTGACGCGCCCAGAAGAACTCCAGCAAAGCCGCCGATTTGACCGAGGAAGATGGAGAACTGGAAGGAGATAGATCAAAGATCAACCCCATTTGGAATGTACAGATCTGAAATCAAAGCAGGATTACTCACCGGAAACTTCCACACTTCCTTCTGTGCATACACATCAAGGGTCGTCAGAAAGAGAATGATCTCACTGGTAGAGGCGGTTGTGGAGTTCGTGGCGTTGCTTGCGATACTCTACAATACAGATCACCATCCACTGTATTCTTGCAACTTTGACAGGTCTTGCAGTATGTCAATGTTTCTCTATGTGAACTCTGGTAAATACGTGTTTGAAAAAAGAGTTAATCATGCCTGCAACAGCATAGCTTTCGATGTCTCGTAGCGGTACTCGTCCTCGTTACAGGGATTGGGGCACTTGCACTGGAATAATTTTTTTTAACCTCCTTGTTTTCAGCGGATCTCTGAGATGCTGCCCATAAAGTTTCACGATGTTTCATTAGATCTTGCATGCCAGTTTATTCAATGGAATTTTAAGCTGTGCCCAGAGATGTTGCTCAAACTATCAAGTAAGAAGAGAGGTCAAGAATAGAAATATTCGGAAGAATGATAGTACCTCCGCCCAGTAGTACGGATCGCCTCGCTTCGCCGCCATTGCGTAGACGCATTCTACTGCAAAATTGATATGATTTATGCTTGATGGACACATGATTGATTAAAGAGAAAGGAGAAAAAGAAGAGAGTACTAACGCTTGTCAAATCGACACGCTGTTTTGGCAGGATCTCTCGCATAGCTGGGGTCCATGCATCCGCAGTATCGATAGACCGAATCCTGATAACAGGAGCGAAGACAGCCCTGAATGGAGCATTCAAAACAAACTTGTGAAAGATTACGAAAAAATGAGGTCGAATCTCATCATACTATGCGGTAAAGTCACAGTTCGAAAACATAGAAGCTCACATCCACAGAGTATTCTCCATCAAAATAGAATGACTGCGCGTCTTTCTTGCTCGCGGCACACTTGGTGGTGAAGATGGACCGCATGCGAGCAAAACTGCGCTGAAACGTTACGGTACTTGGGGGTTACGGTACACTTGGTTATGGTAGATATGTTCCGAGAAAAAAATTACCTTGTTCATCGCCACTTGGTCCGCATAGCCTGGCTGGACGGTGTACTTGGCGCTCTCTAGGTAGATGTCTTGACCGATCCGGTGCACGTATGAGCTGACGCCTGCAAGAATTTTTTGTAAAATCAGAATTCTTTTCGAAACCGCGATCGAAAAGTTGACTAGTGTTCACCTGCAGCCTCCACCCACGGCGCATACTGCTCCACTTGGAATTGGAGAGCCACTCGGAGACCTGTAACATAGTAAATGTTTGGATAATGGATCACCATTAATTAATTTGAGATGACTAATTAGAAATAACAAATCTCACCATGTCGAGGGCCAACTCCCCTCGCTTTGTATTGGAACGATGCGTTGTAGTGGTTGAACGTGAAACAGTTGCCGAGTGAGGGGTCATTGAAGAGGGTGAAGGATTCACTGGAAAATCAATGATTTTGTGTCCCAAAACGACACTAGGTCGGATGAGAACCTTCTGGATGAGCATCATTTACATATTCCGTCTAATACATAACAGTTATTCTCTCGCCCTCATTAGGTGTTCATCCAGTAGGTTACTATCCGAAAATTCTCATCCGACCTAGCGCCCCCAAAACAGATGCCTGACATCTAAAATAGGAACTCACTAGATATCCAGTGGTTTCTCCTCAAATGTCGCTTCGAGAATCACTTCATCGACCTTCAAATAGTCAGAGTCAGTTTGATTGATGACATCTCATCTCAGTTGTTTGCGGATAACTGATAAAAACTCACCGAGTAACTCATTGCCTTCCGTTGTTCGTCCGTCAGGAACGACAATAGAGCAGGAAGGGTAGCGATCAGGGCTGCAGGGTTGGTTTTGCCCGTGTTGATCACCTGAGAATCGGTGCGAATGATTTTTTACGAGATTCAATCAGAAAAGATTCAATACTCACATCTACCAGTCCTCCAGAATTGTTGCCGCCAATGTTGTTGAACGCTTGCACATCTGTGAAAAAACTGTATTAGAAACTCATCCCACCTAATTTTCGCAAATGCAAGTTTCTCACCGACAGTGCAGTACGTGCCCGTCCACCCAGTAGAGCATGTGCACCACACTTTCCCATTGACGTCCGTAGCACAGATCGCGTTCGTGTCGTTAGCGGAGCAGCTGAGAACAATATTTTCAATCACTTCTTGAAGAGGACGGAACTACTTGAGATTATTGTGACTTTCCTCACCGATTTGGAAGCACTCGTCCATCATCAGTGGTGTACGACGTGCACGGCCCGCCTGCTGAAGTGGTCGTTGTAGAAGCTTCAGTGGTGGTAGTAGTCTCTTCAAAAGTAAAGGATGTATCTCCCATTCAAGCAAGTTAGTTCAATGCAGACGATATAAGAAATATCATCACACCAGTGCTCGTCGACGTTTCGGTGGCAGTTGTTGTAGTGTCTGCTGAAAAAAAACATTTTTACTGAATTCGAACCGAGCTGAAAAACTTATGACAGCGGAAACGCCAATAATATGCAGACAGCATACCTGTGGTTGTAGTCTCTGCTGTGGTTGTAGTCGGAACCTCAGTGGTCGTGGTAGTCTCGGGAGTGGTGGTCGTGGTTTCCGGTGCTGCAATTAAATCATTCGTATCTTCGGCCTTTCGATTGCAGTAATTTTTGTTTAACCAATGCGGATGCAAACAGATTGATGTCGCATAAGAGGTTCATTTTAATGTTTTTCTCAGAATATCCGTGATAAACCAACTCACTAGTGGAAGTACTCGTAACGGCCGCAGTAGTGGTCGTAGTGCTCACAGTCGTAGTCGTCGGAACTGCCGTGGTACTCGTAGTAGTTGAAGTGGCTGCAATGAATCAAGTAACCAACAAACCTGGCGGACAACCTTTTGTATAGGAAATCACTGAAACTCATTTGCACTCTATTGTCCGGAGTGAGCGCCGATTAAAGCATGGTGAAAGAGAAAAAAAAGGATAAATTCAGTACCTGTTGTACTCGTCGTTGTCGAAGTCGTTGAGTCATCCTTGTAGATCTCACACGCTGTTGTGTCACCGGAGGTGAATGGGGCTGAAAATCGGCATCACCCTTCTTTCAGTGATTATTCAATTCATTGCTAAGCCCAGGGATCTCCGGTCACGCCTGATGTATACCAAACGTTCCGAAAATTCTTTGTATGACGAAGGTAGATAGAGAAGCTTCAGTAACAATTTCATTAGCGCCGAATTTCAATGACGATTGCTAAAGTAGATAAACTCACTAGCTTCCGTCGTAGTAGCAATCGTGGTCGTTGTTGGGCCAGCAGGTGTAGTCGACTCTTCCTTGTAGATCTCGCACGCTGTGATATCTCCGTTGGTGAATTCCGCTGGCATCTGATCAAATTGATTATTAAATTGAATGCAAGTAAGGGCTCACCTGTGCATGCAGACTCGTAATCCAGACAAAGCAGAGCAGCAACAACATCTCGTCGACTGAAGCCTTCGAAGCACCTAACCGCATATTGTTTAGCAAACGTAATGCGAAGTTCTCACTCGCAAGTGTGGTCAGCTAGTGTACGCCACTAGCACAGAAAGCATGGCGCTTGGAAAAGAATAGGCCCGGCCGAGAAATGACTCTCCTCGTTTCATGCACTCTCTCGCATCTCTGACTGGAGAAAAGGCTTGTGCATTTTAGAGAATGGGACAAACACCATTGTCTTTCGCTCCTGGTTGCGAAGATTCCAAAGGCTCCAAACGCTGCTTGGTTGTCGGAGTGGAATGAACAAGTGGTTTCCCTCGTTGAGTAGCGAATCGTAGTTTCTTGTTTGGCCCGGGAACCGGGAGATTAATCATTCAGAGAAGTCACATGGGGCTTTTTTCCAGCGGGTTCAGCACGTTGACTCAGGCACGTAGTTACATATAACAGACACATACAGCTACAAATACTGGGGATCAAAAGACCAGAACTTAAATTCTGCTGTCCTCAAGTACTGCTAATCGAGTTCGCATATTTCACATTTTGAGTAAAATTTTTAGATTCATCCTCTGAACATCTCACTTATTCGTAAAAGCAAGCAAGGCTCACAATTGCATAGCATGCTTGTCGGGTTGATAGTATTGGAGGAAATACCGTATCTTCTTGTTGAAATCACCTTCGCGCCGTAACAGGTCATGCCAGGAAATGACGTGCTCCACTTGCTCTCTTGCACTTCCTTTTTTTTGCAACTGCACATCTGCTTTCTGATCACTCAGACAGACCAAGAGCAGGAGCGGCATTGCAGAGGCATTGCGCTCCTTCGCACCGAGAAAGTGAGCAACCAAGAAGACCATTTCGACGACTAATTGCAAAGGGGTGTCGAAATGCTGATGAAATCCGTCTCTCATTAATCAGTCAGAGAAACAAGTATGTGTCTGTTTCTAATGAATTACATTTGACTGGGTAGACCCAGTAGAGTAGACCTAGTAGGTAGGCCTAGACCTCCTGGGTAGACCTAGTATACACCTAGTAGGGTATTTGACTACGTAGACCCGGTCCGTTGACTTATAAATATAACTTTTATTTTGTTAATACCTAGTGTTTTTCTAGCTCTAAGCCGTACAACAAACATAATAGTTGAAATGTTTCCGAGACTACAGTATACCACCATTTCAATAGAATGCGTCTTTCTCAAATTTTGCGGCTTCCTAGTGGTCATTTCAAACATCGAGTACATCGAGTTTACGTCTTCCGAAAGCCTCAACCATGAGTCCAAACTCCCAACGACGCCACTCCTGGTGACACTATTGTGCACCCAGAAGATCATTTCGTTGAGCAGGATGAGAAAGGGTTCCAGATGTCTTCTGCACCAAAAGCTGTTTATTCCATGTTCCAAATTTATGTACAATGCGAATATAAGTAAGTAATGACTCAAATAAAAAATGGATGTAATTAATGCATTCTAGATTGGCACAAAATGAAAAAAAGAGAAAAGTTGCTGGTTTGATTGGTTTGATTATCGTAGACAATTGAGTGAATGTTGTCTTGCATTCATCTAAGGACTGGCAGCAGGAGCGCAATGAACTGAAATTTATTTAGGAATGAAACTATAAATCTGCAAATTTACTTTTCGATCCGGCGGGAATAGTCTGTACTGGGCCTGTCCACGTTCCGTCCTTGGCGCAAGTCAGGTTCCCGATTGCCTTTAAGTTTCGGTGATTATTCGTCCATTCGTCTATTGCACTCTAACCCTTCTTCAACGCATTTATTGAAGGTAACGATACATGATGGGCACAAGGTAATAGTGGACCTAATATAGCTCACCCTCCCCTCGAACATCAACGCGTAGTTGACATTGCAGGTGGCAACGGTGGTATACAGTGCCGGCGTGTAGCACGTGTCACACACGGGGTCATCGTACGCGAGAAGTCCACAAGACGGTTTGCAGATTACTGAATGAAATTGATCATTTTTACGATACCTACATATTCTCTCATAAAAAATCAGGGAGGAATTGATGCAACCAATTCATAAGACAACCTCACGCACACTGACAAGGGGGGAATTTCGCTTTTGGGAGCGTTCAAACTAGGGGTGGCTAAAAGAAAGAGGGAGGGTTTCGGAGAATAACGGAATATTGAAACCTCCTCTCCATTTCGGAGCCGTTATTCCAGCGAACCTTAGTTTGAAGCAGTGCTTACCTCTTGTTCCTGCCGGGAGTATCACCCGCTGTGGCTCATCTCGCATCTTTCCATTCACGCACGTGAAATTGCCCGACCCTATCTCCTGAGAAGTAACTATTAAAATATCCTGTTTCAATGACGCATTAGTTTTATGGACTATATAAGAATGGCAATAACTCACACTCGCTTGCTGGCAAAGTGTGTATCCGGCGGAGCAGTTGGTATACATAGCGGTGAGATCGGGTGGCTGGCAGTCCGGGCAGGGCGTGTATGTGTCATCGTAGATGAGTGCAGTGCAAACTTTGGGGGCTGAAAGAGATTGAATTGCGAATCATAGAATCAATCACATTTTCACTACAGTACATTAGTTTTGATGAATTGACATAGGCTACTCACAATAAAGTCCACAATAAAAAAATCTATCCTCAATATGCTGCCTTTCTAATCACGAAAGGATAACGCACTAGTCGTCGTAGTTGCCATAGTGGTTGTGGTTGTTGTGGTGGTGGTCTCGGCCGGCGCGCAATACACTGTGAATGAATTGAACAATTGAGAACTAGTTTACTGATGAACCTTTCTCTCCAGCAAGCACATCCACAACCGGTCCTCTCCACGTTCCATCGTCTGCGCAAGTCAGGTTCCCAACCGCCTGAGAATGAGCTAGTTTTGCATCGTTTCGTCCCCGATATACGGGCACCCTCCTCTTTCCCGGACAACGTAGGAAAGGAGATGTATGGAGTTGAAAGTGCAGGAGGCGATGTTCGCTATCTTACCCGTCCATTGTACATCAGGTTGTAATTGGCGTTGCAGTTGGCGTTGGTGGTAGAAGACATTGGCGGATAGCACTCCGCGCACACATTATCTTCGTACGCCAGCTCACCACATGAGGGCTTGCAAACGACTGAAAATAACAAATTACACCCTGAAATCCTGCGAAAGAAGTCTCTCGTCCCCTCTCTGACCAACAAGAGACCATTGCGAAATTAAAGACCGAGATATTTTCCAGCAATAAAGCACTCACGCTTCGTGCCGGTACCAAGGGATACTGATTGCGTCGCTATATCCTTCATCCGTCCATTCACGCACATAAAATTGCCTACTCCGATTTCCTGGAATTTTCAACTATATTCATAGGAGTGAGAGTGCGAAAAAAAGCGAAAATAGAAAATAGAAAGAGAAACCCGGTCTTGCTGGCAGAGCGTATAGCCGGTAGAGCAGTTTGTCCACTCAAGAGTGAGAATGGGCGAGATGCAGCCGGGGCAGGGCGCGAACGTGTCGTCGTAGATCATCGCGGTACAAGGCTTGGGGGCTGAAATAAGTCATTCAATATCATGAATCCCAGATATTTGAGCGAGTCGCTGATTACTGGCACGATTCCACGAAGCCGTCAGCGCATCCAAGGCCAATTCAGTCCGGAGAGCTTAATCTCTTCTTCGGACCTACTTCGCTACGTGATCTAGTTAAGACAAATGTATCTTGCGGGTGCCTCGGTTTGGTCCGTTAGCGTAATTGTCGGAAATGTTCAAGTAAAGGCTCACTAGTAGTTGTAGTGGGTGCTGTGGTCGTCGTAGTTGTTGAAGTGGTCGTTTCGATAGGGGCGCAGTATACTGAATAACCTGATCAGTTGAACAAAGAGCTTCGACAAACCCTTCGATCTTCCCGGAATCGTCGTTCCCGCTGAACCTATCCACGACTCGCTATCGAGACAATTGAGGTTTCCAACAATCTGAAAAATACAGATTTTCGAAAACAAAGTTACAGATAGAGGAGAGATACTGCTAGTAAGCGACAAGAATATGGATGTCACTCACATTGCCCTCGAACATGAGATTATAGTTCGCCGGACAGGTGGTCGTCGACGCTTGCAGGTTGGGCGAGATACAGGTAGGGCAGGGGACGTAGGGTTCGTATTGCAGCAGTTGACACTTCCGCTTCTCCGGGGCGCAGTATACTGAGAATGAGTTTCCATTTATCACCTTCGTTTTCGCATGCGTTCCAGTCACGGATTTCACCAGAAAGTAGCGATAGCAATGCAGAAAGATTAAAAATCGTGAACCTTTCGTTCCACCCAGAATAGTGTTCACTGTCGCACAGTCCGTAGTCCACATCGTGCCAGAACAGAACATGTTGCAGCCCATGTTCTGCGGTTGGTGAACTGTTAGTTTGGTTTTGTTCCCCTCTTACTCTCACTCGCCCTCCTTCACCAGCAGTTTAGCAATAGCGGTTAGTTGCGAAACAGGCCGCTGGGAAATCAGTCAGTTCTTGAATCGTACCGAGGTCTCCACGTAGAGAAAGTAGTCGACGGTGCAGTTAGCGGTTTGAGGATTGGTGTTGGTGAAAAACGTCGGCGGGAGGCAGTCGTTGCAGGGCGTTCGTGCAGAATCGTCGATGAGTGGAGGACAGGTTGGTGCGGCTGAAACAGGACACATTGTAATTATATAACTTTGATGACCATTGAGTGAAGGCCGATTGACAACAACAATCATTCGTGTTGTATCTTATCGAAACGCGAATCAGCTAGGGAATTAAGATCTGTCTTCATATTTTTGAAACAGTAAAGAACAAATGAATGAAAAAATTTTGCTCACTAGTCGTCGAAGTTGTTGATGTGGTAGTCTCGGGAGCAGCGCAGTGAACTGAAACGGATTGTTGTATAGATTTGCAGAAAACGGGAGAGTTACCGCTAGTCCCACTCGGCAGCACATCCCTTCCGTTCCTCCAATCTGTTCCATCGCAGACAGCGGAGTTCATCGCTGTCTGAAACGAATCGCTATTATGCGAGTTAACCTGGTAGGGTCAAATGATAAGGATTATGATATTGATCGCTGACCGCCACTCCATCCACATAGATCACTTCGCTCGTCTGACAGGCGATGTTTGTCGCGTCTGTCTGAGGTGCGGAGCATCCTCGGCATACTAAAATGGACAAGGTTAATGAATTTTTGCATGAATCTAATCAGCAAAGGTCACATGGTGTATCGGCTAGAGCCGATAGTGATCTCTTCTCTATCTCTATCTCTGTGAGCCCTCGGCTCTTCTCTCTCACTCCACTGATAAATGATGCCACTGAACGGTCGTTGGCCTACACACCGATATACAGGGTAGAGATGATCCGGCCTAACAATCCAAGAAAATAACTCTTACCTGCCGATCCCGTATTCATCACTGGGCAGCCCGGCGCGGGAGTGGTCGTCGTAGGAGCCATGCCGGGCGGATAGTAGGGAGTGGTGGGCCCTGCAATATGATGGCTGAGAGGAAGAAAGTTTTTGAAGAATTCCAAATTCCTTTCCGCAAAATTGTTTATCTCGATACCTCGCTCGCAGAGAAAGATTCTCTTTGCCTCATTTCTGCTTTTGAGATACATCCAACGTAGTGTTGCTTTTTGATCTACTTTGCGGTCTTCAGACAAAATGGCAACAGTTGACATGTTTATCGTTGTAAATACACAGTTATCAAGAGACTCCGTTTGGTTGTTCGCCATTTGTTCGTGCCTTTAGCCAGTAGGTGGATAGTACGGAGTCGTGGCTGCAAATTATGCAACATTATTGCTATGTCATAATTTGCGGCCACGGTACCGTATTATCCACCTTCACTCTACATCTAACGCACAATCCAACAAAACTCGAAACTATATCAGTTACAGCGTTTTCCGCACTTAGAATGAACCATCCCTTATGGCCATAAACATGTGCACGAGATCAAAGATCAATGACTGACCGACATCGCAGCACGTGGAATCGCCCTGGCACTGCCCCTTGCGCACCCACACGATGGCGGTAGAGGGCGGAGTGCAGGTCGGTGTTCTGGCAGTGGGTTAACATTACGAAAGCACCGAGATAGATTTCCTTGTTAGTGTTCTTTTCGTGATTGAGGTTCATTAAAGTTGCCAATGCAGCGGAACAACTTACATAGTGCCTGCCACTTGCTCGATGGTGAAAAACAGATAGTTTTGCTATTTTAAGAACTAATCTTCGATATGTTAACGTTATACCTGCCGGTGTCATCAGCAAGCAGCGCGCACTTGACGCCATTCTGCCCGATTGCCGTGCACTGAGAGAGGCAAATTTGGGTGCTGTTTTAATAGCCTTGTCCTAATATCCTGGTCCCATGCCGATATCCTGGTCCCATGCCTTGTGGCATCAATAAATAGTGTGTACTATTTAATATTTTCTGAACTGTGCACTGCACAACTAATTTGTCGATTATTACGAACGCATAGGACACGATCTCGAAGAAACTAACGTCGTCTCTCGCCGAACATGCTGTCAAGCATTCACTCTGTGTCGCCGGATTGATGTACTGAATCACGGGCCGCACGGTTCGCCACTGATAGCTGGAACAGGGTGGTCTAACACTCGAGACACTTCATTCCCGGCTTGATTGCTTCTGATCAATCTGAGAAGTCATGATCGCGTTTACCCGGTGTAGCATGTAGTAGTCTGCGTTACGCCGAAAGAGAGGTCGACGAGAAGGCAGAGCAGGAAGAATTGGAGCATCTTGGAGTAACATTTTTAAAAGAGGTGAACAAAGAAGTTGAATTGTGAGACACTAGTACGATGAGTAGACAAATCCTAGTCACATACTTAGTGACTAAAAGAAACGCAGCGCGCATTTGTATCGCAAAGGTAAGAAACAACAGAAACACTAAACCTAGCCCAGGCACAACACGGAAGCGCCTGAGGGTGGTTCTAAATTCAAGCAACACTGGTCTCTTCATTTTGAGCGCCCTAAATGACCAAAGTGAGCACTCCAAATTGCAACACTGTGGACTGAATCAGCAACAATGAAGTTGAAACTAAGGTTCGATAAACAAGAAAATTTCTTGGAAGAAATTGAGTTTTTCTTGCCAAGAAATCCTTCTTATTCAAGAATTCTTGTTCAAGAAGAGAACGGTCATTCTTGAGAAAGAATTAATTTCTCTTGCAATAATCTTAATTGAATTCCAAATTGTGAATAAGGAGAGAGAGGGCGGGAGGTGATCTTTGTTTCTCGCGCCGACCGCAACGAATGAGTGAGAGAGGAGGAATGAGGGAGTTTCTTGCGAAGAAATCTTTCTTATTCAAGAATTCTTGCCCAAGAAATAGCCAATTATATTTGTTTGGCAAGAACGAGTTAATTTTCTTGTTTCTTGGATAATTCTTATTTATCGAACCCTAGTTGAAACTAATGATCGTAATGATTTGAATGATGCATCTACAGGAGAAACGCTGCTCAGCGGAAACTGTGTGAAAAATACTGAACCGGGAAGCTCAAAAGCGAAGCACGCCTAAAATTCAAGCAACACTGGTCTCTTCATGCTTACTGAGCACTCCAAATTGCAACACTGCTCGCCATGTGGTTAGAGCGAGCACGAAAGCGCACTGAATAGGCGAGTTGGTTGATGAGTCTCTTCCCTAGTTACAAGGAATCGAGCGCGCTCTAAACGCCAAACGCCAACATCTCGGTTACTCATTGTCATACATAAAACAACATCGTTCATGAACGAAAACAACACAACAGCGGTCGAGATGTTTGTGAAAAGTTTATCTCAAAGAAAGTGTTTGGAGTGTGTACGAAAAAGGCCGAGGCTGAGTAAAACTGGATCTCATTGAGCCTTATGCTTGTTAAGCCCCACCTTCAAACGTATCCTGAAAGCGCATGTGATTGCCAAAATGAGGGTAACTGAGAGAAAAATGAGGGCGAAATTCAACTTACCAACTGACATGACTTTCATTATCGAGAAAAAACAAATTATCAACAGAACAAAATATAATCGAGATACATGTTGTTTTTATCTCGATCCATTACTCTCTCACCCTCTTCCCAAGCGAAAAAATCGAACCATAACGAAGCCTTCAAAACGGTGCGCGCGGATCCCTCGAGGTACTCGGCACTGACGTTAGCTGTGTTCACGATTGTCTCTGCATTCCCAAGATTCTCTCGCGCATCTTCTTTCCTTCTCAACACGGTTTGCGGTTCAAAGCCATCCCTAGTTCAAACCTGTTTACTTCCAGAAATTTTCCAGTCAAATTCCCCAACTCCACTCTTCTCTCGTAATCCCATTTCTAGACAAAGCAAGATCACTTGCAAATCACTCTATTTGTCACGTATTCCCTCCCTCCTCTCGTCTACCCTCCCTCATTCTCCACTCTCGCTCTAGTCCCGAACAGTCGTCTCCACTCGCACAGGTACACTTTTTGCGCTCCTTTTCCTTCACCGTACCCCGTTATACCGTTTTCGGTTCCTCCTCATCTGCGCATGCTTTCGCAACCTAGACCGCTTGTCGGATACAGTACCTTGGCTACCGTAACCATCCCAGGAGCAACATGAGCCCCGCGTCGCCCGACCTGCCGACCAAGAGGAAAGTGGGCCGACCAAAGGGCTCCCTTAAGCGACGTCTGCCGACCGCGGCGCCCACGAAAAAGGTGCCCACGGTGCAGGACTTGGCGCGCGACGCGCGCGCGGCGCGTCGCGCCGCCGGTCAGCCGGCGCCGGCGCGCCCGCACCCGGTACATTTTCAAATCCAGCTATACTTATTTTTTCCCGTCTTCTGACGCTGCTCTAACTATCCCGTGCTCAGGGAGCGAAGCCTTGAGGAAGGCCGACGTCTACAGCGTCTACACGTCGCCCTCGCTCCTACTCTGCGTGAGCTATTCGTTGTTTTGTCAAAGCAGGACTACCGTAACCTGGCAGACTACCGTAACCGTCCGATCGATTCCTTACACTGTCCATTGCAGGATCGATCGAGACCATCCTCCTCCCGCAGTCTGCTCCCCCCCCCCCCCGTCAACTCGACCCGCCCATGTTTGTGTCATGAATAAAGACCATAATTTCGTATTTCCGAAACTTGTTTGATGAGAAGAGATTAGAACAAGACGATACATTGATTGGTCGTTCCGATACTTGTATGATCAGAAGAGATTACGATAGCACGGTGTATTGATTGGATTGTTCCAAAACTTTGGAAAATTACAAAACATAGCACGGAGCATACGGTGTTTATTGATTGGATGATCTCATTCATCGCTCTGTTGTTTTGCCGATGGTGATGTGATACGGTAAGTGATGGACAATGGATTGTCGGGTGATGAGTACGGCCGGGTACCGTACCGTCGATGACCAGGAGAATAGGGTAGCATCGAATTTCTTGCCGATCGATCCGCAACCTGTTGTTTACCGTTTGTTCGAATACACAACAATCACTGCACAACGTCAGGCGGGGAGGTGTTGTGGTATGTTTCAGGTGAGTAAAATAAGAAGAGAATGTGTTCATTTTGGTGACACTTTAACTATCCGGGGCTTGAGAAATCTTGCGTCTACTGCTAACATCTGAGCGCTCTGGCCCCCTCCGATTATTATCTCCAGAGTTCCCATATTTTCCTGACAAATTTTGTTTGTGCTTAGCAATTTTTCAAACTGATATTTTGTGTGTTCTTTCTATTTTTTGCACAATTAAGTTGCGGCGCATATAAAAATTTGCTTCTGACTTGAAATGTTCATCACAGCTATATTTTCATGTAAGTATACAAGAAAGCATGAAAAGGCGAATACAATCTTGGGAACTCGAGTAGATGAAAACGAGCTTTCACTGAGGCGTGTGCTTTCTCTTCTTGAGCCACTCCTGGAGCTTGGGATTGGCGTTGACCTGCAAACATTCACGTTTTCGACAAATTTGGAGATCTTCGTTTGAGCGAAAGCCTCAAAACACCTATAAACCTTTTTCTGGAGATTTCTCATCTCCTCGAATCCATCCATGAATCCAGGAGCGAAGTAGTCAATGACGCCCATGTGATCCACAACGACGAGATCGATCCACGTGAGCGAAGAACCGACGAGATGCCCGGTCGAGCCGTTCTTCTGAAGATTTATTGTATTATTTCAGTACTGATTCCTTGCACGACTGATATTGATCACTAATTAGTAACCCAGAAAATTAATATCATGTGAAACATATTAGAATGATAGAAGCGAACAATGAAGGAGATGAAGATCACCTTGTACTCCTTTGTCAATATCCCATAAACTTGTCTCTTTTTCGAAACCAGATGGGCTAATATTGGTCAGTAATCAATCCAGCTTATAAAGTAACTCGAGTGAAACGTTTTTGGCAAGTAATGGAAGATGGATGCGACGCAATTGTGAAATCGCACCTTGTACTCCTTGGTCAGGATCCCGTAGAACTTGTCCCTGCCCTTCTCGCCGATCTCCTTCTTTGCCTTCTCGAAGGCGGCCTGAATTTTGAAGTTTTTTTTTTCAATTGAAGTAAGCAATTAAACCGGCAGAATAGTAGAAGCATACAGAATCAGATCTAATTGTGCCTCTGAGATCTTTAGTATTGACTATGAAACGTCCTAGATACTCATTACCGACAGAACAACACTGACTTGTCTCTAATTTGTCATCTTTTAGTATCATCGTTGTTCAGGAGAAGTCTACCATGGGTAGCTCAGTTTTCACCTGTCGCTCCTCCTTGGAGAGAGTAGTCATCGAGGCCATGTCATCATGGGCCAGATACATGGCGTGGAAGAAGCCCGGAGCCACCTCGTTCCAGTAGTCCTGCAAATCATCGAGGGTAAAAGAAAATCTGGTGCAAAGAATGACTGATCGGATTGACCAAAATTCAGGAAATTGGTATTTGAAATGATGTAGAAATCTATGACTAAATAATTTGCCACCTCATTCCAGTAGTCCTGCAAGTCAACAATCATATTTGTTTCACACGAATCTAAAACGAAAGAAAAATGTGTGTTCATTGTTGGTTTAACATAGCTTCCTTTTCATAAGGGCAAATATAAATCACAAAATATTGAGCTCGCCTTGAACTGATCAGCAAGAGCGTCGACTTGAGCCTTCTCGAACGGAGTTTTGCCGGCGAGGCCTGATCATGAGATGTATTAGTTCAGAGCTGATTTATAAAAAAATTGGATACGAAAAAACGGGAATCCTTACCGAACTGATTCGCGAGATATCTCGCAATGGCCCAGCTCTGCGTGAGAATCTTGTCGTCGATCTCCAGCCAGGGAAGATGGCCCCAAGGTGCGACTGGAATGACAAATAATTTGTTCTCGTGCACCAGGAACATGACACGGCACTCAAAATTTCAGTAGAGAACCCTTCTCAATTCCGCACAATAGTTGAATTTAGAGAAAAAAACTCGCTTACTCGGCTTCACCACTTCAGCCCACTCCTGCCACCCGACGCGGATGTCCTCGAACTCGGTGTCGCCGAAGTAGAAGAGTTGACGGATGACCTGAAAACACGACGTCGTATCTGATTTGGCGAACCGGCGGGTTAACTCTCAATGGATAATTGGAGACCTTAGCCTTTGTGAAGATGTTGTGAAACACATTCGAAGTTTCGTTCGATTTGATTTGACCATAACTGCATTATCTTAAGCTCAACAAACCTCCGCCAGGCCCCGCCCGTCGAAGTAGTGCAGCTTGTAGACGGGCATTGTCGCTTTGAAGCTGAGGTTGAGACTGCAGTCAGTGACTTGCTGACCAATTCCGCATCCGCCTTTTATACCTCTCACTCATGACGGCCCTATCGGTGTGCGGCACAACACAATCTCGCTCTGCTCTCTTGCTTTCCCTCAATCTCTCATCTATTCCTTCATCCGTGTCCCGCATGCTTCCTAGAGCTCTCTAATCGGCTAGAGAGCATCTTTGGTGAGAGCCCGTAGTGCACAACAGTTGGATAGAATGTGTGCTCACGTTCATAGCAAGAGGGAGGAGAGGCGAGGCGACAAGAGGAAGAAGAGATAAGGGGAAAGGCGGAGGGGAGATTCTACCCGAGACGGTGTGGGCAGAGAGATCGGGATCGCATAGGAAGATCATTTGCTGTGGTTGGAGGAAGAAACTAGAGAGATCAATCTCTGCTTTGACAATTACTTCCGCGCAATTTTTGTCAATCGATTCGGAAGACTGTCGAAATTTAAAGCAACTCTTGCTGGCGCTGTGCAGGAGTGCACGATATACTTAGATCCAATGGAACGTTAGATCCATCCATCTCGACGGAGAGTCAGATTGGACTGGAGAGAAAGTATATCAACGATAAGTTGCCCATGTTCCATAATGAAAACAATTTGGAAGGAAAACACATCGAACTCGAGAAACTGAGATGAAAATTGAACAATGGACAGATCTGACATGATCTGGCATCATGTATCAACAATAAATGTGCATTGACAAATATTGTGATTTACCAATCTTCTGTTATGTAACTTCGTTCAGCTACAAAAAATTAAAATTGTAGGTGAAGTCTCTTAGCCTTTGTAATCACTCATTTTCCGCAGTTGTCTTTGATCTTCATCACACAATAGATCTCCGATTCACTGGAATGCCACAACCCACACATTTCACCATAATCAGATTGTCAAACAGTGAAAACATTCTCGAATCACAGCATGGCGAAGCTAAAACAAAGCAGTGCCCACGTAACTGATCAGATTTGAGACCAAGAATTGATTTTTAGTTTTTTTTAGTTATAGATTTGTTTTTAATAATTTTTAAGTATTCGTTAAATAAGGTGAAAAATGAATGCATCGGGAGCAAATAAATGTGATTATTAGAAAAGAGATGAAGAAATTGTAAATCGATGTAGATCGTTATAGTTTTGAGTAATACGGCTTGAGAAGATGATTAAGATTGAAAGATGATTAAGAAGATGATTAAGGCTTCATTGAACAAAATGACACTGAATTCAACAGTTATTTTTACTCGAATCGATCTCTGCGACGAAACTGATTTCCGATTTGACCAGCTCCATGGAACTTATCACAACATCCATTGTTTTGTCATGCCACATGTAAGCGACAGGATAGAGAAATTCTCCTCATTCCGCTTTATGTGTTCGTGTCATGTTACATGAGAGAGCTTCCGAAACAATGAGGTGTCTTCGTATCAACCGAAACAATTCTTCATTCTATATTCAACAATGTGGGAAATATGGGACTGATTCTCCTTGTTTCCCTCAAACTCTTACGGACTAGAGTAGCTAGAGTTCACTCGAAAGTGAGAGACATGTTGTTTTCGACGAAACACTGTTATTTTGACACTTTCATGCAAATTTACTTCCTAACAGTCACTATAAAACCCTGCCTGTTCATTGAGAGATATCAGCCTTCTCTTCTCTTCTCTTCTCCTCCTATTCCTTCTAAAATGAATCCTTCCAGAAAGATGTCCACTTCTCTCTTCTGCCTTCTCTTCCTCGGAGCAACTGTCGCTCTCATCGCTGCTGAGGGTGAAGCCGCTGGTGGAGCCGGAGCCGGAGCAGGATCTGGAGCCGCAGTTCCACCTCCACCTCCACCTGTTAGTTTTCTATCTTGGTCATCAACCACTATCTCACTTCTTCCGACAATACATTCATAAATTCCACTTTTGCAGCCCGCCAAGACGGGCGGCGGACTGCTCGATGGTCTGCTCGGAGGCGGAGGCTCCGGTGGCGGACCCCTCTCCATCGTGACCGGTATGTTGAAAGGAGTTTGCCGATTCACAGATCGACATTCGGTCGCCGTCATATCACGCACACTTTCACTCCTCTGAGAGAGTGCGCTCGAAAGGAATAGGGGGCGGCCCATATGGAGAACTCCGAATGCATTCGCTTTGACTGAATTCATGTATGCGTTCAGGCCTCGTCGGCACCGTGCTCAGCCTCGTTCTCGGCCTGCTCGGAGGCCTCGGAGGAGTCGGACGCTAATCGAGGCCGCGAATTTCCCGCAAATGGCCCCGCCGATTCCTTCCTGTCGATGTTTTCCCGTTATATCATCGTGAAACATTGATAAATCATTCTTCCTGCATAGTGGCCTGTCTCACTGAACAGATATTTCACTTCTTTAAATATTTTGGCTGAAAGAGGTAACAAACATTCGAAAAAGAGAGTGAAGGCTCTGGAGGATCTTGATGAGCACAAGACTCTGTGTGAGAAGAGATCGAGAAAGAATGCGGCACCGTTCTAATTTTGTAATCTCAACTGCTTTCTATAATAAATCTGTTGCATGTTTTGTTCTCGCATCGCGCTGCATGTGACTTACATTTCATCATTAGTACTTCATCTGTAATATTATAGGGGTAAATCAGGTGAAATGACCGTCCTTTGGTTTCTCATTGTCAGCTAGGGCTCCTTTCCACGAACTGTAATTTATTGCCGGTGAAAGGCGCGCATCTGGTCGGTTATGAGAAGGAAAGCGAGCGACTTTCACCTTGTTGCCTCTCTGAAATACTTTCTCTGTTTCACCCCACCTCTTATCCTTAGCGATACGAAGGGATGAAGATGGAGATGGATAAAATCGAGCTGCTACGAGAAAAGGTTCGATTCAGAATGTTTTCTCCGTGGATGGAATGTTGTATTTCTGGGACATTCCAGGCGAGGTTTCTCTCATCAAATCATCCACTTGGACTAATTATTGAGAAGACTACTGATCTGTTGCAAGAATTGATCAAGATAAATATGGGTAATAATGAGGTAAAGAAAAACGAATACAATATATTCCACTCCAATCAAACATCAGGCAAGCATGAAGTCGGCTTTAGAATCTCCTGAGAGTTGTTCTATGGACGGTTTGAATAGCGCAAGGTAGGAAAATCTCTGTATTTCATACCTGTTCCAAGTGGAATAAGTGTTTCAGAGATAATATGGTGCTCAACTTCTCCTGTTGTCTTCGGCAGTGTCTGACGACAACAGCGACCTGGATAGTGGAAAAAGAGAGAAGCCGAGGAGTGCTCACTAATCTACCTTTAGCCCACGCTATCAAAACGGTCAATATTTTCAGAGAGTTAACTCTTTATCGCGATTTTGCTCTTTTTCGCAACGAAAACAGTTTAATGATTCGTAATTCAACGGTGCAATGTCTCAATAACTGACTTTGCCAGGAAATCACGGAAGGTGACGCAGACAATCTCAATGTCTCAGATGTCGGACATTGTCATTGGATTTCTCGAAACGTGAAAGAAGAACAGAGCAATGTCGCTTTGTATTCAGCAAACTCAGGACCGGTAAGCACATTGAATAACGCATTATCAATACCAGATCGCTCCAAAATAAATTCATCTAATATATCAGGATGCGTTTCATGCGTCAGCTGAAACACATAAATCAGATGAAGAATCAGAGGAGGAAGATGAAGAGGACAGTGAGTAATTAGAACGTATCGAACAAATTAACTAACGAATCTGAATAAGTATCAAAATATCGAAATGTGTTGAACGATATTTTCAGGAGATACCGAGAACGCAGTTGTGAAGAGAAAGAAGAAACATTCCATCGATCAATCATGGGACTGCGAAATCTGTCAGCTGAGCTTCACCACTGCAGGCACTCTAAGGGTGCACAAGTTGACTCATTTAGGTAATCTTGGACGAGCTAATTGGGTGCATTTTCCTGTTTCGCGATAGCAACCTGTGAATAATTCAGAGGACTACATGGCCACGCATCCTTATCCATGTGACCAATGCGACAAGCGATTCACCCAAGCTGGCTCGCTTAGTGTGCACAAACGCACACATATGGGTGAGTTGACCACATTATTCAAAGCTTCAACGATGCTCTGGATATGGTAAATGTTGTTAGATACATTTCGTATGAATCTTTTGCATCTACAAATTTTCAACACAATTGCTATTGATCCAGACAAGAATGATCCGAGGCTGCTCAAATACAAGCAGATCTGGACCTGCGACGTATGTCAGAAGCAGTTCAAACAACGATGTGGTCTACATGCACACAAGAAGAGTCATCTCGGTGAAACATTGGATTTTCCATCACCGCAAATATGGAGTACATGCACTTTCCTGAAAAAATATTGCGAAAACTTTTGAAGGAAGGTTTTGAGGGAAAAGGTCGATTTCCGGGAATGCGCAAGATTACCAAATCTGATACGAAAATATTCACAGGAAAGAACAACCCTGAAGAAGCGGAAAAGAAACTCTCGCACAAGTGCAATATCTGTGATAGAGGTTTCACAAAGAAGCAATCACTAAAGATCCACGAGAGGCTAACTAACTGAATTCGAACCAACGTTTTGGTACTTCTCTAGTTCTCCGGAAGAGTGTCTTGAAAATATTCAATTAGGAATGTATGATACTCATCCATTCTTCCGGGCAACTAGAGATGTGCCAATATTTAAAAAAAAATTATTGTGCTTTCTTTTACATGTCAGGTGAACGTCCGTTTCAATGCAAAGTGTGCCCGAAAGACTTCGCTTCCAAGTCCCGACTCAAAAACCATGAAAAAAACCATGAAAAGGTACATTTCAACATAAACTTCGCTTAAAATATTAGCAATATGGTTCTCTAAATAGGGCACGGCACACGTTGAACGCAAAGGCGTGATGAAGAGCAGGAACCACAATTGCACACTCTGCCCGCGCCGCTTCACAGGACCCAATCATCTTGCGGCTCACTTGAAGAGACATGCGGGTCAGTTCACATCGCTCTGATAGACTACTCTGAACATTAAGTTTTTCGATGCTCTTTTCTGCCCTTTCACTGATTTTTTTCATACAACTCCATCATTCTGCCGTTGAAGTGCTCGTTCAAATGTGTAAATTGTTAATCTCAGAAGACGCTGTGGGTTCCTCTTCGGATTCAGACGAGGACGTTAGTGAGCAGACAAACATTCAAGTGCGAAAAATGTTCGGGAATATACGATACATGGGCTGCGTTGAGAAGGCACGAAAGAGTCCATGGTCAGTTGCTGTTGTTCTTATTGTTGTAGTTGTTGTTGTTATTCTTGTTTTCTACCAGGTGGCCTTCCATATCCCTGCCCTCGATGCGATGTTCAGTACAGATTTTGGAGAAGCCTCGAAAATCACTTGCAGAGAAACCACAAAGTGGAAATGGTGAGTTGAACTATTTTGTAAAAGAACAACCAAATTATGCCCCTGCCCCCCCCCCCCCCCCGCCTTCCTCTCATTCCCACCTCACTCGCTGGGGCAGTGCCGAGGCTTTACAATATTTAAAGTTTAAGGAATTCCATTCACTGTTTAAAACAATTGAAAATCTATAAAAAGCAGAAGCGAGAAATTTCAGACTATTGTGGCTCCAAAACCTCAGCCTCGGCCTTTCAATTGCGAGCATTGTTCGGCCACATTCACAACTGAATTCGCGATGGAGCAACACATGAAGCTGCATGCTGGTTAGTTATTTGCCATTCTTTTTTCCACTCGCAAATTCATTTTCTTTTCTCATAATCTGTCTTTCAGGCCCCTCATCATTCAAGTGTGCCAGATGCTCAATGGAACTCTCTACTTTCTCTCAGCTCGAAGAGCACAAGAGAGCTGCTCACGACCCGCTTCCCTATGAGTGCAAGCACTGCGCACTGAGGGTGTCGAGTCTGGAAGAACTTGTCAAACACAAGGATAGGTGTGCGAAGAGACTCCGAAACAATCGAAAGCAACCGGCATAATCTTTATATGTTTTATGTTATTTCATTCATTCCTGCTGATATGATGTCTCTGTATTAGTTTTCTACGTAGCCACTGCTCAGTCCATCAACAAATAGTTCTCGAAGATATCCAAAGCAGCTTCTTAATTTCCGTGCCACCACGAGTGCTGGTGCAGTGCATGCAAGTCATCAGCTATCTGGATGGAATGTTTAATTAATTTAAAACGAGTTCTCTGTAAGAACGGGATGGCCCACTACAGGAGGTGGCACAATGCTTCAAAGTGATCGGATTGAGCTCAAATTTGAAATGGGTGGTCCCTAGGGGCCGTACATGCATCCCACAACTTTGCATGATGATCATGCTTGGTTCATGCAAAATTTTTATCTTTGAAGATACCCCCTCATGTGACCCCTCATTCGATAGAGCGTCAAAAGTTATGTCTAAATCCAAAATTTCAGCCATTTTGGAGCAAATGTCGCCGAGAAACACCTCAAGATGTGTCCCTTTTTGAGGTTTTTGATTTTTAGAATTATGTAAATGTCATTTGTACATCGAGCTTCCATGCTTATTTGATTCTTCGTTGAATTCTCTATCGCCCAGTATTTTTTTCGAAATTTATTTCGCTCCGCAACAGTGTCATCCATGCGATATTGTAGCATGCAAGCAGCACACAGGTTCGAATCCGCCTCCTCTCATATATTTTTGCCAACTTTTATTTTGCTCCAAATGCAGTTTTTGTGACATATAATCTTTTTCCAAAACTGTAAGACTCATTTTGACAAAGGTTTACAAGTTTTGGAGCAAAATAAATATTGGCAAAAATATATGTGACGAGGCGGATTCGAACCTGTGTGCTGCTTGCATGCTACAATATCGCATGGATGACACTGTTGCGGAAACGAAATAAATTTCGAAAAAATACTACGCGATTGAGAATTCAACGGAGAATCGAATAAGCATGGAAGCTCGATGTACAAATGACATTTACATAATTCTAAAAATCGAAAACCTCAAAAAGGGGCACATCTTGAGGTGTTTCTCGGCGACATTTGCTCCAAAATGGATGAAATTTTGGATTAAGACATTACTTTAGACGCTCTATCGAATGAGGGGTCACATGAGGGGGTATCTTCAAAGATAACAATTTTGCATGAACCATGCATGATCATCATGCAAAATTGTAGGATGTATGTACGGCCCCTAGGGACCACCCATTTCAAATTTGAGCTCAATCGGACCATTTTGAAGCTTTGTGCCACCTCTCTCCCGTTCTTACAGAGAACGCGTTTTAACTTAATTAAAACTAATTATTACTATTAATTACTCTAATTGATGCTTTTACTCTAATTACCTGTTGGTTTCGAGGTTCTTCTTCGTTCATATTGTCAGGAAACGGTACCGCGTTGATAATTCTTTCCTGAAAGACATCCATTGATTTCATGTAAGCCCAGAATTCCGAACATATTGCTCATAACCGGAATGTTCAGTCTCAGGAGATGCCATTCCCCTATTCATGTAGTGAGGATCGGCGATTGTCATGCGTGGCTTCACTTCGCATGTAACTAGCCCGTGCATGCACATTCGGACGCACTTGTCAATGCCCTGCAAACAAGTGTAGTAGACTTTTGTTTGCGTGAAGACTAGAGTGGGATGAAGTTTTTTTTCATGTTACAGCCTTTGGCCGCTCGGAAAGACGGGACTACCCGTAATTTGCACTTAGTGAAGACTCAAAAGTTAACTACCTTATCGCCCACAATTGAGAGGAAAACCGGACTCAAAATTCGACAATTCCAGACAACACAGCTCTGGAATAATAGCATTTGTCGATATTGACTTTTGACATTACTTAAATCACCTCGGAAAATTAGTTCATCTGCAATAATTCGGAAAATTGCGCAATAACAAAAAGCAGTGAACAAAGTTCGTTTGAATAATCTAAAATATAAATAATTTCTTAAATTAGGTTTTCAGAATTTTTGACCTGTTTCTCTTCAGCTGTCATATTCACAATAGTGATTACTCCAACTGCTTGATTTCAATGCAATTCGAAAGATATGAGAAATAGCAATTGAACCTGATATCAACAATGTCAACAAAAAAATGTTAAAATATGCTGTGCAAATGAACTCACCTTGAAGTTGTCGATATAACAACCTTGCCTATATTCACTGGCATACCTTTGAATCGTTTGAAAGAAATTTTGGCGCGCTGCGGCAGTCATCTCCGTCAATGAGTTGCGAACGTTTGATGAGAAACTAGCTGGCGCTAATCCACTTTCAAATAACGACTCTTAACTAATTAAGCTTTTTTGATGCAGAAGTGCCTGCGGTTGCACTGCTAGTTTGAATCGTACTGTCCATAAATAAATGAGAAACCAATCCTTGCCACGGGGTGATTTTTTTTCATCACGGAAGATCGAATTAGGCCACATTTTATTGATTTTTTCTTCATAGCACTGTGGAAAATAACTATGTCGTCACATAACAATGAAATAATGAAGTTGTGTGTTCAATCTTGCAGGCGATAATTCTCGACAATGTCTTCCGCAACTTCAAAGTATCCCTGCCACCAACTGTGTTTAAAGAGCGCGTGCGAGTCCGCGCGTGGTCTCTCCTGAGATTTTCATTTTTTTCTTCAAATTGGACAAGAATATTACAAATGCGAATCCTGTTACGTGCGTTAAAAAACGCTGAAGGTATCGTCTTTTTTGTTGTTGAATAATCACTAACTTCTGTCGGTGCAAAATGTTTTCTCATATAATCATCTCTGACGATAACGTTTCCAGCAGCCCTTCTTCTAAGTATGTTTGCGTACGAAGAGCTTTTCGAGAGCAACGCGCCTATTAATGAACAGATACTCTGGAAAATTATAAGAAAAACAAACCTTCTCATCCTCAGGAACAAATTCCAAAAGGACAGGCAAAACCTCGATGCGAAACACAACAGCACCAGATAGGAGCTTTCTTCAATATTTAGAATTATATTTATATAATTTTAAAAGTTTACTTCGCACGATTATTCGAAAATGTAGATGAGGAACAACGAGAGAAGATGATTGGTACTCGGTTCATTGCCCTAACGCAATTGTGCAGATGCGTGTGAATGATCTGAACGATGTAGAGAGTCGGAAATGCGAATAATTTTATTTTCTCACCGTCTTCTCAGCGTCCGACAAATTTTCAATGGTAATCACTCCATCTGCGTTGTCTTTGTGGGTTTCAAACAGTGCGAGGTAAAACGATAGCATCTGCAAGTTAAAAAATAAATAAACGTCAATAAGCACAATAATCAAGCAGAATAGCCTTTTTTGGTGATGCAAAACATGCAAAACACACATCATTATTGTCTCTCGGGCCCGGATGTCGAGCGCCAATTGCCTGCATTTGCGCGAAGAGGTTGCGGCGTATGTCGAATTTCCCGGAGATCCGACGTTCGACGACTTGCATTCTGATTATACACTGAAAATGACGAAATTCAAGTGACAGAAGGAAATCGAAGAGCTTGGAGATGAGTGAAGAATTTCGATTTTTCAATTTCAATTTGCCACTGAACTGCGATCATTCGAGTGATTGAAGCGACGCCAGTGGGCGAATTGATAGAATAATTTCCAAAAAGGAGCCGAACACATAAAAAGCACAGCTCTATGACTGTGTATACACAAAAATATTGAATTTTTGTATGATTTAACGGGAAAGCAGAAAGATTTTTCAACTGAATCGTTGATTGTAAATAATTTATCTCATCGAATGGAATTCATTTCTGAATAATTCTCGTTTCGACGATTTCACAGTCCTGCTCGGCCCAATGCTCTTTGCAGTGGAGAACGTTGAATTCTGTAATTATAATCAAACATCAAACTTCATCCTCTCATCGGAATGCTGGCGCGCATTGCAAAATTCAGAAGCATGCTAGTGTCAAGGTGCTAAGTGAATAAATACAGAATGCAAAGTACCCGGCATAATATTGGCATGCGTGAGGTGAGTGATATGCAGTTTGAAAGCATCGGCGAGCTTAGTGGAGGGATAAGGTTTGGCCCGAACAATCTTGGATTGATCAGAGGCCAGAAGTTTACGAGCCAGAGTGATGTCATTGGCATCGGCCATGGAATCGAGCCGAATAGGGTGAACGCCGTTTCTCATGAAAGCATCGTGAAAATGATCTGAATTCATAAAAAAAATATTTTTATTGATTTCGAAATCAAACCAAGCATGCGCTTGTTCAATTCGGGCGTGAATCCCAGCAAAGATGGCTGATTCTTCATTACGATCGCGTTAACATAATTGTTTCCAAGGCGCAGATAGTAGGGAGAGAACGCAACGAGAGTATGTGAAAGCTCGTCAGAAAGATCGGCAATTCTGGAAGCTGACTTGATTTACATCTACATAAAGCTGAAAGGGACCTGGTTTTGCTGTCGTTAGTGTAGTGAAAAGCGGCGAATCGATATTCGAGCTTATAGATGGTAGTTAGATCTGAATATTATATTTTTCAATTTTTCAACAAGAGGTCATACTCATATCGCTGGCCTTCTCGTTGAGTTCATCAATTAGGTCCAGGAACTGATAGGTGGAAATACGAGAGAGATATGCTATTTGCTTACCTCCGATCTCGACGAATAACGACTAACTTCGAAAGAAAATACGCCAATATCAGCATTTGCAGTCGATGCTAAGGCCAGAATGATTATAGTAGGTAGTGAAAGCATCTCGATTGGATGCAATCAATGGACTGAAGAGTACGGATGGGCGTTTATATTGGAAGAGAATCAAGCAAAGATAAACACTTTCGATTAGTCAGCTAGTCGAAAAAAGGAAACATAAATCCTTCTTCGCCCTTCCCAATGAGTGAGGTTTCAGGACAAATGCATAATGCAAAGTGGTTGGCTTTATTCAAATGCATTCGACACTTCATCAAATATCGATTATCAAAAAGAATAAGGTTAATTCTTGCACGGGGTCATAATGAAGTCGCTTTTCACCGCCTCACAATCCATATCGGACCAGTTGTTCTCGCACTCGTATACAGTCACATCTAATTTTTTTTGATTATTCTCTGATTCGGTTCGCAACCATAATACAATCTACCCACATTGATTCAGCTTCACTTCCGTAACCAACTTTCCCGTGTCCATGGCCGGGAACTGCATGGGATCTTCTCTGTCTTTAACTTCGATAGGAATGCTGGCCTGCAATACTTTCCTTCATTAAAGGAGGCTTTCATCAAAGAATAGGAGATTTGTCGGTAAAATCATAGGTTGAAATGGGCATCAAACCCTCGGTCTTCAGAGAGATTTTCGTAGCTCTAATCTCTGCGCTACACTATGTTGTTGGAAAGAACAAAGAACGTAAACGCACAGCAATGATGACATTCGGACTGCGTTGTTCTCCCCTGTACTTCTCAGTGTGCTCCTCCTCGAATGGAAGCATGCCGTAGCGAGTCAGAGCATCGAGAAGATGTTCTGGAAAGAAAGTTGCTTGCACCTTGCAATACTACAAAGCTGAGCGTGAAATGGACAAGAACGACACGATGAAAAGGCAATAACTGTTGTGTGTGTTTGTTGTTATTGTTGTTTGTATTGAGTTTGAGACAAAAAGGCAAGATAATACCTCTCAGTCTCCTATGAGACGGAGCAACGAAGGTGAGGAGAGTGTCATTCCTCATGTGCGATGCACCACCCAGACGTGTCTCCCGGATGGGAACGAAGAAGGGGTCGAGGAAGCAGAGAGAGTTACGAAGTTCAGCGAGCATTGAGGGGATTCTAAAGAAGAGTGTGTACTTATCTCGTGCCCAGTTGCGTCCTTCGATAGAGTGAAAGAACAGTAAGAAAGTGGTAAGTTAATGATAATAACCTCAATCGTGCATTGTGCGACACGTAGAAGGCTGACGTGCGATATATAAAATCGTTCTTTCCGACGAAATGTTTAGATATTCCATCGGCTGTAGTTCAATATGGAAAGAGTGTGTATGTTAAAACAAACCTTTGGCGGTCATACGATATTCCGCGACTTTCTGCTTGAACTGAACAATTTCATATTTTTAATTACGAATAAAATATGATTGATACCTCAACGCCAGATTGGTCATAGTCAACGCCAAATGCGAAGAATCCCACAGCTCCCAACGCATTTTGAACAAGTAAAATGAGAAGAAATGAGGTACTTATTGTTAGTGAACGCATTTCACCGAGTAGTGCTCCACTTTCACAGTTTATATGACCGAGTAATGGCTCTTGTTGAGCAAATTCAGCGATAAAGTGTTTAGATAAGTAGGGTAGAGGGCTTTTTCGATGGGGAAGTACTACTATATGCTATCTAAGGGGATCAGCTGACTGGTTTTGGATGAAATAAGGTCAAGAATACAACGATGACGCACGCTTGTGTCGTGATTCAATAGCACACGGGATACGACGAGTTCAAAGGGATCATGCTTGAGTAAATCCTCACTATAGCAACGGTGTCATCATAAGCTTGAACATTCAAGTCTTTATCGTGTCAGTTTTGACATTTCAACTCTCATAAACGCACTTCCACTCCCCGTTGATCTTCTCGAACAGTTGCTCATAGGTTCCTGCAAAATAGCGAGGCATGTCAAACAATGTGATAGAGATCATCAAGAACCCAATCTTGATACCCCTTCTTGCACACTACTCATGAAAGAGAACCAGAGCCGGCGTTTCTCATCTCCGGTTCCGCCTTTTCCTAAGTGTGTTTTAAATTCTCACCTTCCATAGTTGACTTCATCGCGGTGCCGACGTAGCTGCAGTTCACGTAGAATCTGAATGTAGGAAATACTCTTCGCTAGTGTTCGAAAAAGGGTAATCGTCACTTCAATTCACACACTCTCTCGTCTGTCTGACCAGTGAGACAGTGTTTGAAATGAAGAGACAACTACCCGTATTGCGAACTCTACTCTTCGCAAATAAGGATGACATCAAAGCGTATAAATGCAAAGAAAATGGAGGATCCGAACCTATCATCGCCCATTCCGTAGATGTCCTTGCGGGGGAACTGAAAAATTTAGTGATTGTGATGTTGGAAAGACGAAAATACCCTGAAGTCCGAGTACGGCCCGAACTCGAAGTAGGTCTTCATGAGGTTCTTGATTTCTGCAAGTTGACTGATACTTATCGGAACTCCAGAATACAAATTCATGAATACGAACGTACAAAACAGAATACTATTAATAAACTGATCATTTAGGAAAGTCGAAGAAATGAAAATTTCCTCCACTCAAATCTCACGAAGATCTACGCGATGATTTTATCCCACATTCTCCTGGTGGATAAGTAATTGTAATTGTAAAAGTAAGCGGAACTCGCCTTCAATACCAAACGCGCTCTTGTTCATCTGCTTATTCACAAGCACTGCATGATCAGCGTACATCTCGGCGCACCCGTCCACATCGCACTAAATAATTAAAATAATTAATTAATTTTTGATTAATTAATTAATTAATATTTATAAAGATTAATTACCTCAGCGAACGCCTTCAGCTTCTTAGCACTGATGGCATCGTAGATTTTCTCCAGATCTGAAACATATTTAGAATTTCGAAATAAGTTTGATTTTACCTGCACTAGAGCTCATCTTTTTGTCAGGGAAGTAGTTGTAAATGGCGTGAGCGATAGAAACAGTTGAGAAGAGATGGAGTTGGTGCTCGTAAACAACATATTTTTCAGTAAATCGAAGAGGAAGAGAGTGAGCGGATCAATCTCTTCTCTCTCGTAAACAACAGTGAGCATGCCTTGCATGAGCAATCAATCATGTTATCACGTAACAGGGCTCATAAAAAATTTATCTTTGTTGTTAGAACAATATTCATACATGGTGAGGCTAGCACGTAAGATGATAGTTCAATACATCTCGAAGATTTCATACACGCACTTCCAATTGCCGTCCTTATGCTCGTAGAGGTGCTGGGAGGAACCTGCAAATAAGGTTTTTTTTTCGAAATTCGTTTTTCAAAATCAAGATTTTGTATTGTTTGCATATTTCATAGGTTCAACAAGATATTTCAAAGAGCAATGAGGCCAATGAACCGAACGCATAGGAGAAAGATTCGAACCCTTCAACTCGTGTCCCGCATCCACGAACGTGGTTATGAACTCGACATCAACGTGGAATCGATTGCCGCCCAGGTCGGTGAACACTTTGCGAGGGGTCTGAATTTAGAATTTAAACAAAATACACGGAAATATGAGGAAAAATACCTTGTACTCCACTTTGCCCATCATAATGAAACCGTCGATCATCTCTTTGATTTCTGAAAAGATTATAATGTTCATAGGAATCATTTCTTGGGAAGAGTTTACTGAAACACACGAAACCAGAACCTCCATTTGCTAAATTTTCAATCTGATCAGAATGTAAGTTCTTGGCAACGCATTGAAGACTCACGCTCAAATCCGAAGAAGATCTTCTTCTTGTTCTTGTCAACGATCACGCCCTGTTCATTTTTATCCCTTTTCCCAACCCATGAATTTCTATGTTCCCCCATCATCATACCATGAATCCCCCACTGTAGATGAAAAACTCACGTTCCGACCCGAAGAAGACCTTATTGTTGTTCTTGTCAACGATCACGCCTTGTTCATCATACATCTCGGCGGCTGCCTCTCTGTCGGCCTTCAATCAATTGATTCTCCCGACAAAATACGACTGTCTAAGGTCAGGTTAAGGCTGAGGCTAACGTAAGGTCAAGGCTCATCACACATCTCTGCGGCCGCTTCTCTGTCGCCCTTCAATTCATTATTTTAGTAAGTAAGCTTGTTAGGTACCTAACGATAACAAGGCAAAAGCTAAGGTTACATATGCCTAACGTATTGTCGAAGGCAAATGCGTTCAAATACTATACGTAGAGCTGCTAACTAGCGATCTTCAATTTGGAAGGCTTCAACAATTGAGTGCGTGTTCGAATGATCAAACGATAACTCACAGCATTGTACGCCTCGACATTCTTCTTAGCAATAGACTCGAAGATGTGCTCGAATTCTGCAAATTTTCAATTTTCGAATGAATGCATTGGTAGTGAAAGAAAATAAATACTCACTCTCAGCCATTTCGCCAACCGAGTGAACGCCACTTGATCCACTTCTCTAGTCTTTCCGCATCTCTAGCTATCTCTTGATTTTCGAGCAAGGTCGCAGAGATACGGAACGTAAGTGTGTTGTTTACGAGTGGCTCTCACTTTCGTTAGGAACGATTAGTCATCCGCGTATTGACATTGAGAATTATCTTATTCATCGTTCAGAAAAAGTAATAGCGACAATGAAAGAAGATGGGGAATGCTGATGCTTCACAGCATATTGAAGCACTCGTATTGGCACTTCCACTCAGGTCCTTGCTTGTGGTAGATGTGTTGAGAGGTACCCGCAAATGTGTGCAGTTTGAGAGAGGGATGACGAGACCTAGAATCCTTACCTCTAAACTCTACTTTAGCATCCGCGTAGATCAGAATGAAGTCCACGTCCGCGTAGAAACAGTTATCATCAAGACCCGTGAACACCCTTCGGGAAGTCTGTAATTGAAATTTTGCAAATTTCTGGAAATAACCATAAATGAAATTACCTTGTATTCGACTTGGCCGATCTTGATGAAGTTTACGATCGTATCCTTAATCTCTGAAAATATAGCGTTTGAAAGTGCAATGAGTATACAATCTTACGCTCCAATCCATGATAGATCTTATTGCTTTTCTTGTCGACTACAACCGCATGTTCATCGTAGATTGATAGGGCAGTGTTTACGTCAGCCTAAGTTCATCGTGAATTTTATAATTCTTTCATCAAACACGCACACTGTTCCATGCCTCGAAGCACTTCTGCTCAATAGCTTCGAAGATTGAATCGTAATCTGAAAAACAATACAGATTAAAGCTTTCTAGAAGGATAAAAACTAGTAAGTAACTTACTGATCGCCATTTCGAGCGGGAGTGCACTACCCGCTGATTGACTGTTCCTTTATACCCAAATAATTATTTATCATCAGGCAATAATGCTTATTCATCAATTACTAACTGTTGTGTATGCGGGTGTCGCGAGGGTGAGGCGAGTAGTGATAAGAACTACTTTATTTTTTTGGACGGGAGAAACACAGACGACGTTTTGGGACGAGAGCAGAACTAGAGACTGCGAGAAAGTAGGCCACAACGCAAATATAGGAAATGCGCGTGACTACGGTATTGCCTGGATCGTGGTGAGAGTTATTAGCATTTGAAGAAGTACCGTAATTTGAGTGCGGTTGGTCACACTCATATAAAAAGAATATATTTACTATACAACACTGACGATTTCGACACACAGGAGCTTCAAGTAGCTAAGCAATTTCGTTTGCAATGAAATGTGAAATGTATTTCCCCTTCATTGCTTTCCTTCTTCCACGCCATACTTTTACTATTAGAGAGAGTGAGAGCCGCAACTTTACGAGTTGTGTGACTAATGTTGAGTAAAGAGCTCAACATCACACCGTTAACTTTTTCAGTTCAGCAATTGAAATATCCCTCGCGGTAATATGCAGTAACGCCATTGAAAATTCACAAATTCTCAGTGTAAAGTTCGTAATTGTAGCTTTCGTGCACACAGAGAGTATTTATCGACTGCCATCAAAACAAGAGACGACCAATGCAATTTATAGATTTCTAAGTCCGAAGGTAGCGTAAGGAAGGCAATCTAGTGCATCTCATAGCTCTCGTACACGCACTTCCACTGTTCTCCGTGCTTCTCGAACAGATACTGAGCCGAACCTGCAATTGGTTTACTCATTCCAGAACGGGCTCTGTACCAAATTGGTGGTCCCGTGAAAATTGGTATTTTCATGGCTTTGTTACAGACCCCAGTGCTGAACCTATCAGTTCGGGAGTAAAAAAAACTCTACCCTTGAGCACTTTTCCAGCCTCGAGAAGGGTAGTCTCGAAGTCGAGATCGACAAAGAATCTGTCGTTTCCGACCTCGTAGAAGGCTCTTCTCGGAGTCTACAAGTCGAAAATCGATATCATTCAACGAAACAAATTTCTTCAATGATCGAAGCCATGGAGCCGACATAATGTCCAGAATGCAGAATTGATGACCATTCGACTACCAGAGAGGTTCAGAAATACCTTGAAATCGATCTTGCCCATCGCGATGAAGCCCTTGACCATTTCGTCGATCTCTGGAATGAACTCTTATTACACACTTTGTAGTGAAGGGGAAGAAGGAGAATGTCTAACGTAGATGCGTCACCCTATTCTATCTCAATTGGAGAAGAGAGTTGAATCATGTATTCTTATAATGCCATTGTGTCCGTATATAAGATGTGAAGAGTATGATAAAGATACGTCCAACGCTCTCCCTAACGTGTATTACACACTTTGAGCTGAGATTCTCCATTCTGGCTTCACGTCAATAAAATGTTCTTCAATCAGTATTACGAATATTTTTCAGACGAAATAGCTCACGTTTCAGTCCGAAGTAGTGCTTGTTGGAAGCCTTCTCAACCACTACGGCATGTTCATCGAACATTTCCTCAGCGAGAGAGGCATTGCCCTGGTAAATAAATTTCCCATTTTTTCGAATTTTCATAATCAATGTTTTGACTGTTCTCATCGGACAAACGGTCAAACGGACGGACGATCAAACGAACCTTGTTGGATTCCTCAACGTACTTCTTGTGAAGCGCATCGAAGATCGGGCCGTATTCTGCAATATTTGCTTTTGAGTTCGGAAATGAGCAAACCATTTTCGTTTTGCGCTCACTTAGACGAGTGCACGAAATTTTAGAGCCTATCAAGCAAAAAGCATAGGGAAATAAAAAAAAAGTACTCACTTGCCTCCATTATTCCGTGCAGATCGACTTGCTACTACACCCACGCCCTCCGCTATATATGCACGAATCATTCAGCAGAACTGAAACCCTAGATCAGAACACAGTAGAGGATCAAAACAAGTCGCCTCTCGTTCTTTCGCGTTGTCTCTAACATGGTCGAGTGGGAAGATATGGTGTGGACCGAAGAGATAGAGATCAAGAAGTCGATCGCAAGAACAGAAAAATGAAGAGATTTACGGCCGGAAATCACGAGAGATCGCAACAATCTCGAGATCATTGCGGAGAGATGTGCACGTTCTAACGAATTGATAAGGCCAAAAAATGATGAAGAAAAATGGATTACGTGATCAAACGGAGATCCCGATTTATCTGTTCTTACGAGAGGTAGTAAAAGCAGAGGTTAGTGAGAGAACAGAACACGTTACTGTGATTGATGCAATGTACGATCTTTCGAAAAATTAACAGAAAAAAGGAGTAGCTGTTATGTGTGTTCGACACCTTCCCTCTACATACGCACGTACAGTCAACGATTAAGAGCCATCGAGGAGGATCATTGCAAGATCAGTTCACGAAGGAAATCAGAATTGATCATAGGGAATGTACAAAAGGTACTCAACTCTGAATTCGTGGGCTAATTTGTATGGACTGTATCATGTAATGCATCCATATTTAGAAGATACAACCTTTATCGACCGAGACCAAGAATGCCATAGTTAGAAATCAAATCATAGATTCCAATCCAAGTCCCCAATTCTAAAAGCTACGTGTGATAATCTGTGCCAACAAGCAAATCAAGTGCATTCCATGTTCGCAGCCGGACACCTCGGGTTCAAATACAACCGAGCAAGTGATATTGAATCCGAGTTTGAATATTTTAGTGCATCTCGTAGCTCTCGTACACGA
This sequence comes from Pristionchus japonicus, assembly GCA_900490845.1. Classification (NCBI taxonomy): domain Eukaryota; kingdom Metazoa; phylum Nematoda; class Chromadorea; order Rhabditida; family Neodiplogasteridae; genus Pristionchus; species Pristionchus japonicus. The sequence goes on from LS490386.1 coordinate 228,308, forward strand.
CTTTCCACAGATCGCCCGTCTTGTGGAAGAGCTGTTGGAAGGAGCCTGAAATGACTCCAGTTGAGTTATTTAACAATGTCATACAACAATTTCACTTGCTATTTTAGAAAAAAGGTTACAGTTAGGATCGAGGTTCAAGAAAAGCTCATCGGATGTGTTTCACCTCACGTCTAAGTCGCTCAAAGCACATTGGTAACTTGAAGAGACGAATGTAATAACACCTCACCCGTGATCACATTCCCTGTCTCGACAAAAGTCGTCTGGAAGTCGATATCGACGAGGAATCTGTCCGCTCCCACCCCGTTGATCTCCTTACGGAGCTCCTGAATTGAGGTAATCTTCCGCCAACTCTTCAAAGCAGAAAACGTCTCTATCTTTGGCACAATAGCGCGAAAAATTCGTGAAAAAGCACAATTTATAACTCCTTTTCACCTATATTTTTTCACCATAAAATGTGAAAAAGGCTTAATTTTTCTTGTCCTTTTCACCGTATTTGCGAAGCTGCCTTATTCCGTGCCTTAGACGTTTTGAAATGTACCTTGAGATCGATCTTGCCCATCTTGATGAACGCCTCGACCATCTGCTTGATCTCTGGAATTGTCCCACTTGTTCAGTAAATTTGTGTTCCGATCACGTTTCCTTCGGCTCATGCAGTACACAATTCTCAGCGATTGAAAAAGGCTACATTCGATTTTCGATTTCGACTTTCTCTTCTCATTGGCTCATCACTCACTCGATTATCGCTAGAGAGCTTACCATCCAACCCGTAGAAGCGCTTGTTTTTTGTTTCTGTCTTGTTTTTTTCCGTTTCTCATTCATTTTCATGTCTACCATCCCCACTTCGACCATCATTCTCATTGACTCATCCCACACAATCAGTCGATTATCAACGAAACTCTTACCATCCAACCCGTAGAAGTGCTTGTTGTTGGTCTTGTCAACGACAACGGCATGGGCGTCGTAGAGGTCATCGGCGAAGGTTGCGTCACCCTATAAAATATGATGCTGATAGTCAAAAAGTATGTTCGATGAGTGAAGTTCGGAAAGTGCCTCATTGTGTCTCTCCACATTTCTCTTCTCAATCGCGTCGAAGATAGGTCCGTATTCTGCAAATTTGAACATATGCACCGAATAAATCTATCTACTTTTCTGACCGGAAAACCAGCTCATACAACCTTGAGAGAATAGAATTCCTTGAAAAGTAAAAGAGAAAAATCGAAAAGGTACTCACTCTCTGCCATGGAATCGCTCGACTGAAACTGTGATGCCGGTTTGCTGTGCGCTCAATGAGTAGATATCGGCCGATATCAAGATCTCGAGAGCACCAAAAAAGGATGATTTGTGGCAGGAAATCACGAGAACAATCACGTCCGATCCAAAAAAATGATGAAGAAAAAATAATTGCGTGATATACGAAGATTCAACTTACTTGCAAGGGAAAGTCAAGGAAATTATTGATGAGAGAGCAGAGCACGTAGAAAATGAAAGAAAATGAAGACCAATGCCATGTGCAAGCAACGAAGCACATACCTCCTCGATGATTTGTCACTATTTATGCACGGAATGTTTCTTTGGTGATAGGGAATGCACATAACGCACACGATTCTGAATTCGTGCAATATTTCGATGGAATGAACAGACAAATGGATTGCAGTTTTAGTAGTTGATGATGCAACAACCTTTATCGGCCAAGGCCAAGAAATTCAAAAAGTATACACTTTCCAAATCCTAGATCCCAATCCAATTCCTGAATCCCAAAAGCTATGTGGAATATCTGAGCTAGCAGCAAATCAAGTTCTAATATAATTTCCATTCCAAAACCTAAGGTTCAAATACAACTGAGCAATTGAAAGTGAATATGAGCAAAAAAACTAGAAAATCTGGTGCATTTCGCATCACTCAGCAATCAAAATAAACCAATCTCTTTCAAAAAAACTGAAGGTGACGATGTGATTAATGCATTCTAATGCATCTCGTAGCACTCGTACACGACCTTCCACTGGTCGCCCGTCTTGTGGAAGAGCTGCTGGAAGGAACCTGCAAATATTACTTGATTCATTAGGTTTTCGAGCGTTCTTTTTGATAGGGTATTCCTTCAACAACAAGCAGTTTTATACGTGATGATTCGTAGCAGCTGAAAATGAATGATCAACTACGTTTCAACCCGCCGATATCTCACATGCAGGCCGATAGAAATCAGATACTTGAGCAGACGTATGCAGTAAGAGCTAACCCTTGATCACGAGCCCCGCCTCCACAATGGTGGTCTCGAAGTCAAGATCGACGAGGAATCTGTCGGTTCCAGCCTCGTGGATATCCTTGCGGGCAGCCTGAATCGAGTATTTGGGCTTTATCTCGACTCTCTGAAAGAGCAAAGTAATACCTTGAAATCGATCTTGCCCATCTTGACGAAGCCCTCGACGTTTGGCTTGATCTCTACAAAGGTTCCATTTTAACATCAATCTACGTTTCTTTCAACTCTGCACTTATCGTTCTTCGAAGAGACTTATTTTTGCAGAAGGTTCGCAATAAATTCACTCTAAATGACTCACCAGCCAGGCCGAAGAAGTGCTTCTTGTTGGTCTTGTCGACTACTACGGCATGTGCATCGTAGAGCTCATCGGCGAATGAGACGTCTCCCTACAATTTATGCATTTTCTAGAACCACACTTTAGATTGTCGGGTTTTTGTGAAAGTTCAAAGAACGTACCGCGTTGTGTCTCTCCACGTTTCTCTTCTGAATAGCGTCGAAGATCGCGCCGTATTCTGCAAATTATTGGGGTTCGAAAATGAAAAGAAACAATCTGGCGCCTCTCCATATCTCTCTATACCATACAGAATGAGATCAATCCGAAATGTAAAAGTGACTGAATCGAAAGGGAACTCACTCTCTGCCATTTTCTTGTCCGTTTGATGGAATGATGATGCAGGTTTGCAAACGGCTCGCTATTTATACGAAACTGAAAGTGAAAAAAGCAGTAAACCGAAATCTTACTTTCCGAACTGCGCGCGCACAATCGCCGGTTAGACAAGTTAGAGTATGCGTAGATTGGAGAGAGTAAACTCTTGATCACTAAAGGAGCAGATTACGAACGAAAAGTGATGGATCACCGGAACTGTCACTTTCAATTTATGCACGATCGGTTCGTTCCAATCCTTTTTCGGTGTGCAAAAGCGAAGTGAATGCACTAATGCTCAGAGAAAAGATACAGTTATTTCCTATTCGAGCACATTTCGAATGCAACAAACGTCAAGACTACAAAAGCTTTGATTGATTCGATGATGGATTGAACGGATTAAATTCGCTTGTCAGCAAATTATGTTTATTCTATATTACAAGAAGACAAATCGAATAGTTTACAACATCGTGAATCCTTCGTACACGCATTTCCACTCTTCACCCTTCTTCTGATAGAGTTGATGAGAGAATCCTAGAATTTATTCAATACTATTCTCCAAAAATTTTGAAAAGGAATACCCACCCCTCATCACATGTCCGCTCTCGACGAATTTTGATTCGAAATCGGAATCAACCAGAAAGCGGTTCTCACCGACGTCATAGATTTGCTTTCGCGGCAACTGAATCGACTTTTATTTTTCGCGGCAACTGAATCGACTTTCTTTTATTATTAGTCGAGAAAAAGCACTCACAGAAATCTCGCACTTGCCCATCTGTATGAACTCGCCAATCATCTTTTTGATCTCTGAAACGCATTTCAACTGTCTTTTTGTGGTTCTAACACTCACGGTCCGTTCCATAGTAAGATTTGTGGTTGGTATTGTCCACAACGACCGCGTATTCATCGTACAATTCAGCAGCGCCGTCTACTGAGCCCTGAACAATAACACGTCATACAAACGAACATAGATTCGAAATCGGAATTCACAAGGAAACGGTTCTCGCCGAAGTCAAAGCAACAACTTGAAGAATAAGTGTCAATAGGTGAAAATGGAAATTAAAACACATCTTACCGCATCGAATGCTGCTAGATTCTTCTCCACAATTGCTTTGAAGATTGCTTCGTATTCTGCAAAAATCGTGCTTAAAATGTGTTGATTCAGCGTTGAAACGGGGAAAAACATAGAAACGTGGGTGAAACTCACTCTCCGCCATGGTTGATAAGACGAGAGTGATGGATTGTTGTCTTCTTCGGGTCGTCTCATCCCTACTTATACTGAATAACAGCCAGGCGAGAGGTGAGAAACGCAGAGAGTGTGAAATCAGAAGAGTGTGAAATACGTGTTGCCATCTCTCACCCATCAGAGAGGCAATAGAGCACGCAAAATTAGGAGTATCAGATCTTGTCAAGGTTAGAAACGCAGAGATCGCTGTTGTTTCACAATGGAAATCTCTAAAAGAAAAGGGGAGATAGCGATAAAGTCTAAACACTCTAACGATGTCTGACCAGCGAGAGACACTCTGGCAGCTGTGTTGATCGCGATCTTACTCACCGTTGTTTGTTTCTTTCTCGCACCTGATCAGGTGGAAAAGGCGGGAGGAGAAATAAACAACCATAGGGAACGCTAGGTTGCATCAGAATAACGGTGTACTTTTCTCAATATGTGATCATCGTTGATCTTTCATTTTAATTACGCGATAAGTGTGAGTAGATCACTGTTTTGTCCCCTTCACACATATCTTCGAGATAAGGATCAACACTATTTATTCAAATATTATTAGAGTTTTCATGATCTTAATGGATTGGATTTGATCCGATCATTCAATGCAGCTCGAATGCTTCGTACACGCACTTCCACTGGTCTCCCACCTTGTGGTACAGTTGAATGGACGAACCTGAAATTGAGCTACGCAATTGATTGAAATGAAGGGTCTATTAGACGTTCTTTAGTAGCATACTGTGCACTGTCTAGGAAGGATAACAGAATGGAAGTGCACACAAATCAATGCTCACCCTTCAGCACCACACCGCTGTCCACGAACTTCGACTCGAAATCGCTGCTTGCGAGGAATCTATCGCCTCCAGCGTCGTAGAGTTCCTTGCGGGACATCTAAATGGATGTTTGATTAAAAAATTTTCTGTCAGAATAACAATAGTTCAGAATAACAATAGTTATGAAAACAATAGTGCAGAAAGCGATAAGCTGCTAGTAAGACAAAATGGGAGGTACCTAAAGGAAGTATGCTTACCGCAAACTCGGCCTTGCCCATTGCGATGTACTCCGCGATCATCTTCTTGTGCTCTGAAAATCAAGCTTTTATCGCTTTTCTCAACTCAAGATGGGATTTAAAATCCTCTCCCTTCGATGAATCAGGCTACAGAAGGCAATGCCAACTGGTGTTCCTATTTCCCCTATTCTGGTAACTTGGCTAGCTACTATGGAATTGAAAACTCACGTTCCGTGCCGAAACAGCTCATCTTGTTATTTCGGTCTACGATCACTCAGTTCTAATTTTATCACCATTATCAACCCACGAACTTCTATTCCTATCAGGGTACCGTGAATGACCCTCAGCAACAGAAGCTTACGATTCGTGCCGAACCATGACGTGTTGCTCTTTCTGTCGACGATGACTGCTTGCAGATCGTACATCTCGGAGGCGGTTTCGACGTCTCCCTGAACCATATCAGAGTTCGGTAAACTCATTCAAAACTCCATTATAGACATGTAATTGAACACTCGTTTCACCGTATTCACGTTCACGCTTGTGCTAATGTAGTTTAGAAATAGCATCGGTGTCACCCTGAAACTTGTCAGCAAAACAGGAACATTGTTGCATAGCACGGACATATATCGTTGTACCTTTTGAGATGAAAAAAAATGTGAAAACGAACCGCATGATATGCAGCAATGTTCTTCTTCACGATAGCGTCGAAGATCGCGCCATTCTCTGAAATCGACTTCATGTGGTTGAAAATCATGAAAATGAAAGTGGAAAAATAACTCACTCTCCGCCATTGTCGATCGCGAACAAGTGTGTCGACCTCTTCCACTGTTCTCTATTTATACCCGACAACAATCAAAGGAAACAGATCTTGTACATTTACTCTGAACTTTCGATGACATGCACTAATCCACTCTGCATACGTGCGCTCTTTCGTTGCTGTCCGGCTTCACAGTACCTGAACAATGAAATGCTTCGAACCAACAATCATACTATCTTGTTAGTTAGTTAGAGCGAGGAAGTACTGAATTTTGCTCTCTAACTGAATGAGGAGGCAAATTGAGACTCGACAAGGCAAACTCGACTATTGTTTGCTCCCATCGGTACTGAACCGAGACACAGATATCAATTTTATCAGTGTTTGCACGTGTGTTTGAACAGCCTCGCTACATCATAGGAAGTGAATCTTCTTTCAAGCACTTACTCAAAAACGATTAAGTTTAAAACATTTATACAAGGAACTGGTCGTTTCGATTGTACACTAACACAAGTAGAATTTACAAGCCCAAATAAAATGTGACAAATAGGGAATATCGCCTTCTCATTGCATGGAGTAGACCTCGTACACGCACTTCCACTGGTCTCCCACCTTGTGGTACAGTTGCAGAGACGAACCTGACAGGGCATTCTCATTAGTTTCAGGTGAGTTTCAGCAGTTTTACAGAACCATGGAACTCATTCCATTGCAATCATGCGCTCACCCTTCATCACCACCCCACTCTCGACGAAGTTCGACTCGAACTCGGTGTCAGCGAGGAATCGATTGCCTCCGGCATCGAAGAGTTCCTTGCGAAGCATCTGGAGAGTCGGATTGAAGGGTTTTAAAAAACCTAATAGTAAAGCGTGTTGTAAATGAGTCGATTTTCAACACCAGTATTCTCCTTTGACAATCCCGATCAGAATTAAGAAAAGTGCTTACCGCAAACTCGCACTTGCCCATGCCTAGGAATTCCGCAATCATCTTCTTGTGCTCTGAAATGTTGATCTCAGTAATGTGTTATTAACAACTTTCACGTAATATATGTGAAAGACACCAGAGCCGCAATATTCTGTCGAAATCTAGCAACAAAAAACATTCAAGACTCACGCTCCGTTCCGAAATACGACGTGTTGCTCTTCCTATCCACGATCACTCCCTGTGGATCGTACATCTCAGCTGCAGCATCGATGTCACCCTGAAGAAATCGGGTGGCTATACATTATGAGCACAAAATCCTAGCGTGTCGACCATTTTTGGGTTGTTTCTTTTGACGCATCGCATTGATTTCGTATTCTAGAGTAGCAAACGAACCGCAGCATACGCAACCAGGTTCTTCTTCGTGATAGCCTCGAAGATTGGGCCGTACTCTAAACATTTTAGGCGTTTATCATTGATTTAGTAACCAAGGAAGGAAGTTAAGGTAACTTACTCTCCGCCATTGCTGCTTGCGAGTGATATCTCCCTCGTCGACCGTTCTCTATTTATACTCGACAACAATTAGAGAGAACTGTAGTTCGAAATACGGTTCGATTCCTCTTCACTTTGCACACACTCTCGTCTCTCTGACCGGGAGAGGGTGCGTGAGATAAAGAAACGATTTTGCGGAACGAAGGTGAAAGAGGAAGAGATCGTGTCCGTTTTCTCAAACCTCTCAGACGACCTGTACTATCTAATCTTCTCTGCACACAAGGGTACGTGCGCTCAGTCGGATATCTGACTTCACTGTACCCAACGATGTGAATCTGAGCTCTCTCTCTCTCTCTCTCTCTCTCTCTCTCTACTCTACTCTCTTGCTGGCCAGAGAGACCGATGAAGTGTTAAAGGTCTCTCTTCATTTCGGTATGACATTGTGATCTCTAATTAGAGCTTGAAATGCGCGCCCCGTCTCACTATTTTGCACACTCTCTCGGCTATCTGTCCCGATTTCTAATTGAACCAGGAGACACACCAAGAGCAAACTCAACTCTTGTTTGCACCGATACTGAACCGAGATAGCAAAATCGAGATCAATTCTTTTGTTTGTAGGTTTTCCTCGTGCAATCATTGACCAAATAATGTGTTCATTCTTTTACAGTGATCATGGTGTATTGACATTGAACGTCGGCACTAAACCGACATCCTCAACATTTTATCAATGTTTACACGCGTGGTCGTCATCCTCGTGACACCATCGATCATAATTTAAGGACCCTTCTAACACTGATCATGTGTTTCGTTTTCTGCGTTTCTCTGTATTGCTCATTATTCATTTCAAACTCACCATATTTGCTTGCCACTTTCAAGTATATTGCAATAACAATTTGAACATTTATACAAGAAACTAGCCGTTTCGATTAATTGTCAATGAATACATTGTGAATTACGAGCCCAAAAAATTGCGACAAATATAAAAAGTGAATCACATTTTCACTGCATGGAGTAGACCTCGTACACGCATTTGTACTCGTCGCCCTTCTTGTGGAAGAGTTGGTGGAAGGAGCCTGCAATTTATCGTGTTATCGTCTCCTCAAAATGCGTTCAATAATCAAGTAACTTCAGTAAGCGAAAGAATTTGGTGATTGGCAAGTAGTCAAGTAGAAAGATGCGATGAAGACTAACCTTTCATCACGACTCCACTTTCCACGAACGTCGATTCAAAATCAGCATCGACGAAGAATCTGCCGTCGCCAACGTCGTGGAAGTCCTTGCGAGACGTCTGCAATGATTTCATTCTTTGCACGAGTGTAATCAAGCTGTGGCCAATCCTTTTATTATGAAATGGATCGTTAATAGCTGAAAAGAGCAGTAACAAACCTTGAACTCGACCTTGCCCATCTTGATAAAGCCCTCGATCATTTGTTTGATCTCTGAAATGGTTTTTATTTTTCAATAATCAAAATTATATTATACAACAAAGAGGAAGAAGAGAGATACTCACGCTCCGTTCCGAAGTAGCTCTTGTTCTCCTTCTTGTCAATCACAACGCCGTGCTCATCGTACATTTCAGCGGCTCCAGCAACATCACCCTGGAACACAGTTGCTTGATGATCAAGTATTCTATACACGTTGAAGCTGTAAAATACGGGTGGGAAATGTGGGTTGTTATTCACACACTTCTATGAGACTGCATCTTTTTTGAGGATCAGATGTGTTTCACAAGAACTGTTTAACCGGCAAGGGAAAGTAACTAACCGTGTCGTAGGCGACGACGTTCTTCTTCATCATTGCCTCATAGATCGGACCGAATTCTGAAAATTTTAAAATTATTTTTAAATATATTAGGTTGGTGCATAAGTTTCTTTACAAGGTGTTTTCCAATGCCCCTCTCTTCTCCCTTATCAGTTCCCAATCCCTTTCCTGGAGCAACTAGACACTCGTTCTAGCATATGGCCTGCACCTTCAAAATGCGTCCCACTTGTGTTGGGCTAGAGACAAAATTTCAAAACAGAAAACATAGAAAAATCGCTGTTTTCGA
>LS490386.1:238685-250312 GCA_900490845.1 Pristionchus japonicus
GAAACTGGGGCTATTTCAAGAAGCATTTATGTAGCACATTATTCGCCATGCACGAAATGTCTTGCCTAGTAGTAGTCCTTGACACCGGTGGTTGAGATTTGAGCCAATCATTTGTCTCCATGGAGATCTAATCCGATGAAAAGTTTGTGAGAACTTCAGACACGTTTACTTTGACGGATTGCTGTGCTCGCTTCTATGATCAGACTAGAATGGCATGACAACCGCTGTAAAGAGTATCCAAGGGCCTATCAAATACCGAAAACCCTGAGTTGATTGATCAGCTACGATGGGCGGGAGAGACCAGAATCATCGACGGTGATTTTGTAAAGAAACTTTTGCACCAACCAGATACTTCGAAAATCAATAAAGTAATAACTCACCCTCCGCCATTGTTCCTCCTCTTGTATGTGTGAGAATGATCCGTCCGCATCAAATCTTCTCTATTTATACCCGTAAACAAGCGAGACGAACATAGGAGAGAGGTGAACATCCCTCTATCCTTTCAGCGCTCTCTCTATCTAGTGCACTACCTCATCTCTCTATCTAGCTAGCGATCAACGCCCTCTCGTTGAGCAATTATGTCTCACCTCTCGCTCGAGCTAGGGCAAGCTAGAGATGGGGAGAGTAGGGTACAGCGTTGTCAGTGATCGGGAACGGAGCTCGCATGAGATAGAGATCTCTCAGAAGCTAGAAAGCATGACTTTCAAAGAGAATCTCTTGCAGTCCGCACTGTAATCGCGGAAGCGTATCTGTATCTCATGCTCTCTCGGTTTCTATGCTGCTCAATAGAGCGAGACGAACGGAGATTACGCACAGTGAACGCATGAGCGGAGAAGGATGCGGAATTGAGCAACGACTCACATCATTTTGTGTGATCTCGTACTCTCTCTCGCAGAAAAGTGTGTGCGACAGAGGAATGGTGGAGCTAGATGGATAGAGATCAAGAGAAGGGTGGGAAAAAGTGGGAAACTCTCATCACTCTGCATTATCTCTCACTTTCTCTGATCATCAACAGAGTGAGTATAATAGAGAAGCGATTGGAGATAGGAGAAGAGAAGGCGAAGTGGAGAAAAAGCAGACTATAGCGATAGGCGCCACAACAGGATTAGCAATGATCCGCCACTGTTGACTACACAACCGACCTATTCTGCAATATCTTTCTCGCTTCCTTCTCTACCCTATCAACTCCTCCCTATTGAGTGCACTGTCTCACTTTCAGGTTGAGCTAAAGTGTTTTTGAAAATGAGAGATTGACTAGCCTCACCACACAACCGACCTATTCTGCAATAGAGGAGTAGGGAAATGTTTGTAGAGTAGAATGAGAGTTCAGTGCGTTACCGACCCAGAGAACAGATTACCAAGAATGTGAAATATGCTTAGATTCTTAGTGGAAAATTATTCAGAACAGATGCACAGTAATTAGAGAGTCAATTGCAAATATTTGTACAGAGACTCTACCCGGAACTGTCAATCTCTGACCATCTGCAGTTCTTTGAGGCTCAACAATCCCCCAGGGAACCCTCGACAACTTCGACGCCTCATGACCGACTCATCAGTCTCATTAGCCTCTCCTCACTTCGTGCACTCGCTCTCTTCATTTCACACACTCTCACCGGCCAGAGATGCGAGAGAGTGTGGGAAATAGGGAGACGGCGGTCAGGATATCGAATTCGGACTTGTGATTCGTGGAATTGGGACCTCTTGACGAATTGAAGTCGGTATTTAAGGTCGGAATCAGGGCAGCCATTACGCATTCGTCATTCCGACTAACGAATTTGCACCGTATACTATCGTAGTTCGGCTACAATATTTCCTCCCTGGTCTTAAACCTACCAATCATTTTAGCAAGATGCGAACTACGACGCTAGTCAGTCTGGTCTACAGTGTGCTTGGGATTGTAGCTTATTTGATGACAGTGGTAGCTGTTATTCGACTGGGCAAGAAGACGTTCTCGACCTCGTTCATTCACATCTATGTTACTGCTGCGATAGTGGTTAGTGGATAGTGTATAGTGGTTATCTCTTCACGATTCAAATTTTAAAACTATCTTATCTGTTTCAGAACCTCTCAACCCACGTGAACACCTGGATCATGTATCGGCTTCGGTTCGAACCCTTCTTCTTCTTCTACTATGAGTGGATGATGCAACCCGACATGGAGCTTGTCAAGTGATTACGTCTCTTTTACGTCTTCCAGGGTTACATTTCAGAGACATCCAACAGTTCCTGGTCTCGTACTTCTACTTTGCTCAGAATGCCTGCGCATTCCTATTCACGCTCAATCGATATACTGCCATATCGCACATACATTATCATAAACGAGTTAGTTGAATTTTACATTGGGAGAAGCATTTCATGCATTACAGATCTGGAATCAACACGACCTTATCGTAGGGGTTGTTCATCTAATCGCACTTGGGGTTACCCTATCAACTAGGTAATCGACGGATTCTCATCAATCAAGGTTTTCTTATTATTTGATTGAGATGGCCAGCGAAAGCTGATTTCGTGTACAATCCAGCACTACAAATCTACTCCATCAGCAGCAATCCAAAGACGGTAAACACAATCTCAGATTCAAAATAGTTGTTGCATTCCAGAGCCTGATGCCCGTAATGATTGCCATGCTTGCCTTCGGCGTTGTGATGCTTGTTCTGTGTTCGCTTATGAGCGTTAGTTTGTGCATTCTCAGTTTCCGAGCTATAACCTCAAAGTTCATTACAGATGGTCTCCATAAGCAGTCTGTGGGAGATTCGGCACACGAAACTTGTATGAGTCTGCGATAATTTTCGAAATGTTTTTAATTTTTCAGGAACGTAACATGACAATAATCGTGCTAGCCGTATTCGCTGCACAAGCTGCGAACATAATTATTGTGGTAGGCTATAAACTGACCAGCTGGGGAGCAGCTATAGTCTCCATAGTAATGATTTGAAAGAAGAAAACAATACTGCAGATACTAAACTCGATCTCTGTGTTCACCCGCAACTGGGAAGCAATTGCTTTGCTATCCGATGTGCTGCCGTTCATGTCTGACTTCTTCTCCCTTGGTCCTGCTGCGTAAGTCCAACAAACTCTGAGAGTCTTATTCTGAGACTTAGATACTTATGCGCAAGTAGCTACTAAGAACGGTACTGTTAATCATAGTATCTTATACAAAAACGACAGTCATTGAGCAATCAACAAAAGTAATCGCTACAAATATCAGGTACACTCTCCTCCTCCCTGGCCCGATCCGTCAGTTCTACACGAGAATTTTCAGCAAGCAAGAGACTAAAATCACATCTGTGACCATGTTCGATTCGAGAGCTAACTGAATAAAACATAGTTTCTTCGTACTTTTTGTTCTCTTGACGTTTGACTTCTTGAACGAGACTCCGATAAAAGGTTTTCCTGGAATGCGAAATGATCGAAAAACAGAACACTTGAGAGCAGTCGAGATGTGCGAGTGATGGGGAGAGGCGTGATTCTTGATACATTACAACAAGTCTGAGAGCACTACTTTGCGCATTCGAAATTTTCAAAATATTATTTATTAAAATTTCGAAATATTATGTATTTTAATTGTGAATCATTGGGCTTCTACAGCGGAAATCGGCGAGTAATAAGATAGCAATACACACCGAACAATACCGGTTCTTTAGTGAAACCATGCCATTCCGAAGAATGTGCAGAATCTCCAGTGAAAATATGCGACACGATAATAAGAAATGCGAATTACGTCTCGGAAAGACTAAACATGATGTGATTCAAAAAAGGAAGAAGAAGAGTAGAAGATTAGATAGTGATTTCTCATGATAAAAATGCGGCGACCTTTATGCTAATAGCCAGTTACGGTGTGAGTGTTGCGGATGATGTGATTATCCAGCAATCAGTACCAATTTTGGATGAATTATAGTTTGAGCGTTTCACTCCCATAATTATTGCCGTTTTGGCCGACATTGCCAGTCCTTTTTTCCTGCTCCGCTATATTCTTAAAATTCTTCAAAGCTTGATTTATCACATCATGAATTGTGCGACTCAGAACAAAGTTTATGGCAACATCATGTACGAATCGAAAATAGAAAAAATGAGAAAAAATGCATACTAATCCAGTTTTTTAGACAAACCGATTATTAGTGCATGTCTGATGCGACTCCGCACGCCTGTTTCTGCGAAATTATAGCGGATCACGAGACTACTGAAGCTTGTTCTATGATCAAAAACGGCAACATTCACTGCCAATACCCTGTCTTGATCAACCAGTCGTGTAATAAAACATACTCATATTGGCTGTGTATGCGAACTGCTACGGAAAGAGCTGCTCAGCAGCACGACCATTCTTGCTTGTGGAAAGACACACTTGCGCACGGATGGAACGAAAATTAGCAGAGACCTCAAATTATTATTTTTTTCGAATTAAAAATGGCAGTCTAACCAGAACGGAGCTGCGGTATAGATCGCCATGGCAGGTGAGAGAAACGCTGATACTATGGTGACGTGCCCCAGGGAGCCGGCAATCTGATAATAAGCACATCTCATTCGATATTTGTATTAGAGCTATCAACGTACCGATAGAATAAGGTTAACAAGCTTTATGAGAGTGGCAAAAATTATGCTGACGATTAAACCTGGAGAAAGTATGATAGTGCAAGATGACTTTGCCGCTGCAGTACCTTGTTCAACTTTCGAAACTACTTCTGTTCTGCTGTTACTGCTCACGTTACTGCTCTGACGGCGGCGAATCCTATCCATTTTTATTGATTTATTCACGAAATGAATTTTCAAATCGACCTGACCTCATGAGCTGATATGTTAGCGCAATACCGAAACCGTTTGAAAGACCACCCATAACAATATAGTTTAATTCGAAAGGCAGCATTAGGTACTGATTCAAATTATTTTTTGAAGTATAGCATCAATAATCTAAGTTACCATTTCAACAACAACATGAACATAGTGAATTTCTCCGGAAGGGGATCGTACAGGGTCGTAGAAGGATTTGCCTGAATTTTTATGTGAAAATCAAAAATGAAAAAAAGACATAACCCAAATAACTCACTGAAAAAGAGGGATGCGCATACCAGAATAGAAAGTATAATTGATGACATCCACGAAACTTTGAAGAATGAACTATCTGTCTGAATCAACCGGCAAATGATAATGTCGGACAGATGTATTACGTTTCTCAGCTGGCTTGCTCTGATAATCGATATCAACCGATTGAGTGAGATTAGCATACTAGTTGAGTCCTGCACACTGCTAGAGACTAGGCAAATAACGAAGTTCAGGTGGACCTGAATTGCATGAATAGTTCAATTAAGCTGACCGGAAATGCCAGATTATGATCCTTCAGGAATGCAAAGTATCCATGCAAGTTAGGCATCATTCCCATAGTCGTTGATAGCATGTAGGTACAATACTGCATGCAGTTCTTAAATTTTATCCTATTTTTATTTCACTTTACTCTGAAACACGTACCGCAACACCATTGAAAACTATCAACTTGTAAACGTTACTCTTCTTGAAAGCATCGTTGCGCAAAATGCGATAATAGCTGGAAGAAAATGCCAAAATGAGTTTTCCAATGAGAATTACGAGTAGAAAGCCAGTGGAAAACTGAGAATTGCAAATAATATCGAGAACCAGAATTGGAAGTATCCAAGTTGAGCGTATTTGTACTGAGAAAATCTATTTTATTCGAGAAAAAGGTTATAAAAAGTGCAAACCTCATCACCAATAACGATACCGCTAGTGAAATTTCCCGGCAGACTCATAGGGAAGCTTAGGAAGAGAATGAATGATTTTTCGATCTAAAAAATGCGTGCCAGCCTCCGAAGTAATTGCTAGTAACAACCGGGATGTGTGAAGAGAGAAGCGTATTTTAGGTGAAACATCACTGAGTTTTCCTGATTCTCCAATTTGCACTTTTTTCAGCGAACAAGATGTATTGATCGTACTTTCTCTCTAAGAGGTAGCCAGTCTGGTGAACTTCACAAGGGCCCACACGCTGCATCTTCTTGAGTATGAGGTTAATCAGAATCGCAACTTTTACTGGTTGGACTTGTGTTTCATCAAGCTTGTTCGATGCAAGATCGATGCGAAATTAGTCTAGACATTACTGAGTTCGTTCAAGTGTGTTTTATGTTGGAAACAATAACAATTTCAACGCGAACAGCGATCATGTTGGCTGTGAGCTGCTCCTGTTTGAGCTGCTGAGCAGCACAAAAATTCTCCGCCTGGGAAACACGCACTTGCGAACGGACGGAACAAAGATGAGTAGCGACCTGAATGGTTTTGAACTTATATTTGATGCTTCTGTTGTTGTGGTTATTTTTTTGCCTTGTCTTCTCCAAGCAAAACCAATACTCACTAGTAGGGCACATTTCTCATTTGATCCCGTGAAACTATGAAATCAAACGTGCTGTGAAACTCATTCGACTTGCAATCACTAGTGTTCAGGTGAAGAAACAGGTGAAAATAAGAGGAAATTCAGCTCCAATGAACCAAAAGGGAGGAGGAGATACGCATCTCAAGCCGAGGTTATTGAAATGCTCGGTGCTATTGTACTTTGAATATTGTGTCTTACCAGAAAGGAGCTGTTGTACATAACACCATTGTAGGTGACATTAGTCCTGCTGCTATTGTGGCTTGCCCAAAGGAGCCGAGTAGCTGACAATTAAAATATTTTTAAAAATATTTTTCAATTTGATCCTACCACGAGAATAAGATTCAACAGTTTAACAGCAGTAGCGGAAACAATGCTGATGATGAGACCTGAGGCTTGAAGATAATTTCGATTTCGAGACTGGGTTACTGGAGTCCGACTGGCCATCCCAACTCATACATCGGAAGATGAGTAAAAACTCAACAGTATCACCTTGTTCGACTTTCGAAACCATAACCGTTGTAATACTGCTGATAACGTTATTCTGCCGGCGTCGTATTCTAATAGTTTTTTTTAAATAAAAATATTGTTCAAATTGTTTATTTTTCAATGGACTCACCTCATGAGGTGATAAATTAGCGCAACACTCAGACCATTTGAGACTAAAGCAGTGATAACATTGAACGCGCCGAACGGTAGCATGACGATCTGAAGAAAGCACTCATTTAAATTCTTTCTGCCATTTGGACAAAGGATGCGTACCATTTCGACGGTAACTTGCACATAGTGAGTTTCACCGGAAGGCGAAACCACAGGATCGTAAAAGGAATAGCCTGAATTAACGAAATTGTGCGATTTAATTTCTCAAATTTCTCACTGAAAAATACTGGCAAGCATATGGGAATGGGAAGGATGATAGACGTCATCCATGAAACTGTGAAGAACGTACTGTCGTTCTGAAAGAACAAATAAGAGCGAAACGGAATAATTGCTCAAACCTTTTTCAGCTGACTTGCTCTCATAATAGACAATAATCTGTTCAAGGCAATAAGCAAACTTGAGGTGTTCTGTACACTGTTCCAGAATAGACGAAAGAAGAGGTTGAGATGTATCTGCACAGGATAAATGGCATATTACGAGTTTCAACACACACCAGATTGAAGTCTTTCAAGAACGCGAAATACTCATGCAGGTTAGGTACAGTTCCCATAGTTGTTGATAGCATGTAGGTACAATATTGCAGACAATTCTGAAACGTTACTTAAGTTTTGACTAAAAATGAACTAACCGCAACTCCATTGAAGGCACTCAACTTATAAATTTTACTCTTCTTGAAGGCATCGTTGCACAATATTCGGAAGTAACTGAGAGCACATGCTGATTTGCGTTAAAAACTCAAACATTACGAATAGAATGCCAATGTAAATGTAACTAGTGCGAAGAAAATTGAGAACCAGAACAGAACGTAGGCAATGCGAAAGTATTTGTACTGAAATTTTTTTATGATGTATACCTTAATTATGAAAATAAGTAATTAATTCACCTCATCACCAATGATAAAGCCGTTAGTGAAATTTTCGGGCAGGCTCTGCATTGTGTTCTGAAAAGAAATGCATGCTTTTCAACTGAAAATTGCGGAAACCTTCACACTAGAAATAGCAGGTGAATCAAATGCTCTCTTCTTTTTTCGTGCTCTCTCACTTCTCATCTTATCATCGAGAAACCTGCTATGTCTAATTCGTTCAAATTGCTGGTTTCAATGGTGGGCATTTCCGATGATGTGTCCAGCATGATATCAGTGCCATTTTCAGGCTAGACAAGTTTTTTTCTGATTTCCTGACATCGGCAGACATAACCTGACATTTTTGTTCCTCTTTAGTACATTTTTTCACTCATTTCGATTTGCTCGAAGAGATGGACTATTGTATACAGTACATTTTCTTCTCACTATTACAGTGTAGCGTCTAAAGTTCTCTTTCAATTGTACTGTATGGGAACGCGTTCTTTCCTCACAAGTTCTTTCCTCACAAGTTCTCGACAGCGCATCCCATCTCACTGAAAATACCCACTGGTGCTTCTCTTCACTCAGCTCCTTCCCGACAAAGGGCCTCGCTCTCACCATTGTTCTTGGTTTTTAGCACCTCCTGGAAGGGTTTCTAGTCTCGCACCTCTTCTTATCTGCTCTTAGCCCTAAAACCAAGCGTTCTCGCCCCCCAAACCACGCCCCTCTGGGCCATTGTTCCCTCTAGTTCCGCCAGGAGTCTGCATTCCGATCTGACCGATCTGAAGATCTGCCATGTACCAATTCCCCTTCAATGGCCAGTTCAACGGCCAGCAAATGATGGACCCCGCGGCGATGGCGTTCCTGGCGCAGCAGGGTGAGTGCATTATGTAAAACACGTATTGTCCTTTATTTATTCCATACTAGTACAGTCTCGTAGAGATAGATACACGATTACAATATCTCTCTCTTGCTGATACTGACACCTGTGAAACAGGCATAAACGTTATCCGCCTGCGAGTACAGTCTCGGCAACGAAAAGTACCAATTCTTTATCTATTTACTTGATACCACCTGTTTTTCCGCTGTTATTAGAGATTGCACATTTACAAAAGTGATCACTATATCTTTGCTTTTTGCAATTATGCTTTTTTTCAGGCATGCAATACCCCTTCTTCCCCTATCCGGGCATGCCCATGCCCGGTATGATGCCGCCACCCGGGCAGCAGCAGCAACAGCCACAACAGCCAGCGAACCTGCAACAGATGAATCAAATGCAGCAAATGTTGCCACCTCAGCAAATGCAGCAGCTGCAGCAGCTGCAGCCCCTCCGCAAGCCCCTCCAGCCACTGGACAGCAATCTACCGCAACCCCAAACGCAGCTAATGAACCTGTCCGGACAATGCATGCCTGCTGGCGGAGCTCAGGTCAGTTCATTACAAATTGGCAAGCGACGCCAAGCCAGAGTACTGTAGTCAATCGATAATTGTCATACAGTAACACTACTCTAACCTATAACCCTACCGTAGACATACGAAAACGAATAGTCGATAATCTACCGTAGTCGCACGAAAACGAATAGTCGACAATCTACCGTAGTCGTGCTAAACCGAATAGTCGATAATCTACCGTAGTCGTGCTAAACCGAATTGTCGATAATCTACCGTATCGCAGAACTCACTTCTCTCGGCGCTGCCTCAACCCAACATCACTCCTCCCGCTCCTCCCGTCAAGAAAGAAGGCGCCAAGCGAGGACGCAAGAGGAAGGCGGAGGTCGCGCTGCAAGAGCGGGAACAAGGGGATGGAAATGGTGCAGAGGTATGCAGGTTCAGATAGACTCATTAGGACTCAGTAGTAGGACTTTGAAAGGACGAAAGAGGACCATGAAATAGGTTCGACGGGAAGAGAACCAGTGTTCAAAATCAAATAGGCAACCCTGAGATTTACTATGCTGCAATTCGCCCTAGTTTTGCAAGGCGTTGATCGCTTAGATTAGGATGGGCAAGCCTGCTTGATAGACAATGTGTCCGTGCAAGCACCTCTGTGTGATAAAGAGAGTGTGTAATAACGCTGTTCAGAGTCCTCCTCTGCTGTCTCCTCACCTTCAGCAGCAACCTCAGTTACCTGTCACACCTCCTCTCCTCGGCGCGCCTCCCGCGCCTCCCAACGACCCCACACTCGCCAATGCCGTCGGCGGGATCATGCCCGTGCCTCAGCCAGCGATATTCTGTCGGGTGAGTTGATCGCTCGTTCATGCAACATTCCACAAATCCTTCGTATTTCTTGATTACATTAGCTCGGTCCATACTGATTCGATAATCCTTCGGTATTTGATGACTATAGCATGATTACTGTTCAGGTCCCCGGTCGCATGTGCGTCGTCGGCTCGCAGAAGACGTACCACGTGACGATCGACGAGATTGTGAGGAGGGTCTCACCGCCGGAGTGCCTGAACAGAAGTCACTTGGGACCGTTGCTGAAGAGGTATTGTAGATGGTTAAATATCGAAGCTGTTCTTTAGTATTGTATTTCATGGAAAAAAATATTCCATGGAAATGCCGCATAGAGTATGCGATCGCCATGCATTGATCCAGGGCACAGTATTCATCGATAATCGATCGATTCGCAGAGGCAAGGTCAAGAACTGCGGTAACGAGCCGGAGGCTCTTTTGCAGACTTTACTATGCTAAGATTGCGTTCTAATTGTGTATAGTTAGGGCGTGAGTGTAAAACTGACTAAATTGAACACTAATTTGCAGTCTCAAGAGTGACTTTCAGAGGCAAGGTCAAGAACTGCGGCAACGAGCTGGAGGCTCTTCTCGCGAGCAGAGGCGTCGTGTATCAAGAAGACTCGAGACATCACAAGAGAAAGAGCAGACCCCTTCTGTCGTATAGTGCATTTGTTGAAGGTGAGGCAGACCCTACAGTCTACAGTCTAACTGTGAAGCTTTGTGATCGAAGACCTTTGAAGGCATCTTGCTAATGGCGATCAAATTCCAGAAGAAGCCATCCAGTTCTCGGCCGATCATCGCTCTATCGCCGGCGAACACCTGAAGCTGATGATGCTGGCAAGACTGCAGATCAGGGAGATGCAGTCACCCACAGAGCTGGGCACGACGTTCGAGCAGGCCAAGGCGGCCAAGTGAGTTTCACCATCTGCATCTGCCAACGCGCATTCCGGTTGCTAGAACTTTTACCTCTCGAACGTTGTTGAGGAGTACAACTTATCGCACACGGTGATGTACTGCGTAGACTTATTCGCTCGCTGATCAGAACACTTCAGTTATTCTGTGAAACTCTAGCAAACGCTGTTGTGCGCAATGCGTGCCTGCAGACAGTCAAGTAGGAGAAGGTTGAAGGTGATAATCATTTTCACGAGATCAAAGATCAATTCCAGAACCGCCATCGACACGATGATGCAGATCGTCGAGGCGTGGACGGACGGCGGGTGGTCTACGGGAGTGGAGACGATATTGGCTTCTCCGTTGCGGACGTTCGCGTTGTACTCACACGCATTAGGAGTGGAGGAGTTCCGATTGGTGAGGGGTTTCCTCCCACTTTTTCTATAGGACATTTGTTGCGCATGCGCTGGGCGTAGGGGAGTTCCGATTGGTGAGGGGTTTCCTCCCACTTTTTCTATAGGACATTTGTTGCGCATGCGCTGGGCGTAGGGGAGTTCCGATTGGTGAGGGGTTTCCTCCCACTTTTTCTATAGGACATTTGTTGCGCATGCGCTGGGCGTAGGGGAGTTCCGATTGGT
>LS490386.1:259286-278375 GCA_900490845.1 Pristionchus japonicus
GGAGTGAAGGGAGTAATCGTGCGAAAACTGGGCGCTGTACGATGATTTTGAACCGAGTTATGGCTCGTTGCGCAAATGTCGCTCCAAAGATCAAAGATCAATAATTGTTGCTGTGATTAGCAGTGGGGGAGTGTAGGGAGTAATCGTGCGAAAACTGGGCGCTGTACGATGATTTTGAACCGAGTTATGGCTCGTTGCGTAAATGTCGCGCAAAAGATCAAAGATCAAAAATTGTTACTGTGATTAGCAGAGGAGGAGTGAAGGGAGTAATCGTGCGAAAACTGGGCGCTGTACGATGATTTTGAACCGAGTTATGGCTCGTTGCGCAAATGTCGCTCCAAAGATCAAAGATCAAAAATTGTTACTGTGATTAACAGCCAAGACTCCTATGAACTCATTGCACCCAATCCGGGGTTCCAAAGATTTCTCTGAACCGAGATATGACCGGTTGCGCAAATGTCGTTGGCTCAAAATACGTTGCTCAGATGTCGTTTTAGGCCCCGTTGCGCAATTGTCGTTGCTCAAACGTCATAGCCCCGGCATTGTAGGCATAGGGTAATGTGATACGTTCTAAGATTAAAAACATTGTAGTAATGAACACTGAAATGTTACAGCAGAAGATCAAATCTACTTTGCAGTTCCACTCCTGGCTCAAAACCTTCCACTCCATGTTTGAGAAGACTGCGGCGTCCCTGCCACTGGCATAGACGACGTTCTCGATGAGACGCGACGTTATCGTCATCTTCTTTCTTCGCTCCGAGTCATCTCATATTGTCAAATGAAGCACATCAATGCATGGGTCCTGTCATTTATCTGTCTGAAATCCCAAAATCTCGGTTTTTCAAGTACATATTTGCGAATTCAATTATAGTTTTTTTGTATGATCTAGACTAGAGTTCTTATTTCTGTGCTTTAATTTGTGAAAAAATCTCTGCAGATTACTTTCTTTGTTGCTTACTTTGTAACATTTACATGGTTCGAATTTTCAAGTGTCGATGAAAGTGTATTCAGAACTCGGCCTCTCTCTTTCGTGTTGTATCATTAACAAGAAGGTGGAATCTCCTTGAGTGTCTTGTTCAACGTAATTCTACGATCATGTTGATATTGAATTAGGGGATGTGTGGAAGAAGTATATGTATGCTTCGTGAAACATCGCGAATCTCGTGAGATTCCAAACATCGAGACACATTTTGTCTAGCATATAATTTCACACTCAAAAGTATCTTTCTCGAAATTTATCGATATTGATTAAAATTTCGATTTGAACATTCCAATATCATTTACATGTTTGAAAACTCTCATCTCAGCCTTGAAAGGAGGAGACCCAGAACGAGGGCGTGTTCAATTGCGTCGAAGCTCGTGACTTTGGAAGCACGCAATTTCGAAAAGAGGGGACGAAGATAATGAGAGACCTGCAATTTCAGTCATGTGACTGGTTTCCTGAGCTCAGAGGAGCAAACTCTATTTGCAGATGAGAATAACTTGAACCATGTGAATGTTCTAAAGTTTTAAAGTTATAATACAAACACTATTCATATGACTGGTTGAACAGTTCTGGAGTGAGCTAATTTTGCAGGAGAAAAAAGTTACCAGAACGGAGCGCCTGTGTAGAGAGCGATTATCGGGGATGCTAGGGCGACAACGAGAAAGTCTTGAAATAGCACGCTGATTGCCTGAATGGGATTGAAATGGTGCCAAAAAGAGAAAATACTCACTCCAGTGATGAGAATCAGAAGTTGCAGTAATGATGAGGTAACGACACTCACGATTAGTCCTGAAAAAATTCGAACTAAACAGCTTATTCAGGAGAAAAATGGTTGCCCGGTTCCATAAGATGGTCTGTTTCCACTTATCTAGGTGAAGCCACATTTTATGCATCCCAGATCAATCAGAACAGCTTAATAATTAGAAACCTTGCTCGACTTTTGCAACCGTACTATTCGTAAGTGAACTGTGCATGTTTTTCTGTAGCCGACGAATTCTAAAAGTGACAAATTTCAGAACCAATAGGCTGGTTCGATTCGTACTTTATGAACTGATATATCAGTGCTGCGCTCAGAATGTTTGAGAGGAATGAAATGAAATAGAGAAAGCCGATTGCGATTCTTTGCTGAAACCGATACTCTGTAAGGTAAAACGGAAGATTCCTCACAATTTCCACAACTACTGCAACGTAGTAGGTTTGCCCAATTGGAGAGATTATTGGTTGGTAGAAGCAGTTCGCTGCGTTTCATAGATGAATTCGTAAATAAAACTATGAACTAACCGGAGAAAGCCGGAATAGAAACAACAATAGGGAGTATTGTTGACAGTATGCAAGCAACTTTGAAGAAAGATTTTTCGTTCTAAAGTCAGAGGCATGTTCACAAACGACAACTCGAATATCTTACGTTTCTCAACTCATTAGTCCTCACAATTGATAGCAGCCTGTTCAGAGCAATCATTGTGTTGAATTAGGATTGTGCGCTTGATGAGAAAAGAAGGGAGAATTGACAGAGTTGCGTCTGATTGTACTCGATTCAGCATTTCAACTTTCTGATTTGTGCTTCACCAGTTTATGGTTCATCAAAAATGCAAAGTATCCATGCATATTTGGCAACACTCCGATCTGGTTAGTGTACATGTATGCGAAGTATTGGAAGCAATTCTGGAAATAATCTAAAGTTTAAATGATACAACATTGATTCCAACCGCTATTCCGTTCAGTGCTATTAGTCTGTAAATATAGCAAGTCTTGAAGGAATCGTTTCGAAGACATCTCACGAATCTAAACCTTGATTTCAATCCTTGTGAGACAAAGGAATAACGTACGAGTAGAACGAACATGGAAAAGTGATAAATGCGAAGACAACTGATGACCAAAAAGCGATGTATCCGACTATCATAGACTTGAAAATCAGTATTGTTGCAAGTATCTTATTATTTCTAAATTTCGAAAATACATTACCTGATCTCTGATTGTGTAGTTCTTCTCGTAGTTTTCTGGAAGACTCATCGTGATATCGTATTTTCTTCTCAGTGAAAGTCGAAGGCAAAAAATATATTCAAAAAGCTTCTCCTAATGGTAACTTGCTATCCAGTTTGAGGCTTTTCTCGTGCTAGCGTCAGTTATTATAGCCAGACGTGGCTAGGTCCCGCATGATTCGCGCGATTTCAGACATCGAGGCACACTCGTTTTTGCAGAGTCTCAACTTTACGCAACAAAAAATTCTGAAACATTTAACACAAGACAACGAAACAATTTCATCCGTCTGTGTATATTGTTTCACATGGTGAGCACAAAGATGGTTGTGTACAGAACATCATCAAATTGACAATTCTTTATTCACTTCCGGGCTATCATCTATTTGGTGAAGCAACGAGTCTGCGTGTAAACGGTTACGTACGTGTTCGAGGTCTGCAAAGGGCGACGTTTGATATTTCGCACCACGACTACGGTAGGCACACCAACATTCACGCCAACACCAACATTGGCATCAACCAACATGCCACTTTCGATTGCTGCAAGACACATCAGCAACAGCGCCAACACCACGTACAGTCACGCACTCACATCAAAAGCGACACTAACACCAACCTACATTCGTGGAAATTGCGATTGACTGATTACAATATTGACACCTTTGCAGCACCTTGATCAAACTAACACGCGCAAACTTCTGCACACACCGCCTCTACTGTAATCGTGGCGACGATTCTCAATTCACACCACGCTTCGTTTGACAGCCACACCAACACTACCGTAGTCACACCAACCTGGTCCGTCAGCGTCAGCTGCAGCTGGTAGGGCGCGTCGTTCTCGAGCATGGAAATAACGACCTGGATGTACTCGTTCGCGCGATCAAAAAAGATACTGAGTGTGTTTCATTTGATAGTATGATTTCGAAAATATGGAAGACATCCGATACCTTATGCTTGCTGAAGTCCAGGGTGATGATCATGTCATGCTCTCCGGTGACAACAGGGCAGGCGATGTCGGCCTCGCACGCGTCTTGGTTGTTGCTGAACACTTCATTTTATGAAATATGACGGTAAAATCACAAAGTGGGAAGTTTCAGACACTCCTAGCGCATTAAAAATATGTGTAGAACATGACGTCTCGTAATCAATGCCCTACATTATACGATTGCAATGCTGATGCTGGCTTGATTTGGAACAGTTTAGGATTGCAAAGAATTGAATGTGAAAACACACAGCAGGTTCTGCGTGTTGATCTCGTTCCACGCGCAGCCCGACCAGCTGCCGTACTTGGAGAGCTGAGAGGATCGGCTTATTTGGAATGATTATTCCGCTTCGTTCTTGAATTTTGTTAGAGTCGCTTACGAAACTTCACATTCAAATTACGCTCAATTCATGCATCGCTGATGAGTGATCATTGATCCCTTTGAGGACTTTCTGACTTAGCACGATATTTTCACAATCACTGATAAATGATCATTGCATCGTGCAAACATTGAGACTTCTTGGATTGAGGACAACAACGATACCTTCATGCTCAGCAGCAGCTTTCCCGCGACGAAATCGTTCTGGTTGTTGATGAAGTGCGCCTTGACGCGGAGGGGCTGGTTGAGGTACACGGGGTAGACGTCGTTGCCTGGAGTGATCTTTGATCTCTGATCTCTGGTCTCTCTTTGTCTACGGCCTCCTATTCCATGTCTCTCTGTTATATTGTCATCATCTGTATTTTGAACTAAGTATGAGTAAGCATATCGTTATTGATATAGCGTGATATATCGTGATTTTTCTTATGTTCAAACTAACCCTTAGCATCGATCGGCTCGAGTGTGAGGATCTGGAAGTCTGCGGTGCCCTCGCCCTGCCACCTGGAAGATGATTGAAGCCTTACCGAACCTGGTTATGCACCTGAATCAGTGAACCACCATTCGAGATGAAATAGAAAGAAATAGCTAAATAATATGCAAACAAATGCAATTCTAGACAGTTCTCTAACGACCTTGTGAAAGCGAGGTAAAAGCGCTCTAGGACAGTCAAGGTATTGTACCACTTGAACGCGGTCTCCGTGCCGTTCGGGAATCCGCAGGCAGCGTTGTCGATGGAGACGGGAACAGCAGCTGCGAGGCCGATGAGGGAGGCGATGAGCAGAGAGGACAGCATCCTGGAGGGCACGATAGATTAGGAAATAGGCTTTGAAAAGTAATAAGGTGAATCGAAGCGAAATTAGGTCGTAGATAGGACAGAAACGATTAAGCTGCTAGGAAAACACGATAATTGAAGATTCCTAATGATAACGCGGTTGAACGACAATAGTTACTATGCATAGGACCTGGCCGGAATGAATGTTCGATTTTTCGAAATGGATGGGATATACGGTAGCTATCCAGAGGTGGATACGATACAGCAATACGGAATCGATCAAGGCTCAAATGTATTCGAGAGCTGTATGAAACGAGGACAACTCTGATATGAGGAAGAGCTTTATGGTTGAGAGAAGGGTCGGATTAGCTTCTTTTACGTCCGATTATAATGCGTCTCTAGTCACGTCGGCTTATCAGTTCAAAATCTCTCATTTTTCGCGATATTTCCTCTCTCAGACCAACGATAAATCACTCAAATATGAGAGAAAGTTCCAGCTCAGCACCGATTGTTATCAGCACATTGCGTTCTCTCGCTGGTCGAAAAACTCTTATCAGTCTTTTCAGCATTAATCTGATTCTACACGATATCTCGCCAATCAGACAAAGCTATAGAGCTTGTGTAATTGAGAGAGTCAGACCGTTGATTCCTAGAAGGGATTATGACGGTAATGTGTCTGATTGAGAGTTTCTGATAATCGGGGAGCTATCGGCGACGGTTCTTCTTGGTAAGGACCCAATGAGATACTGTGAAACATTTTTGAACAAATTTATCAAAACGAAAGACAGCCTTCGTTCTACTCTAGATCAAACAATGACTGTGCATCTCCTTTGCCATCTTTCTGGAACACAACATCAACAATGGTGAATTGCCCGACTTCGATAAATGATATGCCAGCGCATGAAGTTTCAATCACAGCTCGATTATCGTCTCTATATTTGATGGTGTGGCAATCCGCAGAGCGGTGAACCTCATACTGCAAAGAGTTGAGCTATATCTTTTTTCTCGTCTTTCCAAACCTTTAGGTCGTCATCGAGACAAGAAGAAATATACTCCATGTGCAATTTTTTCGTAGTTCCTAGCTTCCATCGACCGACAATATTTCGCCGAAATCGAGCCTGGAAAAATCGACTTGGTTTCTTTTCTCTCTTTATCAATGATTTACCGTGATCAGGTCAATAAGCCAGTCTGAATCTACAAGATAGTGTTGCATTATGAGATACTCGAATTTTACAAGCGTATTTAGATTATCGCGAGATATGGCAGTAATTTCTTGCTGAAGATAAGTATTTGAAATTTGATTTTCTTCAAAGCATTGTCTCACCGCAAGCGTACATCCGGTTTTACGAACAGGCTTAGGCTTGAGGTTGTTTTTGCAAGATTGTTCAACATTTTAGGTGTGAGGTGTTTCACGATTTCACGGTCAAAAAGAGATATAATTATAGTAATCCGCCTCACTTCCAGTGATGTTATCCACTTTATGAACCTAAACACAAAATATGTTATGAATCATATGTTATTTCAAGCTACAAAATATAATAAAAAAATATGAAGATTACTTGTCCACAATTAGTGATGTTGGAATTCTTTCGAAAATTGGATCTTGAAATGCGACATGATTTTTGAAACGTAATTTCCCATAGTGTTCAATAAAGGAACGGTCAATCAAAGTCTGAATTGTTATGGGGTTTTTATTAAGTAAAACTAGTCAAATGACTCAAGTTTGATAAAAGACGTATTTGTCTATATTCACTAATACCCGGGCCATAAATTTTATTGATAAAATTAAGTGAACGGCCGAACAAAACCAGAAATAACAACAGATTACAATCTTACCGATTTGAAAAAATACGTTCTGAAATCGAATCTCCTCATGAAATATTTAAGCCGATTAAAGGAATGGCATTTGTTCAGACTTATTACACTGTTCACGAAGGATTGACCAGCATAAACCTGTAAAAACTATGTTTCTCAAACCTATGAAAGAGTAATGCATAAACCCACATTGAGATGCACTCACCTCGTCAATTTTTGCTTTAGTATCTCTATATTCGATTGATTTTCGATCAATGTTGTAAACTCCTAAGAATGCAAAAAGAGAATCAATATTAGCCACCAAACGAAATCCCGCTTTGTTGTTGGCTCTTAAGTCATTTGGTTTATCAAGCATCAGATAGTCTGCGGCGCTCTTTTTTGATTTCTCGCGGGCGATTGTCTCGAATAAATGAAGTTTCTGACTGACTGAGGACATCAGATCCAGGTTCTCACTGCAAGTGAAGTTATACTCTGGTCAGAGAAGCATCCGCTTGGTAAGATAATGCAGTAGCGAGTCATTCCATCAGTGCTATACTTTTAAGTGAGCCGCAGTCTAGCAACAGAATCATTGCAAGAACTCACGACTCGAAATAACTGAACACGCTGAAAAGGCAATCGTCCGGAAGATTCGATAGGTGGTCCTGAAACACAGTTTCGTATTCGAATCTAATAAATCTGACACCTTATCCGATACAACAGCTTCATTGCTGAACGTTCTCCGTGTTGGGGCAAACACATCGCAACTTCCATCACAACCCTGGGTGAGTGATTCCAGGGAAGGAAGAGATCCACCAAGAGGGAAGGGAACGTCAGCTCCTTCGTTGGATTTTGAAAGTTGCTTCTTGCTCATCTGAAGTACGGGAGATACGATGGTCGGGTAGGTGACACAAAAATTCTCATAACGAAAAATCAGTTACGAAATAATTTCAAGTAATACTTGCTGAACGAATACGGCATGAGGGCTCCGATTTGAAAAAAAGCTTGGGAAGAAATGTCAGTCCTAATTTCAAACTATGCGTCACGTCGCGTCGTTTCAATCATTATTGTTTTATTATATTCGCGGTTGGACGCGTAACTAACGACGCTTTTAAAATGTACACCTTTTTTGAAACACGTATCACTAAAGAAGACAAATACAAGAAGAATGAACACTACCGCGATTAGACTTTTGCAAAATGTGGTACCATAAGAAAAGGTATGAACAAGTCTAGAAAGATTTTAAATATGTGCAACGAATTACAGATTTATTGAGCGCGACGAGTAGTGAAGCAACAAAAATACAAAATACGAACCAACCATAAATATAGACATAGTACGCACAAAAAGATCATAAAAATTCAATTATCAGATTTGAGTATAATCAAGAACTGGACTTTTCCCTTTTTGTTTATACTCAACAGTGACTCTGATGAATTGGTCGGCTTCTTCGAAAAGAAAAGCAGCGTAAGTTTCCTCATTCAGATCATAGTCCTCGCGGAACATGATGATATGCCATTCTTGGTGTTGCTTGTACTTAATCAGAAAATCATATTGAGTTCTCATATGGAAATAATTCAAATCGTAATCGTACAATCATATCAGAGTCCATGGCATAAATAATCTCGCTTTGTTGGAGAATCCTCGAAGTTAATATTTCAAATGATCCGGTAACGTTTCGACGAAATCGAATCTAAATTTTTTGAGTTTTCATAATATGCAAGCGAGAATCAGACAACACAAGACCAATATTAGCGCCTCGAAACCTTAATTAAATCCATCAAGAAATCAGAGTCGATTATGATGAAATGCATTTTTAGATATACAAAATTTTCCAGAGCAATCTTATCCTCTCGTTTTATAAATGGAAAATCCTGAAAAGTAAGTCTGAATATGATTAATGTTCCAACTTACTTTTGCCATTGCACTACTGCTCGACTTCTCTCCAGAAGTAACAATCAAATTCGTAAGAGAGTCAGCATTGGAAAATTCACGTAGAAGGTCAGCAGAAAAATCTTTCACGAAGCAAGCAATATCATCATCATAGAACAAATAAGTAATTTGATCTAGTTGTAGAATCGATGCCCATTTTGGCAATCTGAAATTCATTTTAATCTGTACAATGTGCTAATGCTTAATTCACCGATCTAGATTTCGCATTACTAAACCTCCTTCGATCGATGGATTATAGATAGCGATATGTGTTTGATGTTGCAGCAGTTTCTCGCAATGTTTCATCAATGAAGCGTCTATTACCTGCGTATGGTACTATTTATAGCATGGTACTATGGTACGTATGGTACTATCTTATAAGAAAAAGCACACCACGACTTAGACTAAGGCCCTAAAACCATTGTGGGTATAGCCTTTTGGGAAGTTCTTCGGCCCCTCATCGCATCTTCCGCGCGTTTCTACTATGAAACGCGTGATATTGGACAAATCAACTGCTTACCGTGTTCAAAATGATCTTTTTGAATTCAAATCTTTCAGCGAAATATTTTACTCGACCGAACAGTTCACACTCTGTCGTTTTAGCTATTCGATAACTTCTTGGATCAATAAAGGACTAAATTTAGTATTGGCTACATCAATATATTTTGATAAACTCGCATCTCGTATTTTTTCTTCAGTCCCTTTGGTCTCACTCTTTAGAGTCCACGATTGCTCCTCGATATTGTAATATCCCAAGAACGCAGTGGATGGGTTAATAAGAGCTCTTAGCCGAACTCCGTCCTTGTGTTCTTTCTTCTGTTCAGCATAATCTATATTATGTTTGTCCAATTCTGCTTCTTACCAATGATGCCAGGTGGAGCTCATCTGCCGGTTTCTTTTTCGCATTCTCTCGGAATATTTTAGCAAAGAAGTGCATCTTCTGGCTGACCGGTGAAATCAAATCCAAGTCATCACTGAAAACGACTGTAAAAACAAATAAATCTAGTAAACTCACTGATCGAAGAAGCTCAACACACTAAAAAGGCAGTCGTCCGGCATCGTTGAAAGATAATCCTGAGATATTACCAATGATCTGACGTTTAAGTGGCAACTATACCTCATCGGAAAGAAGTGCATCGTTTCTGAAGACTCTTCTTTGAGTAGTGAGCAGATCGCAATTTCCATCACAAGTCGATTTGCTTTCGATCGATAGATTCTGAAGACTAGCGAGAGACGGAAAGGGATCTTCGAGTCCCTCACCAGCCCGTGGCAGATCCTTCTTTCCCATCTAGAGATACACACTACAAATAGTAGAAGAAAGAAAACAGACAACGAAAATTTTAGCAAGTTTTTGGTACAATTGGAACGATGATAGGCTGCGAGTGAGGCGTCGCGTCAGTAGCTAGTCTGTTTGAATATTTCAAATTTTGTTTCGAAAGGACGCGAACATGCCTGCGCATTCCAGCTAGTTGTCAACAAGATTAAGGCTATGGCATGCTCTAAACCACAGATACGGCACTGATCAGAATTGACTTCACATTATGTAAGAAAACACGCACAGTTACTGTACCATTAGCATTATGCAGACTATGAACAACATTAACACACTGCTGTAAAATATTTTTATCGGCGGGTTTCTGGACATGCAACGCGTAAGAAGCGATAAAAGTGAGATAGATGCCGCGTTGGCGAGTTCTTTCTATACTTTACCTCTTAGTTCTTTGGTTTACAGCGTGTTATATTGTATTGTCTCAGACAAGTTCCGATAGTGACCATCCTTATAGAACAATATCTTGACATTAATCCTTTTTTCTTGTTCCGTGAATCTAATGGCAGCCGCAGCATTATCGTCATCTCGATACTTGATCATTTGCCAATTTTGATGTTCATAACACTGAAAACAGCACATTAGTTTGCAGTAGGTGATGAACAGTCACCCAACTGACATAGCCCTACCTCCATGTCATCATCTAGTGAAGAAGCAATTTCGAACGGCTCGATTTTCCTTGTAGTAGAGAACACATAAACTCCGCTTAAACTACGTCGAACTCGAACCTCAAGATATTTGGTTTTTTTTATTGGCGATTTTTCCATATTGATTTTTTTGGTTTTTTTATTGGCGATTTTTCCATGTTGATGCACATCACGTACTGCAAACTAATGTGCCGTTTTCAGTGTTATGAACATCAAAATTGGCAAATTATCAACCAAAAAAACAAATAATATGAAGCGTCAAATGAGAACCTGGACCAATTCTATCAGCCAATTAGCATCAATAATTAAGTTTCTCAAATGGAGATGCTCAAACTTCACGAGATCGGCTAAATCGTCTTTCTTCATAGCAATCCTTCTTTCCTGCCATTATATTTTCAATCAATAACTCAATTCCGAACTAAAACTTGCATAGTTTGAAAAACGATAGCTATAGCTAGAAGTGAACACTGTGCCCGTGTCCGCTCTCGGCAATAGCAGATTTGAATGCAACGACGTTTGAACGAATTCTTGCAAAAAGTCAGCAGATACAGTTTGAATGAAGTTTCCGCATTTGAATTCGGTAAGCATGAGTATAACTCGTTTCAGTTGGAGAGTTTTGACCCAAATTGCGAATCTAAAACAGAAAAAAATTCTCTATATAAATATCTCATTATAAAATTCACCTCTTCAACTGGTCCACGGTCAATCGCCC
Source organism: Pristionchus japonicus (assembly GCA_900490845.1). Taxonomy (NCBI): domain Eukaryota; kingdom Metazoa; phylum Nematoda; class Chromadorea; order Rhabditida; family Neodiplogasteridae; genus Pristionchus; species Pristionchus japonicus. Next base: position 270,790 of record LS490386.1, read on the forward strand.
TGCATTGAAGGGATCAATGATGATGAGATAAGCATGTTCATGGAGCATTTTTTCACAGTGTTTCATGAATGACGAGTCGATAACCACCTTGAAAAACACATCGTTTTTCCGACTAAAAGTACATGCATTAACTCACCGAGTTCAATAAAATCCTTTTGAATTCATATCTTTTCAAGAAATAATGGAACCGGCTGAATAGTTCACATTCCGACATTTTGACTGTTTCATACTTTTTCTGACTGGTGTCGGGCTGAAAATCAGTTTTATTTGATTAAATTTGATTTAAAAACAGACCTCCTCAATTATCTCCTCAGTGCCTTTGATTTGAATAGTCAAAGTATGATATTTTCGCTCAATGTACCATCCCAAGAAATACGGAGTAGAAGGATTAATGAGCGCTTTGAGGCGGAACCCTTTTTTAAACTTAGTCTTAAATGAAAGTGTACAGTTTTAGGATCGGAATACTTTGTATCTTACCGATTTGATGAAGTCAAGCTGATCAGCCGGTTTCTTTTGCGCACTATCACGGGACATTGTTACAAAGAGGTAAATTTTCTGGCTGACCGGCGAAATCGTATCCAAGTCGTCACTAAACCATTTTTATCGTTTATCAACCCACATTTGCAAGCGAAACTTACTGATTGAGGTAGCTGAAGACAGCAAATAGGCAGTCGTCCGGCACTGTTGAGAGATAATCCTGATTTATCGATTTTCTGTGGGAAAAAATGGTTTACATACCTCATTGGACAGAAGTGCCTCGTTTCTGAAGACTCTTCTTTGAGTAGTGAGCAGATCGCAGTTTCCATCGCATGTCGATTTTCTTTCGATCGATAAATTCTGAAGACTGGCGAGGGAGGGAAAGGGATCTTCGAGTCCCTCGCCATACCGTGGCAGGTCCTTTTTGCCCATCTGTGATAAGTAAATTAACGTGATTATGCAAATATAAAACATTAAACAGCGTAAAACGACGAGAGTGTAATGTTTTTGATAAATATTTGAAACTGTTGAAGCGTCGCGTCTCTTTCAACATTCCCGCGCTTGTCGGGATATCATTTAGAGAACATTTCCGGAAAATGAGTTGAAACATCGGCATCAATTGAACAGACATCGACAAATTAAGTCTCAAGGAAACTAATGTCTAATGAAACTAATGAAACTAATGTAAACTAATGTGAAACTAATGGAAACTAATGAAACTAAATAAGCGCTTCGATTCTCATCAACCTAATTTCACAACCACTTGAAATTTGTAACTTACCTTGCATGAATAAGTCTTGAGATGCGTAACTGGTAAATTATTAATGCAGTCATAAGCAAATATCGCCTTACTGCGATAGACAAAAGAGAAGAAGAGAATGTGCAAGGGTAGAGAAAAAGGCACCCTCCGGTTTGTTTGCTCTTCTTTCAACACTCACCTCTCAGGCCTGCTGACATTTCGCCTTTCTTTTTCTCTTACTGGGCCTTACCTAGTCCTAAAATGATCATGATTTCAGCAGAAATGCTCAAACTTGCAATTCTTTCACTGCTGGCAGTTGCGACTGAAGCTGTGTACTCATCGACGGTATGTTTATCTTATTTTGAGCACTCTGGCCGTTTTCGAAAACTCTTTCGGCCATTTCAGTCAAGAATGTCACCGGAGACACTGCTGGAGAGACATTTGGAGAAAGTTACTGAGGAAACCAAAGGCATCTACATGGGTTGGCTTTAAATATTGAGGAAACAGGAAAATGTGATCATTTTTCTAGCAAAGGAAGGATTTCGAGTGAGCGGGAAGCTTCATGGGCTGGAAGTTGTGCATGTCGTAAGTTGTCATATCAAGATGCACGGAGATGAGTCGGAATTTAGAACGAAGGACTGGAGCAGGTTCAAGTGAGCCTCAACATCTCGTATGTGAGTGTTTGGTTTTCTTTTTGCTTTTTTTCCGTGCCAATTCGTTTGATACTGGCAGTAGGACCTTTAATTCAAAGAACAAGCGACAACTCGCATTTTAGTGGACTCAATTGCTCATTCAGTCCTTCCTCAACCCGCACCTGGCCTGGAACCCCGCGTCTTTCTTCAAACTTGATGAGATCGAGGTGGACCGGGCCATGCTATGGGGTCCGAGAATCGAACATTGTCCAAGGTTTGTTTTCAATTCTCGATCACATCAAGCTGCAGAGATTCAAGGTACATACCTTTCAAAAATACGATTCGAAAACGGTGATTTTCAGTGGCGTAACCGTTTATGTCTCGGAGAGGGATCGCAAGCGAAGAAGCATCGTAAGCTTTAGTATAACTTTTGACTATAGAATTCTTTCTAGGTGTCGTCCAACGGAACCGTGCGTACAACCAATCAGTTGTTCACTTCTAGCTACTGTCCGATGAACGTCAGTACAATTTGAACCAAATTGAGATTTTTTGGACCGTTTTCCTTTCAGTTCGACGGCAAACCCAATGACAGCCACGGCTGCACAATCAGACTGTGCATAATAGGAATCGATCATTTAGACTTGCCCGTTGACATGGTTATTGCTGTGGAGGTAATTCAACAGCCCCAAATTTTCACTAATGCATCGTTGTTTTCAGGGAAATAACGAATGGAATGTCTTGGGCGAGGTCACCTCGCACAGCCACAACAGTCAGGGCGGTGGGGGTCTAAGATTTGGAGCTGTCAATCCGAAATATGGAGGGGTAAGCCATTTTCTAAATTGCTGAGGATCCCGAAATGTTTCTCTCAGGCACAGATATCCTACAAGTTCACTCGCAATCACGTCTACAATGACTGGACTTGCGGGGATCTTGGTAGGCATTGTAATATTTTTGCATAAATTTATTTCAAGCATTTTCAATAGCGTGAAATCATTACAATACATAACATTGCAGGAATAACTACTGTGTCTCTCGTCTCTACCGTGGTTCTCCTTACAAAGAAGAAGGTTTGATCAGCAAGTTATCTATGATGTAATTGGCAACATAGACACATCGGAAACTCTGCAGGTTTTGTCGCTCTTCGTTGGTCTCCTCTTCGTTCTTATCGCAAACTACCACACTTCTCAACACTTCTTCACGTGGAGACAGATGCGTAAGCGAATTTTGTCTTCAGCATTTAACATTTTGAAATTCGGCACTCCTGCACTTTCCCGGACAATGGGAGGGGGTGAAAAAAAAGTTGGGGATGGAGGAGGTTATGGGGATATTTGTAGTTGTTCAGGAAAGCGCGAGAATAACCGAAATTCGTTTTCCCCTTTTTCAGTCGCTCATCTAGCATCTTTGTTTGGATATCTCGTCATGCTTGCCCTCTCTGCTGTCTGTGTTGCTGCAACTATCGCTGAAGAGAGGAAACAGAAGAAGATGAAGACGATTAAAGACGCAGCGGAGAAACTGTTGAAGAGTGAATCGCAGTGATTATGAACGGATGGTGAATAAATGTATGTATAAGTTTTGACCTTCATGATTGAACAACGCCAAACAATTCACAGCAATCACAAGATCGAAATAATGCACATGATGGAAATGAGTGAGCCTGTGATAGCAGATGACTTGGTTATCGTCGTGGTCTGAATTGATTCGGTCGTCTCAACACTCTTCTGCGTTGTTCCGGTATACGGCTTAGTGCTGAACGTGAACCTGAATTAAGAAGTACTTGCGCTCTTCCCCAGAAACCTATCAACACTGCATTGCTCTATTCCTAACAAAATGTAAACTTGGTGGTGCAGGGTGTGCATTGCGTTGAAATGGTGCATCTTGGATGAGCATAAGTTGGGTTGAATGGTTAAACTGGGCTATGATCACCTCTTGCTCGTCGGTTGGTATGTCACCGGCACATCGCCCGTCCAGAATCGGAGAAGGAACGAGGAGAACTGCGGCTTGCTGCCTTCAAAACGGATATCGAGATCCTGAAAGAAGTCTCAGAAGTACCAAACTTTGCATTGCGAAACAAAGCAAGAGAAGAACTCATACCTTTCCATAGAAGTCCAGAGTCTTGTTCCAACTAAGTTGACCAATTGCGCCTTTGATACTGAACAATAATATTAAATCAGATCATCAAAAAAAGAAAATTACCTCGCCGCCTCTTCTCCGTCCACCCTTATCGTTACGAAATCGTTCAAAGTGTTCAAATAGGCGCTGGTGTGAATGAAGTACTCCCTGAAAGATCTTCTTTTACAACTTGAATTGAAAATAAGCAAACCTGTCATAGGCCAATTGATAGCTGACAAGCGGACTGTAGAGACTTGACTGGTAGGACTGAACGGTCAGTTATTATTTAATTTGTTTTATTTTGATGATATTACCTTGCCATCCTTGCAGCCACTATACCCGTTGGAGGTGAGAAAAGTCGGGGAGTCGACAATTACTGAATTATTGATATTATGGGGCCTCAAAAATTCATTTTTATCACGTACCCTCGAACTTGTTCTCGACTGTAAGCTCCACATCTGCGAACGATTCACGATGGAGAGTTGCAATAGGACCAGTAACGGAGAACTTGAACGAGTTCCTCTTACTGAAATCTTCAGATTCATTCTTTATTTTAAGGCCAGTTGATTCATTATCAATCAGGAAGTGATGGTCGCACTGAACTGGCTAATTCTTATCAGCAAGTGCAACGGAAACTAACAAATGAGTGTGATGATGATATGCGAAGCAACAGGAAATGAATCGCGAGTGCGAAAATCGTAGCGCGTCGTCATGCTGATTTTTCCAACCACGCCAAAACATTCACCCTAATAACACATAAACTTACGGAAACTCGTATACGGGCTTGCAATGGTCATCGTTGCCTAGGATGTTGTCATAGCCAGTTGTATAAACGGTACCATCCAAGTACTGAAAACAGATGCCGATAAATCAAAATACAGGACTATCCAGAATCGAACCCCTTCGTTCAGCTTCCCTGTTACAGTGAAAGGTTCAGCACTGAGGAGTGTTATCGTTTCTTCTGTAGTCCAGTCAATCTAAAAACCTTTCTGAGATCTGTGAAGCACTAGAAACAACAGAAGTACCTTGAGTGCACTCTTCGCTTCATAGACCTTTGCGGAGTTGTACATTGCTGAAAGTCATTATTCTGAAGAGCCCCATGCGATCAAGAACTCACAAGCGCCCTCCCTCACAATGTAGACAACAACAGGATCGCATGTATGGTTGTCATTCAGGTTCTTCATGAAGGCCTTGGCGGAGTATTTCTAGAAGGTGGGGGCCTGAAGCGTAACTCGAGAAACGAAACCGCTTCTCTCGTCACTCTCGCTGTGGAATGATCTCTCCAAAACCGCAATATTCAAAACTTCCCTCTCGGAATAGGACATTCTGTAACTTTCATTTTGCATACACTCTCTCATTTTCCCCTTGTCTCTCTACCTATTATTCTGACTCGTCCGTTACGAGGCGACCGGCATACCGACCGCCTCGTTCTACTCCGAGGAGTACGAATGGAAAGTTTTGAAAGGAAAGTTACGGAATGTCCTGTTTCGTTTCTCGAGTTACGCTTCAGGCCCCCACCTTCTAGAATGGTAATGAAGAAAACGAAATCGAGAGTAGCTCTAACCTCCATGAAATAAGGAACTTTCTCTCCAGTTACTGGGTCAACTGCGCGGGCCATCGCTCCCAATCTGGAATATCAGCGCTATCCCTTGAAAATGTTTCATGTTTTCTACAAATTACTTTAATAGATATCAGAATACCGCGCACTGTACCGCGCACTGGGTGTGTGATTCTTAGGTAAATAGTTTGCCATAACCGTGATCGTTTGAACGAAAAAGAAACGAACGTCGACTCCCCGCAGTTGATATTGTCGAGTGATTCGTAGGAGGATTCCGGCGCGCTAACGTAGAACTTGCAGGACTTGGTGAGGCACTTGTGCATTTCCACCTTGAATAATCTATCAACGACAATGGAACAAAATAAAGCCAACCATCTTCTGAGCCGATAGATCATACTCGTCCATGATCCATGAGTGCGCAAACTTTACTTCGGCGTCTGAAAATGGTTTTGTTTTTCGCTGAAATATTAATTTCAACAGTTAAGAATAGGGTTTCTTACCGCAATCGATCGCAAGTAAGAGCAAGATGAGAAGGAAGCACTGGTGCATTGCGCCCTGCAAATCAGCGATGATGAATGAACAATGAAACAGTGATAACAAATTGTGTGATTACGCATTGGTGGCTTCTCTGTGTCTCCAAGCTTGAGGTTTTATATCGAGACCGACTCGGATTATCTGGATTAGCTTTTCCGGGTTCCGGGTCAACAGACAGACTGATTTTGTAAGTCTGGCAAACGTTCATTCGAAATTTGTTGAATAAAAAAACGATTCGATTTCTGACTTGTCTGTAATCCGATACTCGAGGTTTTATATCGAGGCTGAGTCGAATTCGCAGGAACAGTAGTTATTATGCCATGCTTTCGAACCATACTGATGTTGTAAGGCTAACATTTTACGACGATGGTACATTCTAAGTCGATTACTCATGGATTTGACAGTGTCTGCAATAGTGAGAAGCTTTATTTGACGCTGGCTATCTAGGTCAAGAGTTCCGCGTTATGGGTCATGACTCATACTGATCTTGTGAGCCCAACGGTTTGGTTAACGAGCCTAACAGCTCAGCCTCACAGATTGCGTACCTAACTGTTTGACTTATATGCACACCTGTTACCTGAGGAAATCGAATTTCCGAACAATTCATAAGATTGAAAAAAAGGGGGTAAACTAATTTTGTTTTACTTCTTGTTTTATTTGGTCAAGATTTGAACTTATGAAAGGAGTTTATGATAAATTTAAGAGACCAGCTCGGTAAGATTCCAGGATAGGCTGGACATGGCCATCTCAGATCCCGACCAAAACTGCTGTGGAGGTACCCCCATGGGTCCTGATCATTGTTTGGAACTTTATTCGACCAAAGATCAAAAACCCAAAAAGGGGCGGGGCTTCAAACTTTAAAAAGAAAAATTCGCATTAAAAAAACGGCGGGACCTAGGTCCAAAGTTAGTGTGGTTATATTATGTACCCACCTAGGCCTTCAAAATCCACTTTTGACCGGTTCGAATTTTCGATCGCAAACTGGTTTTTCACTTTACAAAAATCAGTTTTAATTTGCATAAATTCTAAGAGGAAAAAGTGGGTCTCTGTTTTTTCATATGTTTTAGTGCTTCAAATTCCACGTTCAATGAGCCCAAAAAGTTAAAAATCCCAGGGACCCAACCGCGTCATTCGTGGCGTGGAGTGCGGTCGGAAAAAAATAAATTTCTCCGGACCTATGAAATATAGTGCTCATGTTGTAGAGCCTATCGAGAGCGTCATTTTTTGTATTCACACTTGATCTTTAAAGTCATTTTGGTGCAAGTTGCGACCGCTCACCAGTGCATGTAGCACGCAGAATGACAAAAAAATGAAAAAGTGGGTTGCATTTTTTCAATTTGTTGTAGAGCATGAAATTTCACGTATAAAGTGTTCAGACATCAAAGAGATCGGAGGGACCCAACCGCGTCATTCCGGGCCTGGAGAGCGGTCGGAAAAAATAAAAGTCAACGAAACAGTTGAAAATGGTGCTCATTTTGTTAAGCGGGTCAAATGAGGAGGAGTTTATGTTTTGTGTTTCTGTCCAATGTCATTCCCC
>LS490420.1:20185-81308 GCA_900490845.1 Pristionchus japonicus
AGAGAGAGAGAGAGAGAGAGAGAGAGAGAGAGAGAGAGAGAGAGAGAGAGAGAGAGAGAGAGAGAGAGAGAGAGAGAGAGAGAGAGAGAGAGAGGGTGTGAGAGGAGATGCATGAGAGAAGAGGACCCGTTCAAATGAAATGGGGTTCCGAAGTATCGGCACCCTTGTGATCTCGCATTTTTACGAATTTCGCAAACAATAATTTTAAACATTAAATTAAACCCTTACTTGATGCACGACGCCATCAATCTCCACGGGGATCACGAAATCCGGATTCTTGACGGGCTGAAATGAGGAGGATTTGAGATGCTTCCATTTGTGTACAAGATCAGACAATATTCCTAACTTTTAATATGATCTTCGCCAGCTTTTAAAATATTAAAATATTATCTTCATTTTTCTCAATGATTATCTCATCGGTTCTTGTTCAACATTTCCAATTACGCCACTGCTTTGGTTCAAACTAACACCCCTCTCCTCATCACCCACCTTGAAGCTGGAGTGCACGAGTGTCTCGTCCAGATCGATGATCAGACACTTCTTCGTCGCGTCTCGCGGCTGCAACGGCGGCAGCAGCAGCTTCTCCAGTGGGGGCGGCTGCAGAGATCAAAAATCAGTACCGTACCCCACTACCGTATCCGCACTATTTTCCCTCTTTTTCAATGCACTCTCTCCTACCCTTGTCTCCTCCCCTTCCCCTCTACCTTTCTCCTTCCGATCATTCCACTCCTCATGATCTCATCTGCAGTCGGAGTCCTTCCGGGTCGAAGCACGAGATTGGCGATGATCCTACTGGGATCTTCCCTCACAGAGAATTCATCGAGGAAGAGTCGTCTCTCCTTCGGATCCTTCATCCTCGCCAGTCTCGGACGGGGCACTGAGGCGATGGTCGACTGTCCGCCTCCCTCTCTCTCCCTTCTGTAGTACTCGAGAGGAAGTCGCGCTACCGTAGTCGTCCTCGGACTACGGTAGTCTGCGTACGAGAGGGCAGAGTGATGACCAGCCCCGCCGTGCAGAGTACTGTACCCGTTGGTGACTCCGTGGGTACTGTAGTACGATGGGGATGAAGTGATGGAAGAAGGATGATGATGAGAGGAAGGAGATCGATGGTGGGTGGACGAGGATCGATACTGATGGTGTCTTCCCGAGACAGGATTGGATGCAGCAGAAGACGGTCTCCAGAAGTCGTCCCTTCCTCCTCCTCTCGGATCAGAGGATGATGACACTGACACTAGCTTCTTAGCAGGGGAAGAGCTCAGACTCTTACTCCCTCCCTCTCTCTCCCCTCCTCTCCCTCCTCCCCCTCTGGCAGCAGATGAGAAGAGGGCGGGATTGAGAGAGGCGAGAGGATGATGGGTCGAATGGGCGGAGCTGCGTCGATACGCCCCGCCCCCTCCTCCGTTCACCAAGATGGTGGTGGGACCGTAGGAGGGCGGAGGGACCGCCACGAGGGGAGACGATGTACGGGCAATGGTTGCTGCAAGAGGAAGAGATGGACGGGTTAGAGATGGACGAGAGAACACGCGGAATGGGGAGAGACAGAGAAAGAGAGACAGGGAGAGATCACGTGAATCAGAGAGAGGATGACTTGGAGGATGACAAGATTGATAGCAAAAAGAGAGGCTGAACCAGCGTGCTGACGTGACCAGGACAAGGAAGATAGATGGATGGGGAGATTCAGTCAGTTCAAGAGAGGGAGAATGACGGGATGGCAGGAGTGATCAGTGAAGCAGTGAGTGGATAAGAATAATATCGAAAATAGCATTCTAAATTTTTCGATCCAGGTCAAGCGTGAAAAAAATATTGAACAGTTCGTCTATGCTTTGAAAGTGAAGTAATCGTGAAACATCAAGCTTCAGAATAGGACTTCGGAAAAGTTGAGATTATTCTGATAAATATGAAACAGATTTCTACGAAATATTGCAAACCATTCGAACGCTACCAAACTAATGAGCACCCGCATACCATACCTCCCTGGCCTAAACCCAACACCCCAATCCACCCCATTCCGAACAGTATCATCATCGTTCTCCCTCCTCCATCTCCCCTCTATTCACCCCCTATCCATCTCTACGAATACAAACAAAAATCCTTGGGGGCGACGGCGTGAACCCTTCGTCTTCTCCCCTCCCTCTCTCCTCCTTCATTCCCTTCTCAGATTACTTTTCCCTACCCACTCGCACCCAATCTATAGGGCAGCCGAACGAGCGAAAACAATTCAATCTAGACAACAAGAAAGTGCCGCCATTGAACTGAGTTGAGCGAGATTTATAAGAGGAAAAAGAAGAAGAAAGGAGAAGAAAAGGAAGGAAAAATGCAGTGAAAACTGCAGAGTACTTCCGTTCAAACAATAGAGAATGCGCACTCTCTCAAGGGAGGAGGGGGTGGAAGAGGCTATTGAATACCTCTAGAAACTAGACTGGCATAACACAAGGAACGAACTCTCGCAGAGCAAAACTACCTCGAGAATCGATTCGCCTCTTTAGGCAACTCGGGGCTAACCGTCCATCCTGGTTGTCTCCTCCTTTGTCAGTTTAACGTGAGAGAGAAAAGGCGCGTTTGAGAGAGTCAAAAGAGGGAGGGAAGGGGAACGAGAAATCGTCTCAAGAGTGCATCGTCCATTCCGGTATTCAGTTCTGTCCACTGGTCAGTTACACGCTAAAGAGACGACGAGACAAGAAGAAAGACAACAAGGGTGGAGAACACGTCGAAGGAAAGTTGATAGGCGGATGTGATAACCATTCGAATAAGGAGGAGGAGGGGACTTCCTTCCATCGATTGACCACACCCTAGATCATCTCCTTCCCTTTCTTCCTTTACAATTAGCGGATCTTTCTCGATCAGAGCGCGCGCAAAATCCACTACGAACGAGCTCTCACTGATAGGGGGGACGCCCCTCTCTCTGATATCCCCGTCCCAATTAATCACCCCTCCTTATCACTGCTAGCAGAACAGATGGGAGCTGCTTTCACCCAGAGTGACCCCTCACACGTACAATTGTTCTCTAATGGACTGTACAGAACCAGAGAACGCAGTGGACAAAGTACCGAATGAGGAGAAGGGAGAGTCAAATCAGCGATTTCTCTCCTCCTTCGTTCCTCCCTTCGCTTCTGCTTTCACAATCAGTTATGTGACAAGCTACTAGTCAAAGTATGGTGCCTGCAGACACATACCAAACCGGTAGACTGACTGTGATTGAGATATGAGGAGAGAGAGAGGGAGAGCAATTACCAAGATGAGGAAGAGATGGGCAACTAGGGGAGGATTCCATGCAACAGAGATCCGAAGAACGGCTTATAAAGGCACTTTCGTGTTGCAATTACAACACAATAACAGCAGAAGATGTCGTAAAGCAGCGACAAGATAAGACTCTGCGCAGTGCTTCTTTGAGGTCGCGCAAGTAGAGAGGGAAGTGTGTCTTCTTCTGTTTTCCCACGAGAGAAGATCACTGCAATGCCCTCTGGCATCATTCTCCCTCTAGGGGAGAAGAAGAAGGAGGATGAAGTAGGAGACGGAGGAGAGGAGAAGATGGATAGAGGAAGAGAAACTTAGAAGGTTTTCTTGAACAAAGTGCCCTCGAGGTTGGAGAAGAAAAGGAAGACGGAGGACGGAACTAATGGAGTGGGAATAGAGAACCAACAGAGACAACGTCAGTTTTTTGAGAGTTGTGTGAATTTTCGAACTTGACTCCCCTGAGAGTCTCAATCGAAAGACGAAGAGCGATTCGAAATTCGAAAAGTCACGAAGAACAAGGACGAGCAACGTCGGCGAAACTCTCAGCTGATAAGTCGAGCCATCCTCCACACTGATAAACAGTGCTCATAGAGAGGAAAGACGGAGGAGAGATGCAAACATTGATAAGACTGACAGGACGATGCATTGCGAAAAGGACTGTCGCATGATTCGAATCTCTATCTGCTCTTCATCGACATTCTTCTTCGCTTCACTGTCACGAGTCATAACTTATCATTGCAAACATCAATCACCTGTGAGGGAAAGAGTAACGATCGGTGATTGCAATTCGAGAGAGGAAGCAAGAATGAATGAAGGGAGCAAAGTGATGACAACTCTCATTCTCCCCTTCGCCCTTCACTGCAGTAACCAAATATGAGCTAGCCGGTGCAGAGCGGAACCGACTTCCCTCGTTACTCACGTTTACTATGATGTTTAGGGGAACGAAATAGTGTGCCAACGAGGAGCTTAACTAATTAGTAACCGTAGAAGAAGCGAGGGTGCGGACACATCTACAAACAGCCTCCACCCACACATTCCTCTTGCAAGAGGAGATGCCAATAACAGGCAAGCGGACGTGCTGCAATAAGTTTTCCATAGTCGCCGTTACTAGACAAAACATCTCGAATATTGATACCATGCAGAGGAAAAGAATTCTAAAGCGCCAAGAGATGCTTCGAAATGGATAGCATTCGTCCATTGCAGGAGACAAAAGAGGGAGAAATCCCTCCCTCTCTTTCCTATCTCTATGCGTGATCTACGCTTCAAATAGCTCAGAGAACGGCAGGCGTATTTCAAAGTGAAAGCCCCCCCTACTGAAAGCTAGCAGTTTGCCTACCTACTCGTTTGAAAATGGAAGTCAGAATTGAGTGAAAACGTCGTCGTGCGCACAACAATTACCTCTCCTCGTCTCTCCGCTTCCTTCTTTGATCTACCTTTCTCAACTCCTCTCCTCGCACGTGAAAATGTTGTCTCGCTATGACCACAAACAATAGAGACTCCCTCTCTCTCATTGAATTGATCATTGATCCAGTAGAGGAGCCAATTCACTCCGATTCAGAGGAGGGGAAGTTATGGATGGATACTCAATAGAAGGGAAGAAGAGGGAAAAGAAGGAGGACGCAAACAACGAACGATCGAACTCTCATCGAACATCTCTCTTCTCTGTGAATGGACGCAATCCCTTCCCCCTTCCCCTCTCTACCTCTCGATTCCATTCATCGATTAGTCACGCACTCGCAACTCGAGGCATGCTCCAATAGTGAAAAAAAGAAGATATTACTCAACAGTCTGAATCAGACTCTACCTAAAAAAAAGTAAAATCGTATGTTGCAAAACATCTCGCGATGTTGAAATGATGGTGGCAACAGTGAAACAGAGTTGGATGCTGATGCTTGCCTCTCTTCCTCCCACTTCGATGAAAACAGGTGAGCAATTGCATGGATTTCCTCCTCTTTACTTCTCTCTCTTTTTCCTCTCCTATCGAACGAGGAACAACAGACTAGAGAGATAGGAGATACGGAGAGACGAAGGAAAGGAGGAAAGAGAGAAGGTGAGAGTTCCAGAATGTGAGTGTCCCCTTACTCACAGAGATCTGGTGATCACTCCAATCATCATCAACACCTTCTGTTTTCTCAATCTTCTTCTTTCCTTCGTCAACGGGGTTGATTAATTGCTGTCTAATCGCTGTTGTCGAACAGAGCGAAACTCTCCGAGTGAGTGGTGGCCATCAAATGATTCCCGTCCCCCGCAGGCAAAGGAAAACACATGGAGGGAAAGGTTCTACAGCGAGAAAACAATAGCATTCGACGCAGTAAGTAAAGGCAGAAGGCAGAGAAGTGTCAGAAAGATGAACAGCAGGGAAAGTTCCACAATGTCAATAACAGACTCACGCGCCACCTCGAAGTGAAACATAACCAACCCTTTCGCATCGACGAGTAACACAATGTTTGAATAGTAACTAGCGAGTGAGAGGAGGAGAGGAGGGGGAGAGATAGGAGGAGAGTCATCAGCGAGGGGTTCAACTCGTTGGAAAAAGCGCCAGAGGTTAGAGGGCAGAGCTCCCCTTCTACAAACACATTCCGGCTCCTGCATGGATTACAGTAGGGACGGAGGAGGGAGAGAAGTAGGAGAGAGGGAGGGGGAGGGGAGGAGGGATACAATCTGCCAACTGCTTACATAACCCCTCATAATCTGTGCTGATCTTCACGCCGTGACGACGACCTCCTAATACCCTCTAAGACCTGAATCATCCCCACTATTACTAGTTAGGGAAGACGGAGAGGAGGAGGGTGGCACCCAACGTTGACAGTCTTCGTATGAGCAACCCGAAGGAATGGAGAGTAGATGAGTGCGGGAGGAGGAGAGGGAGGGGACGAAATTGGAATGGAAAGGAGGGTAGAGAGGTGGGTTGGGACTGCATCTTCCCTTCTTCTCAACAACAGAGTGGACCCTCCGCTCCTTCTCCTCCCCTCATCACCCTATTCCATCCCATCCCCTTCTTCGTCTACCGTAACTCATTGTCAGCAGAAGGAGTCTTAGCATACGGGCTACTGAAGATGCCTCACCCGCACGGAACTCATCTATTTTCTAGTCCTCCTCCTACTCCTTCCTAGAACTGTGCTGAGGAATGGAATGAGAAGGGAGAGAAAAAAAACAAGAGAAAAAATAGGCATTGGTTGCTCTAGGTGATCTAATCTCGCGTCTAGTCATCCTCGCTTCACCGTTCGCCTCGAAACCACTCGACAACAAGCGCCTCACTACTTCTGTGTTATTCCGTCCCAGAGTGAGACTGCCCTCTCTCTCCCATCAAAAACATCCCAATTTCGACGGACAGTCTGCCACTCTACTAGGGCAGCGCTTGTGTGGGGGCGCAGTAAGGTCAGGGTGGTTACCCAGGGGAAAGGACGGGAAAAAGATCTTCGGAATTGAGCCAATTGAAGGGCGGATAAACACGAGCCGCCGACCGTTCTCGTTCTCCGGTCTAGGCGAGGCCGTTGAATTCACAGAGACGGAAGGGGGGAAAGACCATCGTTCCAACAACCAATTTCCTTCCCCTCCTCTCTTCTCTTCGCCTTCGGAAGTCACGAGAGATGCCGCCCCATTTCGGTATTCGAGACTAGGCGTCAAAAACGACTGCTCGTCTTGCGGACATACTCTCTCCGCTCCACACACACTCTCATCAGACACAGCTCCTCCCATGCCCATCCCGAGGTCTACCTCGACCGGAAACGCGGGGCGATTACCTATGCAGTAGAACCCGTGCCTACTCTCTCCCTCACAATCTCTCCCTACTCATCCCTAGAACCCACCGTAATCCGTCAAAAACAGGGGATGGTGAGCATGAGTACAAATGAAAGTGTGAGTATGAGTGATGACGTCACGCGACAATGAGAAGGAGAGAGGGAGAGGTGAGATCGAATTCTTGAGCCAATTTCCACTTCGTTTTCGTTCTTTCTCTTCTCTCTCTTTGTCAGCTGTTCAGTAGGTGATAGAAATAAAGAGAATGAGAGAAGGTCTGGGAAGAAGAATGAAGCTGATTGAGAGAGGAGTGAAACGGAAATCGAGAGAGAAGTTGGGGCGACCTTTCTGCCCTCAAATCTCTTCTCAATCTCACGGACTGACTGATTGATTGAGAACTACTCTTACTGCGGTTGAGGGAGGACGGAAGAGGAGGCCTAGTATTAACCCATCATCGCGTGTCAGGTTTCTCGGAAAACAGGACCCAACCAGGGAACGTCGAGCAACGAAAATGAGTTTGGCTGCACCCATTCCAGTTAGAAACTGGCACAGATTTAGCAGAATTCGTGTGGAATCGGAAATGGGAGAGTGAATCTCTAGATTGAACGCAGGAAGTTAGAGGGAAGTGACGAGAAGGGGTTGGAATGCGAGGAAGAGAGTCAATCACAAATCAAAGTGCGATGCTATGTGAAGAGGAATCTTCTAAGAGACGAAGAAGAAAAACACTCGAGATAGCAGAATCTCTGATTCACTCCGCCTATCAAATTCTTCCTCTTTCTATGATTCGTCGAAAGAAAAACATTGCTGATGAAATATTCTTCGTTGTTTCCGGCTTCCTAGCAACATCTTAGCGTTGAGAGAAACAGAAATGAAGAATTTAGAAGCGAAATAAGCAAAAGACAATTAGAAAAAGCGTTCGGCTGACATCATTCCGGCAAAGTTCTCTTTCCCATTTCTAAGTGTCTCTTCCTACTCAGAAATGGAGAGGAATGTGAAGAAAAAGGAAGACGAACGGAGGAAGGAAAAGAGAAGGGAGGAGAAAGGGAAGTGAGAAGATGCATGACATTCTTGATTCCCAGATGATTTGGAAGGAGCAAGAACACGGAATAGACAATAAGGAGTCTCCTCTCGTCTTCCTTGCAAGAAAGGAACGATCCAAGGAAGGAGGAAAGGAGAGAGAGAAGGAGGGGAATCAATCTCCTCCTCTCTCTCCTCTGACAATCCGCCTATTCAGTGCTGTATGTACATACAATACAAACACTTTGTAGCAAATCGTTCTGTCTCACTCTCTTCATCCCTCTCTCAAGTAAACGAGGAGGAGGCGAAAGTTTGTACTCAAATCTTTTCGAGCGTTCGCTTTAATAGAATCTCTGAATAGGGAACCGTCAATAGGAACGGAAACGAATCCGAAATTGACCTATTGGGGTAGGTGCTGACTGGTGAGGGTTGCTAGAATCAGTTTTCAAAAGTTGCCAAAATGACCATCAATGACCTAAAAATCGATAATCTCTTATCGAGTGCTTAACTACATGAGACGGTTCCCAAGCTAGGCATCGAGATACGCACCGCTCCCATTAACTGCCTTGTGGCGCAGTAGGTAAGAGCTCGGCAAGTGAAATCTTTTGCCGTGGTTCGATGCCCCACCGGCGCAATCTTCTTTTGTCACTTTTGTGCATGTCGAAGGACACTTATTTCATGTCTGCAATCATTTCTGATCGAAAACAATTCGCTACAGCCCACTAAAATAGCGTATTTTTCAATTATGAGAAGTTCATATTTTTTACCACTAGAATGTTCTTTTACACCACTCGATTTCCATCAGAAGTCACGAGTGAAGGATAATAAGTGTCCTTCGACATGCAACAAATTGACAAAAGAAGATTGCGCCGGTGGGGCATCGAACCACGGCAAAAGTTTTCACACGCCGAGCTCTTACCTACTGCGCCACAAGGCAGTTGATGGGTGCGGTGCGTATCTCGATGCCTAGCTTGGGAACCGTCCCATGTAGTTGCCGATCAGACTTGTCTGATACATTTAGATCAGATACTACGATTTTCCCCTTCTGACATAAATCTCTATACACAGGTCAGGTCGAAATCACTCCCCTTTGAGCTAGGACCTTCAATCGCTCAGTGAACAATACTTTTTCGACGCTGATCACAACGCGCTTTTGAACTAGTCGATACCTTCATTTTGAGCCGATTTATAAGCGTTCGAAAAAGCAACTTTTGCGATGTCCCACCCTGCTCCGGAGCGCCGTCTCTCCGATTTGCATACTCTCTCGCCTCCCTCTCGTCGTCTCGCCTATCTCTCGCCGCCCTCTCCATTCCGCGTGCTCTCTCGCCCTCCTCTCTCCCCCGCTCGCTCGCCCGCTTCTCCCGCTCGTCCGCGCGTGCTCCGGCGACGCGTCCGCATGGTTTGACGCGTATCCGCGACCGACGCGTGAGATTCTCGTAACCCCGCCCTCGCCTCTCTCCTACCGCCATTATTGCTTGCCCGCGCTCAGTACGGCGTTGTGTCCGTTACGAGTGACGCGTGTCCGCCTCCCTCACGCGTCTGACGCGTGAGTTTCTCGCCTCTACGCTCTTCATTCTCTCCTCCAGCCGTCTGTGCTCGTCCTCGCGGACTCTGACGGGTCTTCCGCAAGCATACAGTACTGGTACTACTAGGTAATATCACATGACCCACGTGGCCTCAACCGGGGGTCAAGGGGGGCGGAGCCCCCCTTGCACAGTTAAGAAACAACAGAATAGCATTCTGCACGCTAACTCTTCAAAGGTTTTAGACACAATTAGCTAACAATATATGAAGGTGTTTGCGCATTTCTTTTTATTTCGTGAAACATACTTGATCCTTTGTTCTCCGGTTCCCGGAATCAATAAAACCTTCGGAAATCCCTTGGGCTGAAAACATGTTTGAATAGTAGCTTGATTTGCGAGCAAATAAAATAAAATAGTGCATTTAGACCAGCTACTATTTTGACGGCGATAAAACCTTCGGAAATTATCAAGAACTGGTCTAAATGCGCAATTTTCTTGAGCAAAATTAAGAAGTACGCTGCAGCCTATCAGAGCCATTCTTCACCTAATAAAGTTCCCACCTTTGCAGCCTATGCGTACAGTTCAAGCTATGAGTTATTCTGTCTTTCTCAATATGAAGTGGGCGGGGTTCAAGGGGGCGGCAGCCCCCTTGCACAGATAAACGTAAAAAGACACATTCGAAGCTAGATTGCGCATTTAGACCAGTTCTTGATAATTTCCGAAGGTTTTATCGCCGTCAAAATAGTAGCTGGTCTAAATGCACTATTTTATTTTATTTGCTCGCAAATCAAGCTACTATTCAAACATGTTTTCAGCCCAAGGGATTAAGCACTCGATTAGAGATTATCGATTTTTAGGTCATTGATGGTCATTTTGGCAACTTTTGAAAACTGATTCTAGCAACCCTCACCAGTCAGCACCTACCCCAATAGGTCAATTTCGGATTCGCTTCCGATCCTATTGATGGTTCCCTATTGAGTCGGCAAATTACACAGTAAATGCGAGCCAAAATTGGAATGTGGGCAGAGAGAGAGAGAGAGAGAGAGGCCAAAATGATTGTGCAAACTGTCTACTTCGATCCCATTGAGAGGAAAGTGGAGAGAAAGTGCCAATTCGTCAAGTACCTGGAGCAAAAAAAGAGTTGGCAACGGCCCTTTCCCCTTTTAAAAATGGCGCCGAACCACGGTAATATTGGCGATGAATCAATAGGATCGAAACAGGAACAAGAAATGTTTTTAATTGGGAGTGCTTCCCTCCACAAATCGAGAAAAAGAATCAATTGAAGCATCAACGAGAAGAATCAATCTAGTCTTCCACAGTTGTGACGACGATCAAGCAACAAGCTACCTAACAGAGAGCAACCTCCTCCTCCTCTACCTGTCTCTCCTCCTCCTCTACCTGTCTGACCCCACTACCATCCCACCCACCTACCTCTCTCCCTTCCTCCTCCTCTGACTCAGTTTCGCATTACAATACAAATGGGTGGATCTCTCATTCAATCACTCTACTCACCCGCCCCCTCGCATTCATCCCTCTCCTAAACCAATCAGCCCTTTCAACGGATGGAGGAAGAGAGAAGGGAACGCTATTCATATCGAACCGATCGGGATTGAAAAGGGCTACAGTCCAATCCAAAGTATGATCCGGAGAGAGGAAAAAGGGAGCAGCCTGTCAGGCGGTCCAACTATTTGCCTCGCCGCCTCCCCTTCTTCCTCCATTATTCTCCTGGTGAGCCTCTCTGTTTTGTCGTTGGTTCTGTCACTGTGAGGGAGGAGAGGAGAGGGTATCAGGAACTCCCAATAGAGGAGACCATGGAGGGAACAGTAGGGAAGAGTGATGGGAAGTGAGAGAGCACTGAGAAACGAGAGTCGGGTCCGAGGCTAACAAATTACATTTCGTTCTTCCGTCCATGCCAAAACAGCAAACTCCGCGGCATCAAAACTCGGAACGTTTTCTAGAAAAACAAAAAAAACGGAACACACATGACTTGGCTTCTCTGAAATGTAATTAGCTTGAAGCACACAGTCCCAAACTCGACTCTCTCACTGTATTTTTCAATATATCAACAATACTGTATTCCCCAATCATCAATCGATACTACCGCACCTTGTACGATCCCGGTGACACTGTAATCTCTGCTTGCTGGTAGGCAGTCGCTCCGTTGAGTCCAGTCTTGCCTGCAAGGTGCGTTCATGTTTCAAAAATATCACAAATTAACACGAAACATTTTTCAACAATCCTGGAGGAATGTTGAGAATAAAAGAGCAAAAAATAACTTTCGGCCATTGCGATCTTTGCTTTTTTTTATTTTAGAGACAAAGATGCGCACAGAACTGTAATTCCGTAATCCGAAATCGAAAATCGTCATACCCTCTCCATTCTGGGTGATCTGCGTGATGGGACTGGCAGAGGGAGCCACCGTGCCGTTTGACGTCGGCTTCTGGATCTGAAAATATTGCCCTCACCACTGAAACACCATTTTGTAAATTAATCATGCTAATTATAATAATACGTGTTCTTCTTCAAAAATTTGCTAAAGCAATTGAACAATTTTTATACGTTTGCCTTGTGTTCAATCACTGGAGCCGAAAGTCTACAGAACGTAAGCACTAGAAAGAGAATAAATCAGCTCTCACCTGCGTGATCAACCCCGCGGGCGGCATGGCGTTGCCGTTGGCGTAGGCCGGCTGCTGCTGTGTCTGTCCTCCTTGCTGCAGATGCTGTGGCGGCAGCAGCTGCTGAGACGACGTCGGAGGTTGCTGCAGAAAAAATAAAATTTTAAAACGATAACGAACGAAAATTATGGTTATTCGCAACCACGTCATTACTTACTATCTCACATTCAGTGAAACATCAGTACTTTCAATAATTGACACTTTTGTATGTCTATCTTCGATGTCTGAACACTATAGTGATCCCCCATAAGGAGAGGAACAAAAAGGGCACCAACAAAAGAAGAAATAACCTTGGGTTTGTCGCTGATCGTCGGGCTCCCGTTGATCGGCGGCAGTTTCTCGCCTGCAATATTGTAAGTTAGCACTACCTCCACGTTTCACCTTTCCTCCTTCATCCTTCTTGATCCATACCACCTCGATTGCATCTCTTTTAGGAATCCATAAAAACAACTATTGCTGACATGTTAGTAGCTTTTCTATGTAACTTACGATCTCGTCGCGCCTCGGGCGTAGATAAATTATTATTATTATTAGCTATGTAAGTACCGTATCAAACATTCAGACTCCTCTCCACCTCACTCGCTCATCACTTTCTCATCACTGTCATGGTTGAAGCAACAACAGTTTCTCACTGACCATTCTCCCGATTGGGTGCGATGCAGCAGCAGAGAGTCTGCATGAGTCTCCCCCATCGTTGCGGCTTCCGTCCATTGCCTCGTGGAGGAGAACCGCGGCCCGATTTGTCACCTGGAAAATGAACTCAATTTCCTCTTACTCATTATGACTCATTAGTATTTTTTGGGTCGACCAGCCAATAGCACACTACTCCACCTCTAATCACCAACATCTAATAATCTCCCTGGAACTTGAAATACCCTTTCCAATCAAATTCACCAAACCCACCCAGAATCAGCCGTAGAACCCACACTATCCACTCTTTGATCATTCCAACTATCACTGCTCGTTTCCCTTAACAACATTCGCCCTCATAACCCGAACAAGAACCGTAAACCTGTTGGAGGTACCTATCCCAACAGAGATCTGCATCGATACTCTGGTCTAACCTTTGCTCTTCAATCCGAAACTCGGACATTTTACTATTAACGACTCGAAACGAAAGTTCAGAAACTGAAATTGATTAGTCTCTTCCCCCTTCACTTACCATACTTGACGACTGCAGCTGGGGGCGGTGGCTGCTGCATCTGCATCACCTTCTGCTGCTGCACTGGCTGCAATGGCTGCATCTGCGGCCTCCTGGCCTCTCTGGCCAGTCTCTCCGCCTCTACAGTCCACACTCCCGGCTGCTGCTGCTGCATGTGCTGCAGTTGTCGTTGCTGTTGCAGCTGCGCCTGCTGCACTTGCTGCACGTGTCCATTGCTGTAGGGACTCCTCTGCTCGTTCACATTCATCATCATCGGGGGTGCTCCCACCCTCTGATTCGCCAGTTTGTATCCGATCGAGTTCCCATTGGCAGCAGTTCCATTGCCAGGAGGGGGAGGGGCTACGTATCTCTCCTCCCTCAGTCTCGCCCTCGGGAGATTAGCCTGTGCTCCTCCGTTCTGCTGTGGTGGCAGCTGGAGTGGGAATCGCTGCTTCATCGAGGGAGATGAGGCAGCGGGAAGGGGCGGACCTGCCCCACTGCCCTTCCCTCCTCCTCCATAGAATGGATTGGCAGAGGGCGACCAATAGGCAGCTGCTAGCTCTCCATTGGCGACGGCCCTCTCTCCATGAGAGGGAGGGGCACTTCGATAGGAGGACGAAGAGTGATTGTGGTGAGACTTCTGCCAGAAATCAGCAGAAGATGACTGCGTCAGCAGTGGCTGCGGCGAACTCATCCAATCGATACCCGGATGAGCTGCTGATGGGGGATACGGTAGCCGAGGCGAGTCGGGCTGGGACTCGGCAAGTTGTGAGGTGTGACTCTTTGGCGGTGCAAAGAGAGGAGATCAGGGGGTGATGCACACTGCAATGCGAGTCCGTTCAGTCAGGGAGCCGATAATAGTCCTCGAATCACGCGAAATCCGGTAGATCAAGCAATCAATCGATACAATCAAAGAAAAGAGGTAGGTGATATGATAGAGAGGGAGGGATAGGCGGTTGAGAAGCGAGAGACAGGAAGGAGGGAGGTGAAAATGAACTGGTAGAAGCACAAACACAGAGGGGACGATTCTCTACTCACGCAGAACGAAGTGGAGAAGAGAGCAGTGATCAGAGGAGAGAGAGGATGGAGGATCGAGAGATGGGAGAGAAGGAGGGGGACTCTCAATGGCACAATTACACCACGGGATCGAGGGAAAAAAGGCCTGCGCTCAGTCCACTATAAACAATTGAAACCTTTCGCAAGAGAGAGAGGCGCGTGACTAGTACATTCGGCATTCCGCTGCATACTTGCTTACATATCGTGATGTTTCACTTATGAGATATAGCTACTGGAATCAGTAACTGATCCAGTCGAAAGCTCGAGGAGAGTGGCAAAACATCCAATAACCTGCCACATTCGCAACACGTCAAAGCCGGGGGAAAGCTTGAGACCTGAGAAGAACTAGAGAACAAGGAGATCTGAGAGACTGCGGAGGCATAGAAGAGGCAGAGTGAGCAGGCCAGAGAGTATGCCCGGAAGAGAGAGAGCTAGAGGGAGAAAGATGAGACGGGATTACCTATCGCGAAAACACGACTGACGGGAATGACGCACGAACTACTCATAAGAAAAACCAAAGAAATCAAGGTATTTCGAGATACGAATCAACTACAAATCTTTCCTAAAATAGTATTCACAGCAGATGACTACCAGTACATCATAACAAAATTCGTAGCCCAACTTTCCGGAAATGGCGATCACACGGCAAATCGAGAGTAGAGAGATGATCAGAGAACACGATAGGGATCATTCAAATCGAGGATAGCGAGCGTAGATCAACTCTGTTCCTCTCTGATCCATTCTGACAGGCAGCATCCTTTGCGTGACGGATCAGTGGAATGGGATGGGAGCATATCTCCTCTTTCATCCCCAGCCATTCACTGAACCCCTACCATTAACTCTCGGAAGATCTCTGTCGATTTGGAACAGGCAACTGAACTCACAGGACGGAAACTAATTCCATAAGAGGCGGCAGATATTTGCACTTGCGCTTAGTCTGATCATATTCGACTCTATTTCTCTACAAATTGTCTCGAGTTCTGAACTCTGACTGATCTATCGGTTCAGATCACAGTCTGTGCGAATCGAGTGTACGAATCGAGAGACACAAAGTCTGACAGGAAAGAAACGGGAGGCCATTTCAACCCCATTCAAAGCAGTAGTTCAGTGAGTGCTCTGCCACTAGTTATTGTGATTACTCCGTCGTGTAACGGGATAGGAGAGAGGCAATTCTCGCGGCGACGAGAAGGAAATCGACACGAGACCAAAACGAGAAGAGGAAGGAAAAGAAGAAACCACTGAGTGACTCACGAGCTGTGCCTCTCCCCATTCCATTCAACTACCTTTTGATACACTTCAATGGAAAAGAGAGTAGAGTTGCGAGTCGAGAGAGGGGAGAGGGACCGGGAATAGTTGCAAGAGAGGGAAAATAACCCGAGCAATGGCAAAGAGAGAAAGGCGTCACTTTTTACCCGCATGATCATCATCATGTGGAAGAGAGTAAAGAGAGAAGTGACTCCCTATCCCCTCATCTGATCGGATGGCAAGGCGAGAAAGAGGCGAAATTGGCAGCTTCATCTCATGTGAGTCGCTAACTTTTACGATCAATGGACTCTTTCTCTTCCTCTTATCACCGAGCTGATAACCGATATTTTGCGCACGCGTGAAGCTCCAAAATCCGCGCTGATCGGTGATCAAAGGAGGAATTCAGCACGAAATCGCCGAATCGGCAAGATAAGATTGCATGAAACGAGAGGAGAGTTGATGGATATGACTTCAATTTGTTCTATGCTACCAAACCCGAGTCGTTCCCTTTGTTTCATCGAAAATTCATGAAACAGCGTGCTGAAGAGACGACGGAAGAAAAAAGGAAGAAGGGAAAGAAGGTAAAGAGGCATGGACACGCTCAGAATAAGAACACTTCACTTATTGGAAAGAAGAGAGGAAAGGGCGGAGGAGGGAATTACTTCAAACTCGATTCATTAGGAGAGACAGAGACTCTCTCTCTTGAGTTCATGGAGGAAACACGGGAAATTGATACTGGACGAGAGGGATGAAAGAGTCCTCTCTAAGAGGAGAGAGAAGAAAGGAGCGCTGTCTAGTCGGATGAATTCAGATTGAGGAAGGAGAAAATAGAGATGAGGAACCTCCTTTCGCAAACGAGGTTCAGACGCGGAAATTCCACGCAAGAGAGCAGTGAAAGAGACTGGCCATTTTGATAGTAAGAGTAGGAGAGAGAGGGCGGAGGAGGCGAATCGAGAGCATCCGTAAGCCGATTACTGCGAATTCACTCGAATGTCGAGGTCAAATACTCGACAAATTCAGCTGGGAGCAACGAGGAGAAAAACGGTGAGCCCCCTTCCTCTCCTCACTTAAGCCGATCGCTTTCACTGATCCATCCCCTCTTTCTACTGCGCATACTGGCAGTAAAGGAGAGTGAGAGTGCTGAACCGCGGAACGGACATAGAACGCGATTGGTTCAAATTTTCAACTCGGCATCATATATAAATTGGAAAGAACAGCAATGATCAAAAATATGAAGTGCACTTGGAACACGGAACCAACTCGCAGATGATATTCGACCCGAAAAAGAGGCGATCTATCCCATCTCTTCTCCAGAAGAAGAACACGTAATCTCCATGTGTGAAAGAGGAGAAGATTCGAGTTGGTTGAGAGCGAGATAGAGAGAAAAGAACCATGGAAGAGAAAGAGAAAGGGACGATCATTGGCATGGAAGAGGGGATCACATCACGCTCCCACGATTGGAAGAGGAGAGAACCCTTCCCTTCCGTATACATTTCGCAACTTCGCAACCAGAAACAATTCGAATAGGGATCGAGAAATCGATTCAGCATCAATCAAAACGAGGCAGAAAAAGGCTGCAAGCTCCAGCGTGCTCTCACTTCCTACTTCCACTCCTCTCATCTCTCATCTCTCTCTCCTCCACTCTCCTGGAGGGAATGCGCAAACACACTGATCTGCATGCTGCTTTTTCCAGAAGAGATAGCGACGAGGGCGAGAGATAAGGGTGATAAGAGAGACGGGCAGACGGATAGTGGGATGGAGATAGCACTTGGAGACGAAGAGACGGAGTGATCACTCACTCCATCTCTCAAGAATCCCGGATTCGGAAGGGAACACTCCAGATTTGGTCATGGAAGGAACAGATGAAAGGACAGAGCAGAGAGATCAATCGATAATCGTACTATGGCAGGGTCAAAACAACGAAGACGAAGAAAGAAAGGCGTCTCAAACGCGATGCCGCTTCGAAATTCGATCTCGCTCGCCCACTAAAACGCAGTCATGAAATGAGCTCGGAATCCACCCTCTCTCGGACTGACTGGAAGAGAGGAGGAGGAGGAGGAGGGGGTGTAACACTGCGAGTGATCCGATCGATATTCACACGCAGTCTGTTCTATTCTCTCTCCCTTCTTCTTCTTCTTCTTCTCTTCCTTCTGTTCATCAACGATGAAATCACCCCCACAACAAGTGATCGAGTGAAGGCGAAGGCGGGTAGAAGAACAGACTTTACTGCGGAGAGGAAGGGATAGGAAGGAGGAGGGGTGAGGGAGGACGGGGAGGAGAGAAAGAATGGATGATGAAGAGGAGGATGAAGAGATCAGGGATGACAGAGATCAGATGAATCATGGAGAGGATCTTAGACGATCAGAGTAGACGAGAGATCACGGGAGATCGAGAGAGTGCAGACAGCTGCATCCCCTCTGAAGTCACTTTCAATGGATAAAGTGCATGGGAATGAATGATGGGATGACAACGACGACGCAATAGCGATACGCAACAACAGATGGCTGTGGCTACGGAAGAGATTCATACCTACGAGACGACTCAACACCGTAAAAACAGGAAGCAAACGATTCATAAATCGCGATGAATTGCCGGAAACTATCTGAACAGAGTGATCTACGTTCGATGCAATTTTACGATAGAGGCGCTCGTTGCGGCGTGTTATTTGATGATGGTATAAATAAGGCGCAGAGGAAAGAAATCGAGAAGACAAGGAGAGAAAAAAAGGAGAAGAGAGGGATAGGCAAAAGTGAATTCGGAATGGAGAGCACTATGGCAGGGAGAGAGAGAACAAAAACAAACGATAAAAGTGAGAGGGGAGGGAGAGAGAGAGGGGAAGGGGTAGAATGGCATGGAATAAACTCGCTTATGGGAACAATTCATAACGAAAGAAAGAAAGCAGGATGAGAGGGAGCGTTGCGGGAAGGGGAAAAAGCGGAAGGAAGCTGTTGACATTATGAAAAGGGTGGGAAGAAAGGAGATCTATTGCTGCCTACCAACCATCGATTACTACCACTTTGAGAACCAGAGAAACCGTTGAATCACCGTCATCGAAAGAGGGAAAGGTAGAATAGGATGAGGGGGGACGATAGAAGGGGTAGTCCTTTTCTTCTCCTCCGTCCCCTCTTACCCCCTCTCTACAGATAATCCCAAGTGTGAACAAAAAGACGAAGAGAAAAGGAGACGGTCGGAAGAATGAGGCAGTAAAGGGCAATCCTATTTTTCTCTCTGGGTTCGTTGATATTGCATTTTGGTTGGTTGCGGCGACAAAAATGTCGGAGAAAATGGAGAAAAAAAGAACAGTGATCGTCTACTGGACAGTATCACTCCTTCTTCCAATTACCCCAACTATCCATCACCTATTCACTACCTTCTACTCCCTAATAAACATGTTTTCTGCCTCGTCTTTCGACGTGAATGGTAGAAGAGAGAAGAGAGGGAGAGTAAGTCAGAGATGAGCAAGGAGAGAGACAACGGGATGACAACGGATGAGAACACCTGTGGATGACATCAGCCCCCATTCAAGTGATACTTGATCAACAATCACTCGCAATCCTGACAAGACAAAGCATTCAAAACATCGTCGAGACATAACCCGCAGGGGATTTGCAAGCGCGTCGCGAGCCAAAACAAGGATTTAACCCCTAACGAATTCTGACAGCCATGAACGGCTATTTTACTAACGGAGAAGAAAACGACGCCTCGGGGAAAAGACAGATCACGATACTTGTGTTAGCTAAAGAGATGCACGGTCATTCAAAGACATTATGATCGATGATGCTCTACAGAGAATTATTGAAGGAATGGCAATTGAGTAGTATTCTAACGGTACAACTCAGGCGTGCTACTCGGGCGCGCCAAGTAGACCACCCTCTTCGATGGCACAAAGGGAGCGTTGATGGATGGAACCAGGAAGCTCTCTATCACTCTTCGTCCCTTCATTGTCTCTGGTTAGACAATCAGAGCACGCTAGCGTGTGAGGGACGGGAGAGGGAAAGGACGAGAGTATGAGCTCATAATCGCATCAAGTGCATACAGAATGACACCCGTTTCGAGCTTGCTCTCCCTCCACTTCTCACGCACTTCCACACCCGTTCACAGATTAGCCACACTTGCTCGAGATCAGCTGATACCCCGGAAGACTCGGACAAGACGGAATGTTCATGATGTTCCTCTGCCTTACAAAAAAGACAGTTATCTACGAGAAAAGACTTCAGATGTCAGCTGATAATATTGACGATGCGTTCGCTCATCAAAAATAAACCATCTAGTCAGGTGATCATCGAATACAAACGTCATCGCGTAACCAATGGAGCGAATATAGAAAACGGATTCAGCAAATGAAATTCGAACTGCTCTCTCTCTCTCTCGGACAGGAAATCTTGGAAATTCCTTGAGGCAGTCCTCCTCTCCGCTTTCTTTCTTCTCTTTTCTCAAACAACCCTTCTCACAGTGGATACGAGAAGGATTGTGAGAATAACAATCGAGAGTTCACCCTCCCTCCTCCTTCCTCCTCCCCTTCTACTACATCAAAACACGAGATAGGAGACTGCGGCCGCTCTGTGATTTGTGAATGGGGACGAGAAAGGTACAGAGATCAAACAAGTGCCCCGACATTCCTGTAAGTTCATCACGAACTTCTCACAGTGTTCACAAATGTCAGAAATAACGTTGGCCAGTTCAGACATGGCAGACCGTTGATCACCCCTCAAGGCACTAACGTCGACCACTCGTGGACGGAATTCAGTGCGCGTGCTTCAAAACAAGAGGGAGAGAGACCATTCACATTCTCTCTCCTGGCAGGGGCTAACTCGATTAACTCCCTCTCTGGCTATTGAAGGAAAGGGAGGGACGACGAGTGACCGAGAATTAGTAAGAGAGAACGTGCCATAGACAAGATTCACTACTAATTCACACGAAAAAGGGCTGCGGATGAGCATACTGAAACTCTTGAGCGAATCCAAGAGAAAAAAGGAGAAGAAAGGAGGAAGGAGGACCCTCATATCGCCTCTTCAATCTCTTTTTTCTTCCTCCTCCTTCCATCTCTTGCATTCATTCGTTGTCTGGAAGGTACACTTACAGGAAGCATATGCCTGCAGTTTTGCGCGAAATTCGAGAACCTTCTACTGACGATGAAACACGAAATATGAGGCATTCTCGTGCGAGCATTCGGCAATATCTTTCAGAGCGAGCATTGGTATTCATTTCAGCAACCCTTTCCACGCGGGACGGAAACATGGGTCAAAGACGAGGAAAATGATGACGAAAAATAGAGTGAGCGAAGCAGATTCAGAGGACTGAATAGCTCCACTCAGGACTGAGAGATACGCTAGGGTCCCCAACCCAAAAGTGGAAGAGAGAAGAAAGAGAAGGAGAAGGAGAAGAAAAGAAGACTGCACAAGAAAGAAGAAGAACTCTAATCAAGCTCAATTATCAGTTGAAACCAGGAAGCCGTGCTTCACTTTCACACGAAAAGTTGTGAGAAACAAGGCTTCCACTGGCTTACTCGACTCCGAAAGTAAGCATTAGCCATGTGGGTAGTGCCAATTTCCCTCCTCTTTTTTTGTATCTTTGCTCTCTTCTCTAGCCGCTTTCTTCTGGAGAGGAGAGCTCTCAGTTCTACACAGTGAGACAAGAGAGGAAGAAGAGAGGAGCATGACTGCAAGAGTAATGAGAAGTGAATGTTGAGATCAGCTGCTTTTCTAGGCAGTCCGTGGGCGAGAGATCACTCGAAATCGAGAGAGCGCTGAGAAACAGAGAACCGAAATTGTTAGAGACGGAGTCCTCATCTCATCCCCGCTCTGTTCCCTAAATGAGCTCCACAAAAACAGAACTCGCAACATTTCCTGTGGACTTTATCCTTCTCCCAGTGGGGAATGGGCCATTAATTACGAGGGAACAACAGAGACAGAATGGGAAAGGACGTGCGAAAATTGCGAAATTGAAGCGAGTCAAAGGCCCGCGCGTCTCAAAATAGATAGGAGAAGCAGCAGCAGTGATTCTTTTCAGTGTGACCACCACCTCCTTCTCTCTTTCTTCCACTCTCTCTTCCTCTTCCCCATCTCTCGATCCCCCTCAGGACCGGGCGGGCGAAGATTCCTCGACAATACACGACACAGCACAGCAAAACACTTCTGTCGCAAATCTTTCCCGGAAGGGGACGATGACAAATGCTCGAACAGAGAACTAACGAATTCGGATGGGCGAGAGAGAGAAAGAGAGAGGGGTGTCTATTTTCGCGCTTGCGCCTCGCAGGAAAGGGATGGGGAAACGGCAGGGTGTTGAATAGACGATAGTAACGTCGTTGTTACTCCCTATTGCATATCACCGTCTGTCTTCTCTCACTCTCGCCTCCTTCAGTCACCACAATATCCCTCCCCTTCTCTCCATTCTCGTCTCTCCTCCTCTCCCTCTCTCTCAACAGCGCGAACGATGTCGGGCAACGACAAAATAACTGCAACCGCTCCCTATTTATTCCTTCGGCTCCCTCTATTTATCCTTACTGCTCCAGATCACATGCGCTGAAAGGTTTCTGCTATCTATCTGTGTTCTTCAACTGTTGTGGTTCAGTAGCAGTCGATACGCTGGCATGCCATTGATGCAACTCGCAAAATATCTCAATGAGCAGCAATGCTAGCGAGTCAGTAGCAGATAAACAGAGAAGCTAAGAAAAGAAATGAGGCGGATGTTGATGGACTCGAAATAGAACGGACCCTATTTTCTAATATCCCTCCTCGCGTCAGCGTGATGACTATTTCAGACCGGAAAACACGGTAATATTCCGGTAAACCGATGGTACTCACGGGATTCATTCACGCTTCATCAATATTATGAGAGGCAAGTCACGAGTGCGATCAGTAAAACCAGTTCTCATTTACTCCAATCCCATTCCGCGAATTGATTATACTCAAATAGCAATCAGCCGCACAGTGCATGGGAGAAGGAGATAGAAATAGGTCTCTCTCTTAGAAGGTGACAGGGGAAAGCCCGGCGATAATCCCTAGCAACCGTCCACCTGACAGGAGCCGTGCCGCAAATAACAACACTAGCGACGATCAGCTCAAGAAGAAGGAAAGGCTCCACAGTCCGCCTCACTCTGCAGATATGGAAAGTGACTTGCAGTGCCTCGTTGTACGGCACAAGGAATGCTCACTGTTCGACTAGCGACTGATTCCATTTCCCTCGCAAGAAAAGGCGGAACAGTGCCTACGCAGATGGAGGCCAATGCTGCTTCCGACTGTACTTCCCCTTCTGCGTCTTCCCCAACAACACAAAGGGCGAATGGGAACTGAAGATTAGCCCGCAGTCATCATTAACGGCATCAATTCGATGAGTGCTTACAAAAACGCGTACCCCTAGGGGCGGATAGGGATAGAGAGGAAAGCGGGGACAGACGCTTTTGATCTACCTTCTCTTCGCTTTTCGCTCTCCGCTCCATTTCGCCCATCTCTCTCCACTAACTGCACACAAATACTACCAGCCACAACTACTACTGTTCAAATAACAGTAAATACTTGTAGAGGGTGAAGGGTGTGATCACACACGTAATCTCTACGGATCAACCCTGTTCATCCATGTCGCAAGTGAACATTACATTTTAAGGCCCGAACTACAATACCAATTTTGGAAACACGACTACTTTCGAAGAAGCACTAATAACTCGTGCCCTCTATGCAGTGTCGTTATTCTCTCTGCCGTGTCACGTGTCTCGTTAGCTCTCCATCGTGAGAGACTCGGTTAGAGACAATGCTGGAAGGAGGGAGGGAAGCATCCCCTCCTCAGTCAGCTGTGCTTCTATTCTATGCTTTCTTCTTCCCTTCTTCCTCCATTCTCACAACAAACACTCTGCATCACTCACTCCTCCTTCACTACACGCATCACCAGATGGATGGAATGATGGAAGAGGAGGAAGGGCTGGGAGAGTGAGGGTGGGCGATCGAGTGGGGAGAAGATGGGAGGAGTCAATCACTAATATTCGGTGAATCGCTCTTGGAAGATCTGTACTTCGACGGAATCACCAAATCCTCACAGTCTACCGTCGCGCACTATGCACACCATTAAAGAAAAAAAAATGCAAAAATATAGATTCAACACGAATCAAATGCCAATAGATCTACAAAAAAATCAAGACGAAAATGGAAATAGATAGAGGAAAGGATTGGGGAAGCAGAAGCTAGCAAAAGAAAGCAAGGAAATTTCCTAGAATGATTTATTTCCGCTTTAGAGAGGACCGCGTTTCCCTCTCCCCCAGGCATTTCTTACTCTATAGCATCTCATTTCGAAGATATGATTTTTCGTGCGGAATGAAAAAAGGCGGAGGATTAGAAACACAAAAATTAAACTTGTTACCATGAGTGCGCGAAACTTCAATCTCAAAACTCTGTGCACGGTGATTCGTGACTTTTTAGAATGGAAGAAAATTGCAAACTGAAATTACCACATACATAGGCCTAATCCCGACAACACGAAACTCTCATTCTCGCAAGTCGTGCGCAACAATTCACTTGGTTGAGAAAATTATTCGTGCGACAGAATCAAGTAATTCTCTAATAATAGCCCGAAGGAAAGCGGAAACAGGAGCGAGAAACAATGCTCGAGGCTGCTTTTCCTTCACCTCTGCCCTTGATAGGGAAGAAGGCAAGGCTGTGATAAGGGAAGAGATATGCAAAGGGGAAGAGATATCAAGGAAATCGAGAGTGATTACACATAGCTGATATCAGATTGGGAGGGAAAGGGAGAGGCTATCACAAGAGTGGGAGGTCAAAGCAGATGAGAGGGAAGAAGAGTGATCTGACTGAATTCGAATAGGTTAAAAATCGGGAATTCTGTCAACTAGAAGGTCAGAATCACTGCACGGATAACATCGTGATAAAATTTTTAAAATGCTCAACTAACCTGGATTGTGTCAGCTCGTTCCATCTTTCCAATAGCAACACCACTCAAATATGCTCACAAACTTTTCACACATAGATCGTCCACGTTTCACCGACTCATTATGAACAGCTAGTGCGAGTTTCACCAATTCCTTCTCTCACTTTTCTCCAATAAAATCAATGGCAACCCACAAACCAATCAATAAATCGATAATCTACCGTACCTTGCAGTGTCTCCTTCTCCTCCTCCGTTCTCGTGCCGACGTACTCGCCCTTCTCGTCAATGTCCTCCTTCCGGATCTGCAACGATCGATTATTAATAACTACAGTATGCATATTACCATCGTAACCTTATGAATTAATATTCAATCACTACTGTACCCCTATCATCAATTTTCCAGCTACCTACGCATACCGGGCTAACTCTCCGCTGCGATGCATCGAAGGATCGATACATGCCCTCTACCGTAACCTCAGCCTGGATCTCGCGGCGGGGCCCTTTACTAGCAGAGTGGAGACTCAAAGGGAGAAGTGGAGAGGGAGGAGTGGCGTCTCACTGCTCTCTTCTATTCTGATTCCGTCTCCTCCCTTGTATGAATGGAGGGGAAGAGTTGACTGCCGTAAGAAAGGCGAGAGAAGGGGAGGGAAGGAGGCTTTCCCTCTCTGTCCATTCAACAACAGCACATACACTATCGGCGAGATTAACTTGCAGCTTTGCAGCCTTCTCATGAATTCTCTAGCAGCACTTGTTACTTTCTCAGACTTTGCAGCTTTGCGAATTTCCGATTCTCGAGTTTCTCGAGTCGAGAACCCTACCCTCGAAACTCGAGTGTTCTTTTCCGAATCTCTTGCAAGCTAGCCAATTTCAAACTCCAATTCACGTCCATTTTCGGCGATCTTTACAAATTCGCTTTCCATTGTGGGAGGCAGCTTGTCAATAGATCTTTCGCATTGCAAGAACAGCCCCTTCAGCTCCTCTCGTCTAGCCAAATTTGTGAGGTTCGTGAAGCCGTAAAAACGGACAAAAAGTGGAAGGAAAAGAAACCTCCCCGATCCCCGTCTTAGCGGTTCCACAAACAAAACTGAATAACAAACATGAAATATGAGAGTTGTCGCACGCTCGGAAAGCGATATCTCCACCCCTGTGCATGTTCAATGAAATCGAAGCATGATGTGAACAATGGTGATCAGTTTTCAGATGAATACCCAGAAGGAAAACAGGTAAGACTGATCACACATCCTCCTACTCTTTTATACTCAATTCTATCCAGCGTGTTCACTCGTGTATGTATGTATGTATTCCTATCACTTTCAGACCGCGTATTATTTCACACTCGTAGTACTCAATGTAAGGAACAGATGAACCAGAGAAGTTGCGACTCACCTGTGTCACGATTCCATCGAAGGCCTTCGTCATTGTGTGATCTACTCTTCTTCTTCTTCAATTATCGATTGATTGGGATGGGTTCCTCTCTTGATCCTTCCCCCCGTTCACTCTCTGCTCATAATCCTCCGACTGCCGCGGGTACTGTAATTGGATCAATACTTTGAGATACGGTGGTCGATCGATAAACGGCGGAAGCACGCGGCAAAAGACAGCTGAAACTCGATCACGTCGGGATTGATAGGAGCGGCTATCGAGGGGCGAGAGAGCACGGCAGATTGAGAGAGTGCAGAGAAGAGAAGCGATCTCGCACATAGTAGATCGGATAGGCGTGTGAGAGGGAGAGAAAAAGAATAAATGGTGATAAGCCACCGTAACCGGTTGATTGAACAGTGAAGAGAGAGGAATGAACGGTGGCTGAGAGAGATCGAGGAGATTGAAGAGAGCACAGAGAAAGAGAAGAGACGAGAGAGTGTGCGAATTGGAGAGATCCCGAGGGAGAAACAAAGATGATCGAATGGATTCGAGTGAGAGTTTGCGTTTTGAGTTAGTTCACAAAAAGATGAAGAAAGAGAAAAGTTCAGAGACCGCGAAACTCATGCAATGCGTGCAACAATGAATCGCCGTGCGCAGAAAAGTATCGATATCGGGGCGGGTTAACACTGTAATCCGCCTAGAGAGGGGTTAGTTGAGTGTGGAGAGGACGCAGAACCTCCCAAATCGATTCCACCCATGTCATTCCCGTCTCTTCCTGGATTCCCATTCATAATTACCTCAATAATGGCGATGCTTCTTCGAATTTTGAAGATTCGCGCTACAGCTATTGTAAATCACCGAATCATCAATTGTTGATTCAAGAGAAACAAAAGCGGTGATGACTAGGATGAGAAATCAATCTGCTCTTACAATTCGCACAAAGGAGGGGAGACATGCACAATTAATGATGCCACTCGTCAAGATCGATTTAATTGGCACTCGTAACCCTAATCAAATGTGACTAAAACCTCGCGCGATACGAGTTCGCATCAATTTGAGAGAATCTTTTGACCTATGACGTCCCTTTCGCTGCCATCAACTCTTCTCCTAACCCTCGAACATCCACAAATCTCGTGTTCTTTTCGCGCAGATGGTTCGGTCTCCTTCTCTCCCTCTCTCCTCCCTTCACTTCCGTGATTCTCTCTCCTTCTACTCCTTAGTCCACCTGAATCACGCCTCATCGGAAGGAGAAGAAAGAAGAAGAATAGGAACGAAGGAGAGAAGAAGTGAGAGGGGGAAGAAATCGAGATGGTGGAAGGAGAGACGAGCGAATGGAACGGAGACGAGAACGGACGAGAATACCACGGAGAGAATCGGGTAATCGAGAAGGGAAAGAATGAGAGAAGTGATTGAAACTGTCGATATGAACTAGCGAACTGGCCGGATCAATGAGAGTCCAGTGGACTCCCCTTCAGTCATGTCTATCCTACAGTGTCCTCACTATCACTCGTGATCAATACATTCAAAACATCCTCAGTAGAGAAAGGGGACTTATCAATCGCCTATAAAACGAGCGCGAAAGAGGAAGAAAAACTGAAAAATGACATGATATCACATTGTGCGCCTAACTTCTACAGTCATTTGCGTTGGTTGAGCGCTTTTTGTCAGTTGCTGGAATGAATACAAACTGCGAGAGAGCTCAAATGGCTCAATCTGCACGAATGTTTAGACAATTTCTAGTGAAACGATTTGAGGAGGAGGAGAAAGTGGAGGAGAAAGGAGCGGAGGGATGAAAACTGAGACAATTTCTCGAGAGTGAATTGAGGATAGCGGAGGGTGCAACTTTTGAAAGAAAAGCGGGGGAGATCCACCTTAGATCTAGCTCATTTTTGCAGGAACCCGGCTGTCTCCCGTTTCACAATGTGGCTAACCTCTGATCAGATGACAGTTCTTCATCAGACTAGAGTCAGTTCTGAGGATGGGACGAATAGATGGATTGCGCGAATGAAACTCGCTTAGATCACGTGAACTAACAGAGAAGAGGGCAGAAGAGACTGTTGGGCAAAGGAGAGAAGAAGGGGAGAATGATGGGAAGAAGGAGAACTCGCGCCTCTTTTGACTTCTATCAATCACTAGATTCCAGTGAGGGTTCAGAGACGAAGACACATGTGATACAGTACTCGATGACTCATCGATCAATCAATATGTACAGGGTAGATCAATACTCGCCTCAAGGTGGTAGGAACAAACTTGTCTAATTGAGTGGTGCAGAGAACAGTCGGGTGAGGGAGGAGTTGGAGGAGGAAATTACGCGATTGTGATTGAGAGAGGGAAAGGAGACGAGAGAGGGGAGAGAAACCAGAGGACAAAAACACAAAGTAAAGAGTTCCCTCTGCCTCCACCACTCTCTCCTCTCGTCCTATCGCCTCCCAAAATCGAGTGAATACACAGGTAAAACGACTCGATTAGAGCACCCCTGTCTTGTCCCCATTTCTTCCCCCAAATGGCCACTTTCTATGGCAGTGAACAGTTACTTACTATGGAATAGCGTGGAAAAAGAAGAAATAAATGCCGTGGTTATAGACTAAACTGTGCGCGAACGTGCCTGTACTCTCCCTGAGAGACGGCAGGAGAGGAGGGGATACAGTCACGACGAGAGAGATAGAGATGGAGGTAGATAGCCCCTGATGGTCAGCTTATTCCATCTCTATCTCTCACACGATAACAAGACCTCGACAACATCACTAGACAGTCTTCCCCAGAGATTGCGTATTAAATATAGGGAAGAGAGGCTGAATGAATCCGTGGTAGGCACATCATCATCATCTGTGCAGCAGAAAACTGGGCATAAAATGAGAATCTGTGGTCGCCTCCGCTTCGAGCCTGCGGGCACACCCTCAAAATATGGGTTGGAACCATTGGAGGGAAGGAGGAGGAGGAGGAAATAAATGAGAGAATGAGAATAGACTCGCGCGCCTTTGCATTGGATGTGGAGGCGGAGGAGGTGGCTTGTGCCCCCTTCAACTTCGCCTCACTTCTCGACTTGCGAAAAATGTTACAGCAACCTCGCGGAAACGAAAAAAATCACCTGCGCCGCGAGGGTTTCGCCCTTGTCTTCTCACTCTTTCGAAGTTGAGAGATCTATGAATATATGAATAGACTAGATGAATCAAAGACTAGTGCAGCATAGTCTCGGAAAAGCATTCCCAACATGTTTCCGGAGAACGGATCTACGCCAACGCCACAGGTCGATCACCCAAGAAATGACTACCTCTGCATAGCGGGAAACTATCAGCTGATCAACACCAAAGAACGCACAGGGAACTTCAAAATCACGTTCTTCTTCGCGTCGCTTCATCCCCTTCTCGAGGACTGTTCGAGCGGCGTCTGTGTGTGTATGTCCAATCGAATTTAGAGGAGACGAGAAGAAGGGAAGGAGGAATGAGAAAAGAACGATTGGATTGAGAGAAGAGAGGGAAGAGATTCACAACACAATATACCATTACAGACTGTCAACGACTCACACTCACTCCAATTACCGCATTATCACTCCTGCTTTAGGGTGAAGCTAGAAGGGAATGATCCTGGAGAAGTGAAGCTGACTGCTCTACCTAGATGAATGTAACCTCTACCACTCATGTTCCTCTCTCAGTTTCTCCTTGTCTCTCGAATCTCTCTGCTTCTCTGCGATCTCCTCGTTATCCATGCTCTCTCGCTTCACTCATTCGCATACTACTCATCATCCTACTGAGTCATCTTCTCTCGATGACTACTTTGGATAGAGTGGCAAGGAGGGGGCAAGAGACAATGAAGGAGTGAGAGGGCGCAGACAACTAGCGAAATGAGCAAGGTAGATCAATCTACTCTTTGGCTCTTACCGATACGAAGACAAAAAAAATGGAGGTATTCACGACAACTAATGGGTTAATCTATGAACGAGAAGGGAAGGAACACGCGACAGGACGGGAGTCTATCGTGTTGAGGTATTCTCGGATGGCGCCTAAACGTTTGACAAACATACAGAGGCAACTAGAGAGAGATGATGATGAAGGATTCTCTATCTAACTCCCTCCCTCCTTCTATTTCTACTCGCACACAGAAATCATCTGACTGATGGTCAGAGAGTACAGGCGATAAGTGAATCCGACCGGATAATATGCAGCTTGTCTCGCCATTTATTTCAATCAAGAAAATCCGTTCCTCTTCTGAGATTATCCAATTCAAAAGGATCTCGCCGATTCATGGTTCCGAATTGAGCTATATATTTCGATATTAAACTCGAAGCTAACCCATAAAACGAGCGAGCGTGTAAAATTGAATCGATCGCATTAGGCCGATATTAAATGAGCCACGGGAGTCTAAAACCCAGAAAGAAGACGCTGGATCGATGATCAATCCCCGTTCTCTGTCACAGAATACTCCCGTGAAACGCACGATCGCCAAACAAAATATGAGGAAGTAGTCGAAAACTGTTTGGTACCCAACTTAACCCCACGAATAACTCGGGTGGGAGTTGGGGTATGACACAAACAAGAGTGGAAGGAGTAAGGGTGAAATCCGAAGGGATCAGTGAAAGGTCAGAAAACTGCAGCACTTTCTGGGTCGGAGGAAGGATAGAGAGAGAAGGAAGGAAGAGAGTCGCAGAGTAGCCCCCCCCCCACTTCCGAAGTCTCAGTCGTTTCTTATTCCACACACCGCTGCACTCCTGTTACAACCTCCCTTCCTCTAGCCTGCCAGTCTCCTCCTTCTCTCCTTCCATTCTACCCCCGCTCTCTCTGTTCCATTTCTGCGAATGCAAAAAGACATCGGATATTGTAGTTGTCTCTCGATCGATTATCACGGCGAAGGTTATTAGTAGTGCGTGAGAGAAGAAGGATAGTTGCTATTTGAGCTTCGGAGAGGTCAGATGGTGGTGACAAGCACGGAGAATAGAAAGAGAAGCGCGATAGGAGAGATAAGATTCAAATGAGATCAGAGGCATTGAGATCAAAGACAAGGCACCGGCATGCAAAAAAGAGATATCGACATTTCATGCAACAACTATCTCGTTGAACCACAAGGCTGAGGTTGCTGGCAAGTGAAACAGTGTGATTGAAGTTCCTCGATGCTCCATTACCCTCGTGCTACTGTATCTCATTACGGAGCCAGAACTACCGAGAAATGACATCATTGGGTCGGAAAAAGACGTCAAACCCGAGGAAAAGTGGGAAGGAAATCTAGAGGCGCACCCCGAAACGCAGCTGAATGCAGGCATAATTCTGTGTTGATAGATGCAAGTGATAAGGAAAGGCAACGAAGCGGCGCGAATCTCAAGGCGAAAGGACGAAAAGTGGACAAACTGTGAAGAGGGGAGATCGGGTGATGATGTGAGGTGGTGGTGATAACACGAGCGATAA
Source organism: Pristionchus japonicus (assembly GCA_900490845.1). Classification (NCBI taxonomy): domain Eukaryota; kingdom Metazoa; phylum Nematoda; class Chromadorea; order Rhabditida; family Neodiplogasteridae; genus Pristionchus; species Pristionchus japonicus. The sequence continues at coordinate 51,444 of LS490420.1, forward strand.
GGACAAATAAACGAGTCACGCAACACGGATCGACTGAGAGAAGCAATCAAAACATTGAAAATCAACATAGAAAGCATAGTAAAGCGAAGATCCCTGTGATAAGACACAATCCCGGAAGTTCGAAGAACGATGCCCATCTTCACCGGTCAATTCAGGGGAAAATACAGTACTCATCAATATTTATTACAAAGAATTAATCTACCGTATATTTTATTCCTTCGACAACATAATAATTGTTTCATTGCCAGTTTCATTCGATTTATGCATTTCTTTGTTAGTATTATCGGTGTTTTACATTCCTCAATGATATAATGAGCAGTGAATTCACGGATCTGACTCGGGCATACGCGTCGCGTGTGTTTTCGTTCGCGTTGCGGTCGCTCTAATTGGCTTGTCTTAATTTTTGCCACTTTCTCAAGCTAGTTTTCATTGTCTGCCCGTGTGTTGTTCCCAATCGAGTCCAGTTCAACCTCTTTCACATGCTTGAACTTAAACTTATTCCCTTACGAGTGCGTAAACACGGTGTTTCTCCACCGTGTCGCCACTGTTTGATCGTCCCCGTGTGTTCAACTCACCACCACTTCTCCCCCTCTCTCTCCATCAAGCTTTTCCTCCTTTGATCTCCTATCCATCTCCATTGGGATAGATCTATCCATTGTGATTGGCACTTCCCTTCTATGCGTTGTCCCTCTCGTTCTCTCACCTCTCTCATGGTTGGACGTTGTCTCTCACAGGATGGAGGTTCCACTGCTGCCTCATCGCTAGTCTCTGATTCGATCGACAGCTCGTCCTCTCCATGCCCCGACCCGACCCTGACGACCCGCTAGAAGAAATCGATCTGACGTTCATACGTTCCCGAGGTAAGACTGCCTTTATAAGTGGAATCTTCCGTTGATCGCACCGTTTCACGGCTGTCCTCAAGCTGTGATCACATACACACTGACTGCATCCTCTTCTCATTCCTCCCTCCCTTTTTTCTCCTTCTTCTCCGACCAAAGTGCTATTCATCCGCCACTGCTATTGATCGAAGCTCTTCCCTCCACTATCATTGTGTGATCGGTCAACGTACATTGCGCTCATTCAGTTCTTTGTCCACTTTACGCCTGGTTGTGATGGTATTGAATGAGTAGTAATCCAAGCGAATCGCCTCCTCTCGTCTTGTTTTTCCGCCTTCTCTGTACGGAATCGATCGCCCTACACACGTGGTGATTATATTTTCCCTAGGAAGACGACGGGGATGCCAATCAACCATTTTCCCGCCTGACTAACTGGGAAAAGAGTGTTACTAGCCTTGCAAGCGTGTTGCTAGTCACTAGTGCCCTTTGTGACTCCTTCCCTCCACTTTTCTCCTTCACTGTTCCTCTATGGGTGCATTCGCTTGCTTCCCTCTATCGTTCTTTCTCCATTTCTCTCTATTTCAACACACATTTATTGCATTGCAGCTCCAGTCGGAGAGACGGGGAGCGGAGAAGAATCGGAAGTGGCGACGCAAGGTTTACTTTCTTCCCTTCCCTTATCTTTTTTAATCACACATTACACTAGCTAGCTTTTGCTAATCCATACCACGTGTTATATGTGTTTAGCGGAAGCTATTAGTTATGTGCATTGATTTTACTCTATTTTACTATTTACTTCTTTTAATTACTTGAGTTCGTGCACTCTACATCGATTATCTGTTCAATCCTTTCTTCTTGCAGCGTCTCCAACCGGCTGGATGATGGTGCTACGGATAGCGGCCATGGCCGCTCTCTACTATCCATTGAGTATCGGCCTCACCTTCTACCAGAAATGGTTCATTAAGGTTAGATTTAATTAAAAATGCATCTGGTCGCCAAATATCGTACATTTCAAAACTTTCGAAACATGTACCACAGGAGAATCGAGAAAGTACCGGGGTTATAAGAGGTAGTACTTGATAGCGGAACGAGATAATCGTTGCGAGAGTGAATTTTTCTCGCCGCTTTTTCGTTAGTGAGTTTGTAGCTCGATCGATCTGTCGGTATCGTGTTTTTCTCCGTTGGCATGTAAATGTTGCCCATGAATCAATGGCGAAAAGCGCGTGCTCAAAATACCGACGTGATCGAAGAATCTCAATAGGATCATCGCACCTAAAGAAAGAGGAAGAATGGAAAGCGTATTGACCCAGCTGTAAGCACCGTTTGAGCGAGCAAGATTTGATGAATCGGAGAACATAGAACGCCCGCAGTTCGGTCGTTAAATGCATCCCACTCCTTTTGGAATGGAACCATTCAAAGCGCAGTTTCCATGCTTCTAGAAGGAACGGCATCAATCTATGCAAAACTCTGCGAATTTCTTGTTCAGTCTAGCCTTCTAGATAAAAATCATGGAGTGAGTATCCCTTGCATTTCCAGAATGCTTGCCTTTTTTATCAGCGTTATTGTTAGTTAGTTATGATCGTTCTTGTTCTCGAATTCACTACTGTCTAACATCTAGGCGAATAATACTCAATCGTACCCTCTGCATTGCAGCAATACCGCCTTCCTCTCCTCGTGGTGACTGGCCACTACTTCACCAAGTGGTTCCTCGCCATCTTCATCCGATTCCTCTTCGAGTGCAGGAGGTGATTGTCCGTTTCGTGGTTAGCCTAGGTTTCTGACCAGGCTACGCTGTTCAATCTATGGCCGTCGTACATTTCAAAAATAATTTGAAGACGGTGATATCGTGCATCCGGATTGCACGAACTAGGGGCTGCGTCTTTCATGACCAGTATTTGTTCTGTGTACGTTTTTGTTAAAACTAGTAACACAAATTTATCGCAGGAGTCGTCGAGTCCGTCTGACAGCCCGCGACCAGCTGCGATGGCTGGCGCCCATCGGAGTGTGCGCGTCCCTCGATATTGGTGGGTCTTTCCTTCTCAACTCGTGATTTCTTTACAATTTGGGAGATGGACACCGTTGAAAATCATGTTTCACGTCTGCTCTATTATTAGGTTCGTAACTTGTTCTCTGATTAGGCAGCAGTTTGAAAATAAAGTTTTGGGATTTTTCCTTTTTAAGATCGGTTTTTTTAGTTTCATCAGTCATTTGTGTACTAAATTTTTCCGGAGCTTCTGATTGTTCCACTTTATTTGTTAAGTCTATTGAGTTTCACCTTATCTATTATGCTAATATACCACTCTCCAGGTCTTTCGAACTGGGCGTTGGAGTATGTGACAGTGTCCCTCTACACGATGGCCAAGTCGTCCTCCATCGTATTCATCGTCGCCTTCTCGCTTCTGCTCAGGCTCGAACGGTACGTTTTCAATATTGAACGAGAAGAGTGTAGATGTTTATTGTCATCCATGTGTACTGCGTATTGCTTACGAGAGGTCACAAAGATAATCTTGCATGGTTGAAACGGTATTACTGCTTGAGCCTCACTTCTACGTATTTTTTTCAACTGGATGGGCTTGGTGGATTAGTTTCCAGAGAATTTACCGAGCTTCTACCCAGAGTGAAAACGCGATACTATGTGGTGCGTTTCCAAAATTTGTTGTTGTCCCGCATATTCTACCCAGATTAATTTGCGAAGATTCTTCCGAACTTCAAGTATGGGTGAAACATCACTGCTCACTCTTCCAGATGGCGTGCGTCTCTTGGTCTGGAGGCAGCTCTCATCGCCGTCGGACTCTTCCTATTCACATTCCGATCGGCTCAATTGGATCTCAGTCAGTCACTTTTAATGTCCATTCTTGTCTTTCCACAAGGCTGCGGCAAATCGTGAAGGGATACGGGAAGTAGTGAGGTAGAGGAAACTGTGCCGTATCCGAAGCATGCTTATTTAAACGATTCCGATAAATACGACGTGAAATGCAAGCGGTGAATTCGCCCGACCAAGAACTTTATCGTATATCGGGTATTCTCTTCTACCTATTTGGCAGGAGCCACAGCGGGTGCAGCAGGAGGGGGAGGAGCTCCAGCCTGAGAGGGAGCACCCATGGCAGAAGGCATGATGGAAGGAGCAGCCATGAGGGACTTGGGGGCCACAGGCTCCTCTGCTCCAGCAGGAGAGGCGGGAGGAAGGGACTTCGAGAAGATTACCGGCAGTCTCTTCACTCCTGAATGGAAGAATGAGGGTACGGTAGATAGAGGGACTATCGATTACCATCTGCCTTGGCAGCCTTATTGGCGAACACCTCGGTCGGCTGCACGGCCTTCTCGTCGAAGATGATATGCGCTGCGAAGTAGTGCTTCGTCGATTCCTGAGATGGTGTGGGATGGGGTGTGGTCGGTCGACGTATCCCACTCACGATGAATCTTCTGTTCTGGAACCAGAGACGGACGATGAGTGAACCGCCCGGGGCGACGAATCCCACCGGAGGCTGCACGCGGAACACGTTGGCTGACGTGCAGCGAATCTGAATGAGGATATGGTAGGGTTACGGTAGTCGAAGGATGAATACGATACCTTGAAGCACGCTCGCTTTGCGCCCTTGTTGGCTATTGTGATGTCGAAGTATGTTGACTGCAATGGAGTGCTACAGTAACCGAGTAACTACAGTATGCAATTCGATCTAAAGCTACAGTAATCGAAGGATACCGTACTTTGCCAGCGTTTCCACAGTAGAAGGTCACGGTGTCGGGAGTGACTTCGATCTCCTTGGGCATAGGAGGAGGAGCTGCCGCAGCGGCAGGTGCAGCAGCCATACTGGATAGAGAGAGTGATGAGTACGGTAGACGGGGTACGGTATGAGAGTACTAGCCAGGACCCCAGAGAGATCCCTCCTTACCTGAGCTTTTCAAATGAGTCTTGAATCGGACGACGGTTCTTGACGACCGTCGATGGAGACTGCGCGAGTTAGAAATGGAGGGAGAACGAGAGGAGGGGAGGAGGGGATGGAATGGAGATGCAAATAGTGGATTAGAACAATTCATTTGTACGCAAAATAGCGTGTTTATCGATTCACGCAATTTATTTGTATGTAAAATCGGATGTTTACTGATCGAGTTGAGTTGCTGGATCAACTGAAGCATGTCCACAATGACATCTGAATGGTAGCTCAATATTAGAATATCCCGGAATCTCTCATTCCGATCTTGCTGGTGGTTATTAGTTCCTTCGGATTCAGTTAAACGCGCGAGTAAAGGAAATAGTTTTCTCACAGGATTCGTTTTAATAATTCTCTAGATGTTTCATTCACTCCCGTGTGATTAGTGGCTGCATGTAGCTAACATAAGATGGTGAAAACTTATTTGGGCAATGTGACAAACGAAGTGTACGAAAACTTTATCGAATGAAGAAAATATTGAGTAATCCACTTCGATAACACTGTTCTTACTTTCAGACGGTCTGATGCTGGTTGAGTTGGCGGCAGCGTGCACGGGAGTGAGATGGACTGTGTCCCAGCTGGTCATGCAGAGAGAGGTGAGGACGAGTGGAGGGGCGTAGGGGTAGGTCAAATGTTTGCATCCCATTGGCAGGGTAGTAGCAGTGTCCCCGACCTGCGCGATCCAAGTTTTGCGAGTAGATGAAACTGAGGAGAGAGTACATCTTTCGATACACGGTCTGAGTGAGGTACAAACAATCAATAATCTCTCACCACCTCAGGACCACGGCGTCCGTCATCCCCTCGACATGGTGGCGCACGTGCAGCCATGGATGGTCATCCCCATCCTCCCTCTCGTCTGGATGTTCGAGGGTCAGTCGCTCAATCATTATTTCTGAAGCACAGATTGATTATATTGGTAGAGTTCTATTACGGAAAGTAGTATTGCTGAATCACAAATGCAACACTGTCTGCTCACGAAAAAAATCCTTATCCTGAACATTCATGTTGTTCAAACAGATTGAGATCAATGTTTCATCAACACTCCATTGTTTCACGTTCTCTCAGCTCGATAGTAATTCACCGGATTTCGGTCTAGAATAACATCCTCCACTGAGCCTCTCATTTCTGCAGGTTCGGACATCTCATGGGAGTCGATCACTCGCTTCAATGGAGTGCACGATCCATGGACAGTGTTGGGACTCGTGCTAACGGGAGGAACCATCGCTTTCGCCATGGAATTGAGTGGTCAGTGAAAGTGTGAGGGAAAGATGGACAGCGATGGTGGGGTTTCATGGAATCTGCAAGACAAAGAATAGTTGTCCTAATTCAACTAAACTGCAAAAGGTTGTTGCAAATGGAAATTCCGTTTGTTGAAGTGGATTGTGTGCAATTGGAGTCCAGCAAGAAATCGATCTGAGAACTGTTGTTCGAATTTGTATTGACTGTGAAACATCCGATTGCAGAGTATCTTCTGCTGGTGAACACATCCGGCATCACGCTCAGCATCTTTGGAATCATCAAAGTGAGTCTGACCTTTCACTATTCATTAATTGATTTTCATTCCGTTGTCTTTGATAATGTATCGGCTTTCTCGATCTCATCAAAACTATTGTTGACTCTTTTGGAACATCAATACAAACCTTCATGTTTCATGTTGTGCAAATATGTAAATCTTCATTTTGTAATTCTTCACCCGTCTCCTATGCCTATATCACAATCTTTTTCATCGAGTATTACGTTTCACCAGTCTCATAAGTGTTTTAGAGTGGTGATACGAGACATTTTTTGGTTCAAGTTTTGTTTGAAAAAAACAACACAATATAACTGATTTGCAGGAAGTTGCCACTCTCATCCTGGCAGCAGTGATCAACGGCGATCGTTTCTCTCCCGTGAACATTGCCGGTCTCTCGCTCTGTCTGGCTGGAATGGCCATCCATTCCATCTCTGCCAAGAGGAAACAGAAGAAGGTAGACGACAATTACCATCTAGGATTCATGTGATAGTCAGTTTGTGATAGATTCAGCCTCTAGTCTCGGAGGTACGGTAACGAATATCCCCTGTCCCATTCCAGTCGCATCTTCGCTTGCTATGATGCAACTGCTTGATTGCTCGTTCGCTCTCTCTTTTCTCTCAGCGCGATTCGCTCATCTAGGGTATACGGTAGGCGGTGTGTAGTATATCGATTGTCCGTGTTGTGTCTGTCCGCGTCCACTAAAGCAGTATGCTTCGTGTCCTAGTCTGTATTATGTAAGCGAATCACGGTAGTCGCTGATAGAAATATTCTTGTCGGTCAAGAAGGAGCTTCTCTCTTCGCATTTTGCTTTCGCTGTGGGGCTAAATCAATCGATAATTGCAGACGACAACGGGTTCGGTGTCAGCTTGCACCGATGATCTACGAAGGCTGCTTGACGAAGAGACCTGAAAGATCCCCCCTTCCGCCCAATCGATAGGTGCATGATCTACCGTAGTCTCCGCATGAATCTCCTCCCGTTACGGTACAATCGATTGTCTAGTCGATTTGCCTACATGTCGGTATGCCCCATCCAAATTTGATTACCTCATTTTATGGGTACGGTATTGCTCCTAATAGTTTCGAAATTATAGTTAGGTTATTCTATAGTGCATGTTTTATTAAAAGCTAAACAATGTAAATACAGTATGCTGCTGCTCTGGCCTACCTCCCTAATTACTGTAGTTCCATTGACTCTTTTGTAGTCTCTCTCAAATCCCTCCTGGCATTGTAAATAGTCGATTGTCTGTATTTTCTCTGTATTTCGAACGAGGTTCACCTTTCTCCACTTTTTCACATCTTCCGAAAGGGATAGATGCAATATCACCTTTCTTTCTTTCGCTTCTAGCAAATATTCGATTGTGATCGGACGTACTTTCTCGTTTCACTTGTCAGATTTCTCCTTGTTTACAAAGTAATGCCACTGTTTTCGGTTGTAGCGGGATCTGTAGACCTAATTTCAAAATCCTTTGTTTTACGGCTAATGTTTTGTTCTTTCTTTGTCCAATCCGGCGATAAAACAATATTCAACGAGTTGAGAATCAAACTTTATTTCACACGACATTTGTACAAGACACCGAAGCGGGCCAGTGGGGAATCATAGCAATCAGGGGGTTCGTTACGATATTGATTAGTGGGGAGAAGGATCAGGGATAATGCGGAAATTAGAGATTGAGGTAAACGGTGGGTGAATGATGAATCGATCGAACGATACGATGGTGGTGGGATAGCAGAGGGATACGGTACCCGTAATAATCAATTAACTACAACTTGGATCGGGATGCATGTCGGAAGGCTGCTAGGACAACTCGCAATGGTGCAGTGGGTGCAGAATGAGGCGGCGACGAGTGGGAATCGTCGCCATCGTGTGGTGGGGCTAGTGTATGAATGGTGGGTAAAGCATGATGATCGAATAATCTCTAGAGTCTAGTGTTGGGTGAGTAGAACTATGAATGAGTGGGAGTAGGTCAATATGGGCAAGGAAATGGAGAGAGGGAGGAGAGGGTTAGTATGACCGGAGTGGTGGTCGATCTACTGTGCTGCAGGTGCTGCAGCGACGGCCGGTGGAGATGGAGAGGCTTCGCGAGATGAGACAACGGGAGAGGAGTCAGCACCCAGAGGTCTGAAGAAGTTATTGCTTATTTAGAGCCCAAATGTTTGAATCATTACTTCCCGACAATTTCTCGCAAATATGAATACCCCATGCCACTCGTAATCACCATCCACTCCAAATAGAAATGTTCACCATATTCCCCTCTCACCTCATGAGATCCGTGATGAGTAGTGCATCACTGGCACAGGCAGCATCGAACATCCTCTCGTCCTCAGTCGTCGGAATGAGATCGAGCAGTGAATCGACGCCCTTGATGTACCCATCGTCCGCGCCCTGTAGGAGAGGAGAGGAGTTACGGATGGACTATGACTTCTGATTGGCATCACCGCATTGAAATAATTTATTTTTTATAAAGACGGAAGAAGACTTCTATCGAAACACACCATGAAAACTATTCTACATATTCGCTCTGCAACCCTAATCCCTCACCTGGTACACAAGGTCGTTGAATCCCTCGAATCCGTCGAACGTCGAGTGCGCAAAGTCGATCATTCGGACCTGCAATCGCAAACTAAGATTGGATTCTGTACATCGATTCCGTACGACACCGTAACTCCGCTCTACCGTACCTGGATGGGCGAGTCAGGCTTCGCGGCGTCGAACGCGATCAGTACGGACGATGAGAAGAATCTGCAAGGATGAAAGATTAATTATCGATCGGTTGGATGATGTTACCGTACCTGTAGCTGTGAGCTTCCTGCAGGGTCCCCTTGAGGTCGGCGAGTCGCGCGCGCAGAGCGGTAGTGCGCGTACGGCCGGCGCCTTTCACGAATCGCATCAGACACGCGCGCAGATGACGCTCGTCCATTCGACGGCCCTGGAAGTGGAGGAGTACGGTATGCAACTATCGATTAGGAATATTGTTAATATGAAAATACTGAACTGAATCATTCCGTAGGAGATACGATAATAAATCAGTAATCGATCGATGAGAAGCTGCTACCGTACCTGCATTTTGTCGACGAATTGGTAGGAAGAGGTCGACTCCTCGTACAACTCCATTCCCACCATGCGAACCTGCAAATTGGAAAACTTGTTCACTGTATCTACTGAGCTCTGCACGTCATAGACGGTACCAATTCTGCTACCAAATTCATCTCTACCCACGAACTATCCGCCCTATGCTCCCTCCCCTCCACTGACCCCGAGGGCGGCACTGGTGCTCTCAGCACACTTCCTCCTCTGGGCGTCCTGCTTCGCGAGTGGCGCGTCGTCCCCGTGCTGACGAGTGCCCATCTGAAGGAGAGATTAGGATGAATTGATGATCGACAGTTGATGCGCTTTTTGGAAGATGGTTCGACTGTATCATTGTTTTAGAAAAACTAGAGCCCTCTTTCACACTCTTCTCGAAACACTGTTCACTCTAGTCCTTCTCCTCCTCTCACCTTGAGATCCAGCACACACGGTCTTCTCATTCCATGGACGACGTTCTCCAGTAGGATGAAGTTCGAGCCCGTCGCGCCGGCCGACAGCAGGCGTTGCACCACCTGCAGATCGATAATGTGACACGTTGCTACCATATACTCTTCCATAATCTACCGTATCCTTCTACCGTACCTTGATCTGGCAGGAGGGTGCCCAGTGATGGGTGTCGTCTCTCGTCTCCACCTCCACTCGTCCCTCCTCGTTCACACGGAACATCACTGCGGCCATGTCCTGTCAAACGAGAGATAAGTAGGATTTTGATTACGTTGGTCCAGTTCATCCAGTTTATTGCAAAGAAGGAGCCTCGCTAAATTTACGGAAAATGTGAAACGCATATTTGATTTTGATGACCACGGGCAAAGAAGATGCGTTTAAGACACCTACGCTCTCTTCCAATGCAGGAACCTCATAAATATGCAAGCGAACTAAAGTAATTCAATCCTCACCTCATCAGCCTCTTCATGCTGCAATCGAGCTCGCGGAGAAGCTGCAAAAATCGATCGATAAGTACAGCTCCGGATACCGTAATCCTACAACTAGCTATTGTACCTTTCTCGTGGCGGGATCCGGAGGGAGGGCCGGGATGACAGGGATTGGCGCCTCGCTTCTCACACCACAACTTCAGTCGGCCGTTCTTGGACGCAGACGCGCGCACTTGCACTGTGCCTGAAAAAGTGAGATGAGATTAGTAGATGGTGGCGGTTTCAGATTTCCCATTTCTTCGAATCCTATCTTCTTATTCGGTAACAGCAGTCTAGGCTTCTTCAATAACACTTCTTACATCTGCGAGATTTTTCCTTCCTACCGTTGACTAGATTAGTGAATGATCGCAGTTTCAGCGATTCCATTTCATCCCATCCATCACTCTGATTTAATACCTTCTTCACTACGGTTAAAACAAAAACTTCCCACATCACAAAATTTAGATTATCCCTTTCGAAAGCCTTCCCTATCTGAGGGTTGTAATTCCGCGGAACCGGAAGTGTATTTCGCAGGGGAGGGGAAGGGATGGTATCAGAATCGTTGTTTCCACGCCCTCGAGACACATCTCTCACTTGGTTCGTCACTCAACACACCGACCGTCGGCTCCACCATATTAATCAGCCTAGGCTCATCCCGTCAATGTCCCTCCTTCCTTCTTAATCTTATCATCCCTCCTGCCTGCCTAACCTCAACATCACTCTGAATCAGCGGGTGCATGAGGCAGTTGAGAACAGAGGAGGAATGAGTCAGTCAGTCATTATCAATCCTCCTTATGGATGCCCCCATGTTTCGACACAACACTGTCAACCTTGCGCAATACCAATCAACAACCAAAAAAATATTGCAGAAATGGCACGTGCTCACGATGTACCCAAAAATGGAACAAAAGTGCTATCTCTAATCCAGGCAGAGCCGCCTGAAGAAAAACAGTCCGCAACCAGACCACCGTTTTATACTTTGCACAAATGCATCAGAAACACAGTACCCTTGATTCTTCTTCATTCTAGCAAACACCTCTATCACCCTCATTCACTCACACTCACCGCAGTAGACGGGGGCGAACTTGCGGAATCGAGGCGGCATCTGCTTGTAGAAGGCCAGCTCCCTCGCATCCAATGGCTTCGCTACGTGCCCCTCGCACTGCAGCAGACCGAAATGACCTCCGACCTGCAGATAGAGGAGGATTGGTCTGATATATGTAGAAGCAATGGACTCATTAATTGGACGTAGCCGATGGCATCATAGCCCAACATTGAAACTAGAGTCAGCTGGGTCGCATCACCATAAAATTGTTCGAGGAACAATATTTTCCATCATTCCAACATAAAATTATTCTTATGATAAAGTCCTGTAACTAACCTGGGCTACCTTATCAGCATGACCTAATCTGATCCGAATTTGTAGATGATTCATCTCTACGGTTCGTAAACTATTCTCAAAGAGTGCACCCATCTGTCTAAACAGTACTCACCTGGTGCTGGAAACCGCTGACTGCTACTTCCATCGCCATTGCTAGAGGGAAGTCTTCTTGATTCTTCTCGTTCTTCGAAATGAAGGAGGAAAGGGGCGGAGCCTGAAGAAGGAATCATCATCCAATGCGAAATCACACTAACGGATTCATAGGAAAGCAACGTCATTTCACGGGCGTGGCAAAAACGGAAACAGGAGGGGCTTCATCACAAATTTACTGAAAACGATACTAAGAAAGGGCTCGAGGAAGACAAATCGGTCCATGAATTCACGATGAATCTCTGGGAAAGAAAGATCTAGAGCGATGATTCTGATGTCGATCACATTGACATGGGCACTGATAATCACTCTCGAGCCGACCCTTTCATCCTCTCACAAAGGAAGACGATAGTGTGGATGATAGTAGAGAGTGGAGAGAGGAGAGAAGGAGGAGGGAGGGAGGAGATAAAGATAAACGCACTACACGACAGGTGACACTTTCCCTCTCTCTCTCTCTAATTCAGATCATCTTCCCTTCCTTCCTTCCGCTCTTCCCTCTTTATTGATTCCTTCCTGCTGCAAGTCGTGTGAGAAAGGGAGAAGAGTGAGAGTGAGAGAGGGCAGAATGGAGAGGGAGAGAGGGAGACAGAAGGGGAGGGGCATCAGCTGGAGGAGAGGAAGGAAGGAGGAGAGGCGAATTGACGGCGAGTGGCGAGAGTGTCAGACGGACAGAGACCACTCTCCCCTTCTTCTTCACTTCACTGCCTGAGGGAGGGGGGAAGGGCAGAGACGCAGAGTGCCCGTCCTTCTCTACGAGTCCATGCTTGCCTCCTCTCTCCCTACTCATTCGCCCAATTTGCCATGCTTCCTGACTCCTTTCTTCCTCCTCTCAATCCACTTTCCGCCCTATTACCACCTCCTTTCCTCAGTGTTTCAATTTATTTCCTACTGGAAGTATCGTCTAGCGCCGCCCACTTTGATCCTTGATTTTTCCAGACCGGGGGTAATCGATAATCTGGGTATCGGGATGGCGTCGGTGAAGAGTGGGTTGATGGACGTACTCGTCGAGGGAGAATGGACGAGACTCTACGCGACACTCGACCCAACCACACTATCTCTGCAGGTGAATCATCCTTTCCATTCTAGAGGACACTACTCACTATCAGAAAACACATAAAGATCTATAGACCTTTAATCAATGATCAAGTATGCGCTTTGCATATACGTATTACTAGGTGAGAGATGAGAGATCAAAGATCAAGATCAAGTTCTCTAGACACAAGTAGCAGATCATGAGATCAAAGATCACAAGAGTTTCAAAAATAATACTGACCTGACCGACCGACTTTGCCGCTGCGCACTGCAGAAAATGAGCTGATCGAGAGGAAATTGCGCCGCGCAGAATAACATCATACACCTATATAAAGCAGAGGTGTCCGTGCGTGCGTCCGTCCGTGCGTGCGTGCGTCCGTGTGTCCACCAATTGCGTAATACACGTAAACAAGTTTCGCAACACGCGTGCCTCTCCTCAGGATTGCGAAATATTGCGAAATTCAGGATTGCGAAATATTGCGAAATAGGTGTCTCGCGTTAGAGGGGAAGGAAGGGAGGGGAGGGATGATTCTCCAAAATTCTCAGGGAACACCGGGCATGCCGTAGGCATGCAGGACCCATCTGGTTTGCTTATAATCGCATCAGGCAAATGAGATGAAAGAGGATAGAGATAGAAGATGAAAACTCGAGCAGTTTTCGCAAGTGAACGATCGAATCGACTCTCAAATGAAGCATGCTGACCCTCTAAAGGCGTGATTCATCCATTCATTGGCAGCACTCAATCAATGCGTTCGTTAATTAGCTGAACAGACTGGAGGGAGGGAGGGAATGTGCGCGAAGGAGAAGAAGGGAATACGAATAGTGTGATTAGAGAGATGGTAGGAGAGAGACAGAGAGAGGCAGGGAGAACGAATAGAGAAGGAGAAAGAGATGAATGAACAACAATGGAGAAAGATCAGTGATAGATCACTTCTCTTCTTCGAAAATCTTTTCGAAGGGCGGAAGCGGAAAAGAGACAATCGTTCTCTCGAACTGCAATGGTCTTTGAGACTATCCCAAGTGTGAGCATAACAGAGGAAGGGTTCAGCCTCGGAAATGGAATGTGTGCTCTAGGAATGAAGGGAGGGAACGGAAGATAGACGAGAAGGGAAGAGGGGGGAGAGAAGGAGAGGAGGAGGATGGAGGAAACCAGACGGTGAACTCTCGTACTATGTGTGTATGATCGAGTGAGAGACGAAGACCACGAGATAGAGAGAACACGCGAAATCGAGAGATCGCAGAGGGCAGAAGGAGGTCAGAGAAAGCGAGAGAGCGTGCGGAATCGAGAGAGTGTGCACGCTGTAAGTGCACTGTTTTTTGCCCTTGATTGAACAAGGAACAAGTGACGACGCGTCTCTCACTTCTCACTCTTCATAGAATCCCCCACTCTTTCAGTGAATGCACCCAGTGAATAGCAAGCAAAACAAATGGCACCGGCGAAATGCGAAAACACCGCATGAGAAAAGCTAACCGAAAACAGCCATTAGCAGATCAAAAGGACTGAATGTGAGAAGGTGATAGTGAGGGATAAGAGAGTACAGACCGCTAGAGGAATTCTAGGTACTATATCAACGAGGCACTTCTTCTGGAGCCCAGATTAGGGGAAAATTCGCTTGATGTGCCGCAGAAATATTGTTAAGAGTAAGAGACTCAGATCAAACATTCAATCAGATGATGAACCACTACGTATTCCTTCGACATAGAGTACCCACCACGAGGGAGGTCGCTGACGTTGAAGCATCGTGAGAATTTCTAAGCAAACACACTGGCGCCAAGCCTATTTCATCAAGTCACGCTGGCCTGTCGGATCTAGAGATGGTTCATGCCAGGGCGCACCTTATCCTAGACTGAATGTGTGGAATAGGATTTCTTGACCTATCAATCAGATCGTAATGAATTCGGAACAAAAGACAATGTTCATTAACGCGGCCTCGTGATCATTGAATTTTCGACTTGTAGCTGACTCATGATCGGAGTATTCTGCACTTTCGAATACATGAATCGGTTGCGAAACATGTCCCCATCAGGCACTAACTACAAAAACATCGACAGTCGCACGGAAAACAGCAACTTTCCGCAAACAATCCCTCTTCTCTTTCTCTCTTATCATCTCTGAAGTTTCTCTCACTTCCGTTTGCTGCTCTTATCAAATTAATCGCACCAAGGGAAGGAAAAGGAGGTGAGGGGAGGTCCCCCGGTCAAGCGATTCTTCCCTTCTCTAGGACAACGTATTTCCATCTGTCGCAAAATGCATTTGCTGGCCAGATTGATGAGGGTCTTGCACATGTAACGAGAGACTGGCAGGGACAAATTCCCCCTTTCGTCCTCCCGACGACTATAGTCCCATTATTGGTCTCCCCCTTTCTAGACACGCTAATGGGCACGGGCAAAAACAAGGGATTCAAAGGAAAAGAGAGCCAAGGTCTACAGTACCCATTCAATGCCGCATTCCACCGTAATTTTGATAAAGGAAGGAAAGCATTAACATTCGAAGTATACATATGCCAGAGGATGCCGCCTTATATAGGGACGTCGTAATTAATACAGAAGGGCCATAAAGGGGAAATGCCGACGGAGCTTTAGTTTAGATTGAGATGCAGCATGTGGGCGTTTAATGGATTCAAAGAAGGCCGAATAAGAAAGAAATTCGATTCCTACTGTAGTCAATCACTATCGTATCCTACCGTACCCCTTTACAGAAAGTGGAGAGCGATCTGGTTGAGACGGAGCGACGGGCGGTTCGCGTCGTCAAATACGACGGGAATGGTCTTGGGATCTCAATCAAAGGAGGAAGAGACAATCACATGCCTATCATCATCAGGTAAGGCTGGAAAGGGAGAAGATGAAAGGGGGAAGACACTCGACTAGCTCGTCCCCTTCCCTTCTTCTCCCCTTTATATCCTCCCTCTCCTCCTATCAGTCATCATCCAATCCTCCCTCTGTCTATCCGTCTCCTTCTCCTTCCACAAAGGGAAAGACCGATGAGGAGGAGGAGAGGAGAGAGATGGGCATTCCGATGACTACATCTTCTCTCTTCTCTCGATGGGGCCAAAGTGTCGGCAGTATATCCCCCTTTGTAAGCGTCCCCCTTGCAAGAACCATCCTGTCAACACCTCACAGTCCTCATATGTGCCAATCGTAAACTGAGTCAGACACGACGAATTCTAGAATACGTGGCTACGTGAGAATGGCAACCTGAGTCAGACAACACAAATTCTACCGTTGAACTAGTCGTAGCAAATCCTCGGAAAGGAGCAGATATGACAAGAAAAATCTAGGGGGTTTTATAGAAGATTGCAACGTATCTTGCTGTTGCATAACAACAAGCGAGAATCATCATGGGGAAACCAATGCTTGCAAAGTACTGCTGAATAGAACAGACAAGAACGAAATAGAATCTGGATTGATCATCTACACCCATGAATCGCAAACTGAGCGAGAACGATGAATTATACTCTAATCCTATCCTCTTTCAGCAAGATCTTCAAGGGAATGGCAGCTGATCAGACGGGCGAACTCTTCGTTGGCGATGCCATTCTCTCTGTCAACGGAGACGATCTCTCCCATGCCAGTCACGATGAGGCCGTGAGATCGTTGAAGAGGGCCGGACGAGCCGTTGATCTCGTTGGTACGTAACGCAACAGAGCTGATAACGAAATTTCACAAAGTACCGTACCCTACGTACCCCTCATTCAGTCCAATACAAGCGAGACGAACTGGCTCGTCGTGAGAAGACCGTTGAGAAGATGGGCTGGGACTCGGATCGGGCTGGGACCGGAGAGGGAACCATTGCTCTCAAGTTAGCCTACGTCGCAAGGGCTGGCCCTGATGCTGATGCTGAAGGCCGCATTTTCGAGGTACAATATACCTAACTACCGTAATCTATCGTACCCTTCAAGATGCGATCTCCCTCTGGCCGTCATTCTCTGGTCCTTCGATGCATGAGTGGTCGAGAGGCGGATGAATGGTTCGAGGCGACTCACTCTTGCGTTCTCGCCCTCAACACGCAAGCACTCGCCACTGCCAATATGATGCTTGGAGGACATCCGCTCGTGAAGCATATCGGATGGGTAGCTGAGCAGGTACCGTACCTACTATCATCTAATCAATAATCTATCCTCTCTCAGGTTACCGATGAAATCACAGGCCAATTGGTCTGGCAGCCCCGCTTCCTTACTCTCTCCAATTCCGAGCTTCTCTTCTACGATTCTGTCCCTCAACTGAAGCATGAATGGGCCGAGCCACGACTCACTCGACCACTTGTTGCAACGCGCGTCGTTCAGACCACTTCCAGGTAAACTGTATCCCCATTATCGATCTACCGCAGCCCTTCCAGATCCGCCCCTGTCGTGCAAGGACTCTCTGACTCCATCTCCTTCTCCCTCCGAACCGGTACCCAGCAGGGCGTGCGAACGCACAAGTTGAGGTACCATATTCTACAGTAACTCCCTGCTATCGTATCCCTTCCAGGGTTGAGACTCACGCCTGTCTCGCTGCCTGGGTTCGATCTATCGTTCTCGCCACCTACGAGACTTGCGCAGATATGGGACAGGTACGGTAACTCCATCTACCTCCCTTACAGTATCCAGTCCATGCCCTCTCGACGTCACATGTCGACATCTGGTGCCATCCATCCAATCGGAATCATCCTTCTCTCCCATCACTTAACGACCCTGTTGTCTTCTCCGAATCATCGTACTCTTTGCCCTCGTAACACATGGAATCACAGTCTCTTTCGTGTCCCTCCACGACCCGCTTCTCTATCAGTACCTCCACCAAAGGGCGGCTTCCTTTGCTGCCTCCTCTGCCTTGCCTGACCCCTAACCCGTCTGTCAACCCGACTCTTATCGGTGCATTCCAATATAGATTCTGATCTAGCTATAACATCCCGGTTCAAAACAGACAACGTGGTGCGCCTGCAGTAACCCCATCACAGGTAACCGCTCCGTGCGTGTGGCGAGGCGACGATTGTGATTTGATTCTGTCGCTCGATCACGGTATCTCCCTACACAATGACAGTGGGCAAGCAGTTTGGACGCATCCCTTCGAGGTACACTACACTTCAATCTATCAACCAAATCCTTGCATCTCGCGCATGAAACACAAACTTCCAGGACATTCGCAGTAGCGGTGACGACGGAGGACGGTATCTATGGATGGATCTAGGCCCGCCTACTGGACAGCAGGTACAGTACCCATACAGTAACCCATAAACATACGGTAGAAAGACGGGGACGGGGACAAAGTGCAGATATGGGACGGTGAGACGAACAACATTGATTGGACAAGACTTCACAGAGAATGAGTAGATCAAAAGCATTTATCGAGCCAATGAGAACAAATGAGTAACAACGAAACCAACAAAACGGAACAAGTTTGAGAGGGAATACGTAATTTGCCAATCAATAATTTGCAGGAATTGGACATGATTCAATCGGCCAAGCCCATCGTCTTCATTCTACACAACTTTCTCGCTACCAAAGTCTACCGATTGGGGCTGTACGCCTAATTAGTGGGGGTGTGGATGCAGTAGTGTGATGGGTGTGTACTTACGGGCGACGATTCTCAAGTGCTCGCACCGAATGCATCGGGCATGCGCTCGATGGCGAATTTGTGCGCAGCAATGTACATGATTGGCACTCCCGGAATCTTCCTGATTCGTCGCTTCAGATCTTTATCGCACGTTGCCACGATGTAGCACTTATGCTGCAATTAATATTGATTAGTGTTTCTCCTTCGTAATCCCAGTAGATTTCATAGAATAATATCCGAGTGACTGCCCAAGTTATGTATCATGCATGTAAAAAAAGGGATCTGAGTGAATATATTGCCATGAATCTCACCTCAACCAAGCTCATTGTTTTAGATAGTAATCTATTGAAATCTATGTATCAGACTTTCAGATTCTACATGACCTGCTTTCATTGTTATCTTTCAATATCGTTGTTGAGATAAATATGAATTGATTAATAGAAAACTGTTCTTGACAAAATTATGTCATGTCAGAATCACTACGATGTGACTATTCATTAGAACATGCAAATCGGTATTTTTTTGATATCCTTATATGTCAATGAAATCAATTTATCATACCTGTGTCACTCGCTGAACGAGGCAGTCATCAGCGTAGAGTCCCTTATGAGTGCACTGCAGACGCTTGAAACGAGTATCTCGCAGAATCTTCAGCGC
Source organism: Pristionchus japonicus (assembly GCA_900490845.1). Lineage (NCBI taxonomy): Eukaryota > Metazoa > Nematoda > Chromadorea > Rhabditida > Neodiplogasteridae > Pristionchus > Pristionchus japonicus. The sequence continues at coordinate 70,473 of LS490420.1, forward strand.
GATCTTGAACCTGAGCAGGTTGTATTACTTTTAAAATGTCGGAATGAACACTAGCGTTGCGATTTCGGTCACCATCTCTCTCAAATCGATCAGAACAAATACCATGAAGGTACCAACTTCCAAGAAAAAACTTACTTTGATCCCATTTTCTCCAACTCTCCAATGACACAGTCAGTCACGTAGGGAATGGCTGAAACGAATCGTTGATTCGAGCGGAAGTGGGACTAATATCTCACTCTTAGCATACAGGCAATCCATGAAGCCAGTCATCACGTCGATCTTGTTCTTGATGGCGAAATTGATGAAATTGGTATCGATGAGGACGTGGAAGGGAGGACCCAACTGGGTGTTGAACTTCAGGAACATCGCAGCCGACGTTTTGGGCCTTAATAAGACTTAATACGATGCGATTTGAGAGAGATCACAGCTGATACGTGGAAGTGATGGATCCTTCGAAGGAGCCTCACGTGGAAAATTCAAAATAAGTTAGAAACTCACGCTTCGATCTTCTTGATGGCTTGTTCATCCTCCTTCTTCTTACGAATCACCCTTCCTTTCTCTTCCTTGCTGAAATTACATCGTTTTCGGAGCACGCATTACCAACATATCGCATGAGCGGGCTACGAACTCACATTCGCTCATCTGTAGCTTTGATAACCTGTCTACGCTTGTTGGCGAACTTTCTCGCTGCCTTCAGATTTCCCATGTCTGCAATTTGATCATGAAATTCGTCACAAAAAGAGGATAGAAAGGCACAAACGACGAGCGACAAGAAGAAGAAATGAAAATTGCTCAGATTACTGTATCAACGAGTGCAGTGCAGCCTCCGACGTGATCATATACTGACTTTAAATGCTTTCGGTCGTTTTAAGTTGTTTTATACATTATAACTATGATATTTTTTAGTGATTTCAACAATTCGTAATGTATTCATGTAAAAACATTTAGCAATTGCAGCTTTATTCATCGCATTACTTATTTATTTGATGTTGGTGTGTAGGAAACATCGCACGTGGTACTGTAATGCAAAAATTTCGTGATGTAATTGTATTTGGCGAATTTTGTTTTTTATTCATTTATTTTAATCGTTTTAGGGGGCGTATTCGAGAGGCACCACACAGGCGCATGTAATGGCCACGACTGTGTTGTTCCTGAATTCCGCCTACTCTCAGTCGAATTGATCGATTTTTGCTTGACTCGCATTTCTCCTATTTGTCCTTTGTGAATTGCAGCTAAAGCTCCCTTCGGGCAAACAGTCTGCAAGATGGCTACTGAAGCTGAGACTCCCAAGCAGGATTGGCTCTCGAAGCAGGACCTCGAGAAAATCGGAGTCAAAAACCTCAACCCACTTACCGAGGAGGTTCGTCCATTCTTCTTGTACTTGCTGTTTTCGCAAAAGCTCTACTGATAAAGTCGTTTTAATTATGCGATGTTCTAGGTCATCAGCAGACAAGCTACGATCAACATCGGAACCATCGGACACGTAGCTCACGGAAAGTCGACCCTGGTCAAGGTAAATTGATGTGACTTACTGTTTTATAAGTAAAGCTCATAATCCAGGCCATCTCCGGAGTCCACACCGTCAAGTTCAAGAACGAGCTGGAGAGAAACATCACCATCAAGCTTGGGTACGCCAATGCCAAGATCTACCGCTGCTCCAACAAAGAGTGCCCCAGACCCGGTGAGTTGTTGTTTTCATCACTACTACAACCCTGTTGTTGTCGATTGATCGGTCTCGGTCTGGATTTCAAATTCTCATATCATCGATATTTTCCCCAGGTTGCTACTGTGCCCGTGGCTCACCGACTGCCGACCAGTTCGAATGCCCGAGGTATTTATAAATATCTTGCTTTTCTTATCGTCTTCGAATGAAGATGAATGAAATGGTATCTCAGAATCGGCTGCGGCGGCAAGATGACGTGTGTCCGTCACGTCTCCTTCGTCGATTGCCCCGGTCACGACATCCTCATGGCTACCATGCTCAACGGTGCCGCTGTGATGGACGCCGCATTCCTACTGGTATTTTTTTTGTGAAGTTTTGTAATTTTTATTTTTTTGTGGGAGGTTCATAGCCATCAATCGAGTTTGGCAGATTTCAAGTTTGAATAACTCGTGAAACCTCGATCCTCCAGGTGGCTGGCAACGAGCCTTGCCCTCAGCCGCAAACCTCCGAGCATCTGGCTGCTGTCGAGATTATGCAGCTCAAGCACTTGCTCATCCTCCAGAACAAGGTTGGCTTCACTTTTATTGTGTGATTGAAACATATATCAGCCTGGTTCGTTTCTGTTTAACCTCCCAATCCCTGCAGGTGGATATCGTGAAGGAGTCGCAGGCGAAGGAGCAGTACGACCAGATCAAGGCGTTCGTCCAGGTATCGATCGATCTATGATCTTTGATCTACCATGTTTCTCTTAGGGAACGGTTGCCGACGGCGCCCCCATCATCCCCATCTCCGCCCAGCTCAAGTACAACGTTGATGTGAGTTTCAGCCGCGGCACAACAATAAAAGATCGAACACCTGCGTTTATTTTCATCTTGTGGATGGTTGACATATCATGTGAAAGAGAAAGTGTCATTAAGAATTGATTCGTTGTAGAATGGTGTGGAAGTGAGTCAATGGGTGGAGTAGCTCATTGTGAAATGTCGCAATTGTTGTGTCTAATGGTTTTTCTTACACACTGCAAGGGGGTACTTTGATAGGCGGAGTAGAGAGCCGGTTCCACACCTTGTCATTAGATGAAGTGGGCACTATTGACGTGGAAGTAGGACTAGGGAGCTCCCATTCACTCATCCATTTACTCTTCCCTCCTGGTTCCTCCTTTATCCTCGATAATTCCGCTTGTACTCGCTACGCAATGAAGTGTTGTCCTCGAGTGCAAGTGTGAGTGTGAAAGAGAGAGCGCGCGAGGAAGAGGAAATTGGAGGCCACAATTTTCAACTACTCTCTTGCTGTTAATGTGTGATGAGTTCAGTCGCTTCATTTCGATTCTCCCGCGGTATCTTGTTCTCAATGCGCGATTGTGAAACCGTGACTCACTCCCCTTCGATAAGCGGGTAAACATACACGCGCTGTCACTAGGCGTTTATTCATGGCTTAGCATTTGTCGGCGGCTTCGTTTCTCTGCTGTTTTTCTTGCAAATTGTCCCCCACTTGGTCTCTCTTTGTCTTATTCATCCCGTTTCTCTTTCCAGCTGGTATGCGAGTATCTGTGCAAGAAGGTGCCCGTGCCCCCGAGAGACTTCGAGTCGCCCGCCAGACTGATCGTCATCCGATCATTCGACGTCAACAAGCCCGGATCCGAGGTAATCGATTGTCTATTAATCTTGAATATTTTGTACCCGAGATGCAAGGTTTATAATGTCCTAGCGAATATAAATTTCGAGTGAAACATAAACAATCCTCTCCCATTTTTAGGTTGAACACCTGAAGGGAGGCGTCGCGGGAGGCTCCATCCTCAGAGGCATCCTCAAGGTCGGCCAGCAGATCGAGGTTGGTATCGTTTTCGCATTTTCACATTATCGCAATTAGTGAAATCTTTCCTTTGAGTTATTCTAGGGACAAAAATGCATGCATCTGGCCACCTGGCAGACACCAGGCCCTCTCAAATTTGAAATTTCAATGTCAATTTGTTCTATTCTGCTCCTGTAATCTCATGTTCTTCCTCTCAGGTCCGACCGGGAATCGTCTCGAAGTCTGCCGACGGTCGAGTGCAGTGCCGTCCCATCTACTCGCAGATCGTGTCCCTCTTCGCTGAGCAGAACGAACTGCAGTATGCAGTGCCCGGAGGACTCATCGGAGTCGGAACCAGAATCGACCCCACGCTCTGCAGGTGAGGACAATTGAGGAGATGGGGTGATGAGGGGGAGTGGAAACACGAGTCTGCCTCGTCAGTGTTTGAAGTGGGCGTCGGAGTTGGGTTTCAGAATGAGTAATTACGTTTGGATTTGCAGAGGTGACCGTCTCGTCGGCCACATCCTTGGCGCAGTCGGCACTCTGCCCGATATCTACACTGAGGTGAGGGGAGAATTAATTATCATGACTCTATCTATGCTTATAATCAATGATATTCTCAACACTTGGCAAGATGATGGAACAGTGAAATACAATGTTCATTTCTCTCTACCCTCATCCATCCGCTTCTTCCAGATCGAAGTTTCGTACTACCTGCTCCGTCGTCTGCTCGGAGTGCGCACAGAGGCGAACAAGAAGGCCGCCAAGGTCCAGAAGCTCTCGAAGGGAGAGGTACGGTATAGTTGGGCTTTGTGGATCATTGACTGACTTTTTATTCAGTCTATAATCCTGATTGACCCCTTTTCAGGTGCTGATGGTGAACATTGGCTCGCTGTCGACGGGAGGCAGAGTTATCGCCGTGAAGGGAGACGCCGCCAAGGTGAGGGGTTGGGATTTGTTTGCAACGAGAGCATTCAATTGACCAATTTGGAGGTTTGTCATGGCATTTGCACTTGCGGTGAAACGCAATAGAACCATGTGTCCTGATACGTTCAATTTGTAAGCAGATCTCATTTTGTGTTCCAATTTGTATTGAGATATGGCGCCCATTGCAGATCGCGCTGACTGATCCGATCTGCACTGAGGTTGGCGAGAAGATCGCGTTGTCTCGAAGAATCGAGAAGCATTGGCGTCTGATTGGATGGGGATCGATCAGACGAGGAGTCACCATCCAACCACTCGAGGCAGAGAGAATCTAGGGAGTGGATTAGTGATGATGAAATGATGATCACTCGAGAGACCATTATGCATGTCTTGAGAGTCTTTTTCTTTGTGGGTTTCCCTATTTTCTTTCTCATCTAGACACCCTGTGTAAGTTCCCGATCTAAGACTCGATATTTATGGTTGTTGTTTCGTTTCGCATCTATTTTTTTGCTATATGATCGGCTATCAAATTACTTTCCTGGAATGTCAAGACCTTTTTTTGTAAACAACTTTATCTCCTACTCCCTCTCCCACCCGTTGTTGTTATTGATCGATGGATGGGCTGTTCCATCGACCGTGATATCTCCTGTCACTAGGCTGCAGACTTGGTTTCAGACAATCGTATAATCGGCCTCCAATGTCCCTTCGATCCTAACTCTGCACATTTCTCGACGTTTGTTGTTGATTTAGTATTGATAAAGATTACAGTATCATAATTGTTCTGATATGCGTTACTATGAGTTGTAAGACTCTAATATACCTGAATAAAGATCGTGAAAAAGTTTACTATATTGTTCGCGTTACAGATACGAAATATCGATTTGATCGCCCTTTCGAGCGAATTGTATGGCTGGTAGCAGATTGTAGTCGGATATGAGCTACGATCACACTTTCGCTGGTAGATTCTTCACTGTTTTAACGATTCAAAGCATCTTCCAATGCTTCTAGTCTGTTGATGGTCCAGATTATCCGTGTGGTTGATGAGTCCTAGTAGAAACATTGACGATGTTGGTTGCAGACTACATCAAGCAATTGACGCTGGTACGATCAGCCCGTTACTTCCCTACAGCGCCATCCCAACTGGTCGTCAGACCTCCGCCCACACCCTATGAGTGCGATGTGAGTGTTTTTTTCTTCAAAAATTTGGATCTTTTATTATCTACGCAGAATGAAATTGAATTATGTGCGAAATAAGGAGTTCACTCGAGTGTTTGTATGTCTAGTTCGACGAGTGTCTGATTAGAATCATAGTTTCCACAAGGCATGTACATCAAACTTAGTTTCTCCGTTATAATGTGCCAACCAGTGCTTTCAAGTGGTCTGAGCTGCCCGTACATCGCTTTTTGAAAATCCATGTAAACAGGTTCGTCAACCAAAATGGTAACAACACGTTTAGTGGTACTATTAGCAACGATCTAGAATATTTATATTGAATGGCTAATTTTTCGGGAGACTAAACATACCTGGTGCACTTGTAAGAGACCCATCGCGGTGACGTTTGTACATATTACTGTGAGGTCAAGGAATTGTATGGATGACATCATGCTAATCAATGTTGAATCATCGATTACTGAATCTCTGTGAAGATTTCGCCTCTGAAAAAAGGAGAGGATTGTACAGAATGGATGATATAAATCACTTTTCCATCGTCGCACCACCATCTCAATTTAAACTTGCTTATATTAGGTAGCGTAGAAAGAAAGTATCGGGAAAAAGTGGCATCGCCTTCTTTTTGACAAATATCGAAATAAATTTTCGAACGACTCAAATTCTTGCCTATTAAGATGTTAGCAATCATCCTAGAAAGAAAAGGTATTATTGAAAGATAGCGTCGATAGCAAATATCTCACTGTTCATCGTATTCAGTTGCTTCGATTACATAGTAATTCAGTTGTTTGAACATGACTGTCTTTAAAATACTTAGAATATCTTGTCTATTCTCTTCGCCGAAATGCCCCTGCGTATGGTATATTTGCAATCTGTCTGCTATTTAATATATAGAAAAGGTATAAATGTAAATCAGCTTAAAAAAATTTCCTACATCGATTATTAGTAGGTCAGTTGAAGCGTTTCGCATATATTGTACGATTTTTTGCTGTCCTTCATTTAATTTAATTTCCCGATTTATTTTTCTTCCATTAACCATGAGACCAACGACGATGCTGGTCTAATTAAATAAGAATAAAATCACTTTTTGAGCATTCACAATTCTCTCACTCTCATAACCACTTTGTCGAATCTTCGTTTTCCCGCCTCCGACTCAGCGTCGCGAAAATGACGACAGGCTAATGCGAATTGTTCACGTTCTGCATGCGATAGAAATGGCGGAAACATTCTCAAAACATCCACGGGTAGATCCTGCCAAAAGTTTCATTTTTTTCTCGCTGATGATGGTTATAGAAAAAAACTCACAAGCATAGTCGTTTTCGAAATAATTTCATCGACCATTTTTATTCAGCTGGCAGCCGTTAGCTATTTGTATTTAAATAATGCAAGCACAAAATCCAGTATGCAGTTACCATAAAAATGCACGCTAATGCCCATCGCAAAGTGGTTTTTAATTATTTTAAAATTGATTTTTATTCGTCTTTCAGTACTCGTTCGAGGCGGAGTACGCGGCGCGACGGGCGCATGAAGCGTACTCGAGGGCGAAGAGCGAGGCGGCTGCAGCTGCAGCAGCTCCGCCCCCTGCAGCACCCGCCCCGCCCCCACACAGAGCGAGTCCCGTCGATGGAGTAAGAGGTGAGCGGTTAACGAATTTGAATGGGTTTCTTTGTTAGTTAGTGATTTCTACTGGGAGGAAGGGGAAAGGCTGATAGGAGAACTAGGTGATTCGGAGTGTCAGGTATTTCAAAGTTGCAGTTATATTTTTCCAGTGAGTCTCCCCTCCACATCGCACGCAGTGCTGCAGCCAGTCAGAGGCACACCCGTCCTCCAGCCTTCGAGGTATTTGATCATTTATTTTTTAACAGTTAGTCAAGCACCATTCCAGTATCAAATGTTGACAGTACAAAGGCGACGGAACTGATAAATTTCTGAATTTTTAACGTTCGCTGTTAGTAAGCTGTAAATCATCCGTTTTTCATTCTGAATGGAGATGAGCGCTGCATGAATCATGAAATCATAGGACTGAGGCAGTCGATTTCAGGCCGACGGACGCTGGTTCCTCCCTTCCCTCCGTCTCCTCCACATCCTCCCTCGCCTCCTCTGCTGCAGGCGCTGCAACGACAACGCAGCAGGAGAACTTCGAGGACTTTGAGGTGAGTCAGCTTTACCCAATAGAGTGCCGGAATATTTTCAATCGATAAAGCCAAAAGATGTGACGGATCGATAATGTTCAGGGCGGCGCAACGATCTTCGATGAGCTGCACATGAAGAGCATCGACGATCGGAGTGCACTCAATGAGGTGAGGAGGGAGGGGATGTTGCAGTATACCATAGTTTGACTTTCCGTGATCGAACTAGTTGGAGACTCCTAGTTACATGATGACTACATGACGTGATTCAGCTGCGGGTGTGTGCTGCACCATTACCACGCATTCTAAAAAATATCTTGTCCCTTCACACACGGGAATTGTATATTTCTGCAATTGAGATAGTTGGTTCAATTATTGTTTCTTAGCTAATGCATCATCCAATTCACCGAGCGAGAACGATGCTTGCATTACAGGCGATGAAAATAAACCAACCAATCCTTCTGCAGATCTGGGGTGCAGTGCAAGTTCTGCCCAAGTCGACGGTCTCGTTCAATGCTGCTGCAGCTGCAGCCGAAGCTGCACCTCCTGCAGCTGCACCGGTGCCCAAACCGAGGAGCACTGCTGCAGCTGCTGTTGTCCCGCCTCAACCGACGACCGTTGTGCCGACTCGGACTGCGCCCGTCCCGCCCTATCCGGCGGCTGCGCCTGCTGCAGCAGCACCGGCGGCACCCGCCCGACCACTGGCTCCTAAACCTGGCGTGAGTGATGTGTGATAATTGAGGAGATAAGTCGATCAAGCTCGAGATATTTGTATCGTATAAGATTGAATGAGTATTTCCAGGTGAACGGGACGATTCCGAACGGCGTGCCAGCTGCAGCTGCCGCAGCCAAGACCGCGACCTCTCCGCCCACGCTGAATGATTCAAGGGTGGGTGAATGAATTTTTCAAACCGAAGATACCACCGGTATTGTTGCGGAAAATTCTACCGAGAACTAATAGAAATGTTGTGGCGACAGTTCACCATGTCATTTCTAAATGTTTTAGGATTTGATACACAACTGTTAAATATTCCCGCAAAATACACAAATATTCCCGAGTTAGTAGAATAAAATGTTCCATTCTACAGGCAGCCCTGGGGGCGAAGCTGACGGCGAAGGGCTTCCGATCGCACGTCGTCCAGTTGGCACTCGCAACTCTCACTCACGAACAGCTCCCTTATGTGAGTGATTATTGGGGATCTATGGTTTATGGTTTGGAGCCACAGACGGTATTTGAATGTGATCTGTCTGTCGCTTTTCTCGATGAGCCCAGTTTGTTACATTCTAAAATCGAATCATCATCTTTCCATGCACAGGTGGAGTACTACATCAAGGCGACGTCTAATCTGGAGAAGCTGAAACTGCCTGCGGACAGGGGACTCGCCTTCCTCATCCAGTGCAAACTCACTGAGAAAACGGTAAGTCGAGGGGGTTTCATGGCGACACCTCACTGCATTTCAATCAATTCAATTTCCTATTTGCAGGACATCCTTCGTCACGCGGAGGTGGTCACTCAACTGTCGGGGATGGGATTCCCCATGGAGAAGTGTATGAATGCTGCCAGAGAAGCCAAGGGAGATCGAGTCAAGGCACTCGATGTCTGTCTCGCCTCCTGATCTACCACCCTCTACAGTACCCTTCCCTCCCATTGACCTACCGTATCCATGACCCCCTATTGCTGTGATTACGGTACTGCCTTTTCCCCATTTCTCGATGCCTATGTACAATTGTATAAGCTACGCCACAGTATCTATCTATTCAATTTGCCCAATCATTTTCCCGATGCCTATCCTCTTTGTCAAGTGTGTGATCATATCAACTGGATGCCTATTCTGAGCTTGTGCTAAGGGTATTGATTCGATAGCAACGAACATTCTAGTGTTATTATCCCCCATCTTCCATTCCCGGTCGTTTAATGTGTCACCCTCTCCTCTTCTCCATCATCTTCTTTGAACTAACCGCGCATCATCTCCTCTATAGGCAGATCAAGCACCAGTCGCCTTCTCGCCTCAGGGCAAACCTATATAGCGAGTCCCCCTCCCTCCCTCCCTCCCCTCCTCCCCTCATTCGGGACAGGCGCCAATCTAATGTGTACCCATCACATGCAAGAAGGTACTCTCCCAAGTGCCAAAGGGTCTCCGCGCTCTCTCCATTTCGCATTGTCTCTCGCCAGTTAGAGGGGAAGAAATAGTAAGTAGATGGGAGAGAGGACAGTTCATGAAAGGATGGAATGAGGGGGCCTGGTGGTGACTGGACCTTGAGTGGACAGAGAGAGAGGGAGAGGGAACATCGATTAGAGACGCGTCCCTCCCTTCCCTTCCTTAGCCCTGCTCTCTCCATTCACCACACTCTCTCACCCATCCCCCAGTCTCTAGCCCCCAATTCAACAAGGGTCCTCTCCCTCCTTCCCTCCCCAATCCGCTCTCCTTTGTGAGGATACTACTCTATCCGCCCGTCTGACTCGCTGTCTTTTCGCCCCTTCTGCTCCTTTCTTTTCTTCTCCTTCCCCTCTCTCTTCTCTCTCTGCCTCCATCCGATCCCTAAGCCACACTAACTCGCAGAGGGCCCTTCTTCTTTTTCTGTCGCCCTTTCCCCTCTCATCTTTCTCTTTCTCTCTTCGCGTCCTTCTCATCTTGCCCTCACCTTCGTCTCTTATAGTGACCACCCCCTCAGTCTCTCTTCTCGATGAGGTGGGCACTGCTGCTGCTGCTAGCTGCAGCAAGTTGCAGCAAGGGAGAGCTGCAGCTGCAGCAACCAGGTGAGTAGAGGGGGAGAAAGCACGCGAAACTGGTCCTCAATACTAACCAGACTGGTGCTCTATTCAATAGTATACTTAATTCGTCCCCTGACTAGGATTCCGATGCTAACATAATCTCTTCCCCATTTTCGTTATCTTATTTTATGGTGTGATTCGCTAGTCAAAGTCTGAGCGTGTACACTCAGCACTAAATACTTTTCGTGTTCCGTTTCTCGGTTGACCTCTCTTTCATTGTAAAATGCGGTTTATCTCTCTCAGATTTTCCCTTCTCCCTTCTTATGTTTTGTGATAGACTTCGTTCCCTTACTTCCCTGATCAATTGGCGTTATCTTCCCGTCGGAATCTTGTGATTACACCCTCTACTTCTCACACCCTTTGGATTATCGATTGACGTGCCCCCCCCCCCC